>CM070611.1:21640407-21987052 GCA_036346395.1 Hsuehochloa calcarea | reverse complement strand
ATTTTGTGAATTCGTGGCACGGAAAGAAAACCCATACCAAACACCCATAATGGACTTCTAGAGTGCCCTCCTCATGTCGGCGTGCTTTTGAATCGCTCCGAGCCGGTGTTAAACTTTCGAGAACGACGGCACCGATACCCATTTTGTGAATTCGTGGCACTGAAAGAAAACCCATACCAAACACCCATAATGGACTTCTAGAGTGCCCTCCTCATGTCGGCGCAGTGCTTTTTGAATCGCTCCGAGCCGTGTTAAACTTTCGAGAACGACGGCACCGATACCCATTTTGTGAATTCGTGGCACTGGAAAGAAAACCCATACCAAACACCCATAATGGACTTCTAGAGTGCCCTCCTCATGTCGGCGCTTTTGGAATCGCTCCGAGCCGGTGTTAAACTTTCGAGAACGACGGCACCGACACCCATTTTGTGAATTCGTGGCACGGAAAGAAAACCCATACCAAACACCCATAATGGACTTCTAGAGTGCCCTCCTCATGTCGGCGTGCTCCGAGCCGTGTTAAACTTTGAATCGCTCCGAGCCGGTGAAACTTTCGAGAACGACGGCACCGACAAACCCATTTTGTGAATTCGTGGCACGGAAAGAAAACCCATACCAAACACCCATAATGGACTTCTAGAGTGCCCTCCTCATGTCGGCGTGCTTTTGGAATCGCTCCGAGCCGGTGTTAAACTTTCGAGAACGACGGCACCGACACCCATTTTGTGAATTCGTGGCACTGAAAGAAAACCCATACCAAACACCCATAATGGACTTCTAGAGTGCCCTCCTCATGTCGGCAAGCTTTTGAATCGCTCCGAGCCGGTGTTAAACTTTCGAGAACGACGGCACCGATACCCATTTTGTGAATTCGTGGCACGGAAAGAAAACCCATACCAAACACCCATAATGGACTTCTAGAGTGCCCTCCTCATGTCTCCGCTGCTTTGAATCGCTCCGAGCCGGTGTTAAACTTTCGAGAACGACGGCACCGACAAACCCATTTTGTGAATTCGTGGCACGGAAAGAAAACCCATACCAAACACCCATAATGGACTTCTAGAGTGCCCTCCTCATGTCGGCGCAGCTTTCGAATCGCTCCGAGCCGGTGTTAAACTTTCGAGAACGACGGCACCGACAAACCCATTTTGTGAATTCGTGGCACGGAAAGAAAACCCATACCAAACACCCATAATGGACTTCTAGAGTGCCCTCCTCATGTCGGCATGTGCTTTTGAATCGCTCCGAGCCGTGTTAAACTTTCGAGAACGACGGCACCGATACCCATTTTGTGAATTCGTGGCACGGAAAGAAAACCCATACCAAACACCCATAATGGACTTCTAGAGTGCCCTCCTCATGTCGGCGTGCTTTTGAATCGCTCCGAGCCGGTGTTAAACTTTCGAGAACGACGGCACCGACACCCCATTTTGTGAATTCGTGGCACTGAAAGAAAACCCATACCAAACACCCATAATGGACTTCTAGAGTGCCCTCCTCATGTCGGCGTGCTTTTGAATCGCTCCGAGCCGGTGTTAAACTTTCGAGAACGACGGCACCGACAAACCCATTTTGTGAATTCGTGGCACGGAAAGAAAACCCATACCAAACACCCATAATGGACTTCTAGAGTGCCCTCCTCATGTCGGCAAGTGCTTTTGAATCGCTCCGAGCCGGTGTTAAACTTTCGAGAACGACGGCACCGATACCCATTTTGTGAATTCGTGGCACGGAAAGAAAACCCATACCAAACACCCATAATGGACTTCTAGAGTGCCCTCCTCCTCATGCTCGGCGCGCTTTTGAATCGCTCCGAGCCGGTGTTAAACTTTCGAGAACGACGGCACCGATACCCATTTTGTGAATTCGTGGCACGGAAAGAAAACCCATACCAAACACCCATAATGGACTTCTAGAGTGCCCTCCTCATGTCGGCGTGCTTTTGAATCGCTCCGAGCCGGTGTTAAACTTTCGAGAACGACGGCACCGACACCCATTTTGTGAATTCGTGGCACGGAAAGAAAACCCATACCAAACACCCATAATGGACTTCTAGAGTGCCCTCCTCATGTCGGCAAGGCCCGAATCGCTCCGAGCCGGTGTTAAACTTTCGAGAACGACGGCACCGACACCCATTTTGTGAATTCGTGGCACGGAAAGAAAACCCATACCAAACACCCATAATGGACTTCTAGAGTGCCCTCCTCATGTCGGCGTGCTTTTGAATCGCTCCGAGCCGGTGTTAAACTTTCGAGAACGACGGCACCGATACCCATTTTGTGAATTCGTGGCACGAAAGAAAACCCATACCAAACACCCATAATGGACTTCTAGAGTGCCCTCCTCATGTCGGCGCAGGCTTTGGAATCGCTCCGAGCCGGTGTTAAACTTTCGAGAACGACGGCACCGACAAACCCATTTTGTGAATTCGTGGCACGGAAAGAAAACCCATACCAAACACCCATAATGGACTTCTAGAGTGCCCTCCTCATGTCTGCAAGGCTTTGAATCGCTCCGAGCCGGTGTTAAACTTTCGAGAACGACGGCACCGACACCCCATTTTGTGAATTCGTGGCACGGAAAGAAAACCCATACCAAACACCCATAATGGACTTCTAGAGTGCCCTCCTCATGTCGGCGCAAGCTTTGAATCGCTCCGAGCCGGTGTTAAACTTTCGAGAACGACGGCACCGACACCCATTTTGTGAATTCGTGGCACGGAAAGAAAACCCATACCAAACACCCATAATGGACTTCTAGAGTGCCCTCCTCATGTCGGCGCAGGCTTTGGAATCGCTCCGAGCCGGTGTTAAACTTTCGAGAACGACGGCACCGATACCCATTTTGTGAATTCGTGGCACTGAAAGAAAACCCATACCAAACACCCATAATGGACTTCTAGAGTGCCCTCCTCATGTCGGCATGCTTTTGAATCGCTCCGAGCCGGTGTTAAACTTTCGAGAACGACGGCACCGACAAACCCATTTTGTGAATTCGTGGCACGGAAAGAAAACCCATACCAAACACCCATAATGGACTTCTAGAGTGCCCTCCTCATGTCGGCAAGGCTTTTGAATCGCTCCGAGCCGGTGTTAAACTTTCGAGAACGACGGCACCGACACCCATTTTGTGAATTCGTGGCACGGAAAGAAAACCCATACCAAACACCCATAATGGACTTCTAGAGTGCCCTCCTCATGTCGGCAAGGCTCTGAATCGCTCCGAGCCGGTGTTAAACTTTCGAGAACGACGGCACCGATACCCATTTTGTGAATTCGTGGCACGGAAAGAAAACCCATACCAAACACCCATAATGGACTTCTAGAGTGCCCTCCTCATGTCGGCAAGTGCTTTGAATCGCTCCGAGCCGGTGTTAAACTTTCGAGAACGACGGCACCGATAAACCCATTTTGTGAATTCGTGGCACGGAAAGAAAACCCATACCAAACACCCATAATGGACTTCTAGAGTGCCCTCCTCATGTCGGCGCAAGGCTGAATCGCTCCGAGCCGGTGTTAAACTTTCGAGAACGACGGCACCGACACCCCATTTTGTGAATTCGTGGCACGGAAAGAAAACCCATACCAAACACCCATAATGGACTTCTAGAGTGCCCTCCTCATGTCGGCGCAAGCTTTTGAATCGCTCCGAGCCGGTGTTAAACTTTCGAGAACGACGGCACCGACAAACCCATTTTGTGAATTCGTGGCACGGAAAGAAAACCCATACCAAACACCCATAATGGACTTCTAGAGTGCCCTCCTCATGTCGGCGTGCTTTTGAATCGCTCCGAGCCGGTGTTAAACTTTCGAGAACGACGGCACCGACACCCATTTTGTGAATTCGTGGCACGGAAAGAAAACCCATACCAAACACCCATAATGGACTTCTAGAGTGCCCTCCTCATGTCGGCGGCTTTTGAATCGCTCCGAGCCGGTGTTAAACTTTCGAGAACGACGGCACCGATACCCATTTTGTGAATTCGTGGCACGGAAAGAAAACCCATACCAAACACCCATAATGGACTTCTAGAGTGCCCTCCTCATGTCGGCATGGCCCGAATCGCTCCGAGCCGGTGTTAAACTTTCGAGAACGACGGCACCGATACCCATTTTGTGAATTCGTGGCACGGAAAGAAAACCCATACCAAACACCCATAATGGACTTCTAGAGTGCCCTCCTCATGTCGGCAGGCGCTTTTGAATCGCTCCGAGCCGGTGTTAAACTTTCGAGAACGACGGCACCGATACCCATTTTGTGAATTCGTGGCACGGAAAGAAAACCCATACCAAACACCCATAATGGACTTCTAGAGTGCCCTCCTCATGTCGCAAGGCTTTTCGAATCGTTCCGAGCCGGTGTTAAACTTTCGAGAACGACGGCTACCGACAACCCCATTTTGTGAATTCGTGGCACGGAAAGAAAACCCATACCAAACACCCATAATGGACTTCTAGAGTGCCCTCCTCATGTCGGCAAGTGCTTTGAATCGCTCCGAGCCGGTGTTAAACTTTCGAGAACGACGGCACCGATACCCATTTTGTGAATTCGTGGCACGGAAAGAAAACCCATACCAAACACCCATAATGGACTTCTAGAGTGCCCTCCTCATGTCGGCGTGCTTTTGAATCGCTCCGAGCCGGTGTTAAACTTTCGAGAACGACGGCACCGATACCCATTTTGTGAATTCGTGGCACGGAAAGAAAACCCATACCAAACACCCATAATGGACTTCTAGAGTGCCCTCCTCATGTCGGCGCATGCTTTTGAATCGCTCCGAGCCGGTGTTAAACTTTCGAGAACGACGGCACCGACACCCATTTTGTGAATTCGTGGCACGGAAAGAAAACCCATACCAAACACCCATAATGGACTTCTAGAGTGCCCTCCTCATGTCGGCGCAGTGGCCTGAATCGCTCCGAGCCGGTGTTAAACTTTCGAGAACGACGGCACCGACACCCATTTTGTGAATTCGTGGCACGGAAAGAAAACCCATACCAAACACCCATAATGGACTTCTAGAGTGCCCTCCTCATGTCGGCAAGCTTTTGAATCGCTCCGAGCCGGTGTTAAACTTTCGAGAACGACGGCACCGATACCCATTTTGTGAATTCGTGGCACGGAAAGAAAACCCATACCAAACACCCATAATGGACTTCTAGAGTGCCCTCCTCATGTCGGCATGCTTTGAATCGCTCCGAGCCGGTGTTAAACTTTCGAGAACGACGGCACCGACACCCATTTTGTGAATTCGTGGCACTGAAAGAAAACCCATACCAAACACCCATAATGGACTTCTAGAGTGCCCTCCTCATGTCGGCGCTTGAATCGCTCCGAGCCGGTGTTAAACTTTCGAGAACGACGGCACCGACACCCATTTTGTGAATTCGTGGCACGGAAAGAAAACCCATACCAAACACCCATAATGGACTTCTAGAGTGCCCTCCTCATGTCGGCGCTGCTTTTGAATCGCTCCGAGCCGGTGTTAAACTTTCGAGAACGACGGCACCGATACCCATTTTGTGAATTCGTGGCACGGAAAGAAAACCCATACCAAACACCCATAATGGACTTCTAGAGTGCCCTCCTCATGTCGGCGGCTGCTTTTGAATCGCTCCGAGCCGGTGTTAAACTTTCGAGAACGACGGCACCGACACCCATTTTGTGAATTCGTGGCACGGAAAGAAAACCCATACCAAACACCCATAATGGACTTCTAGAGTGCCCTCCTCATGTCGGCAAGGTTTTGGAATCGCTCCGAGCCGGTGTTAAACTTTCGAGAACGACGGCACCGACACCCATTTTGTGAATTCGTGGCACGGAAAGAAAACCCATACCAAACACCCATAATGGACTTCTAGAGTGCCCTCCTCATGTCGGCAAGCTGCTTTTGAATCGCTCCGAGCCGTGTGTTAAACTTTCGAGAACGACGGCACCGACACCCATTTTGTGAATTCGTGGCACGGAAAGAAAACCCATACCAAACACCCATAATGGACTTCTAGAGTGCCCTCCTCATGTCGGCAAGGCCCGAATCGCTCCGAGCCGGTGTTAAACTTTCGAGAACGACGGCACCGATACCCATTTTGTGAATTCGTGGCACGGAAAGAAAACCCATACCAAACACCCATAATGGACTTCTAGAGTGCCCTCCTCATGTCGGCAAGGCTTTTGAATCGCTCCGAGCCGGTGTTAAACTTTCGAGAACGACGGCACCGATACCCATTTTGTGAATTCGTGGCACGGAAAGAAAACCCATACCAAACACCCATAATGGACTTCTAGAGTGCCCTCCTCATGTCGGCGCAAGTGCTTTGAATCGCTCCGAGCCGGTGTTAAACTTTCGAGAACGACGGCACCGACACCCATTTTGTGAATTCGTGGCACGGAAAGAAAACCCATACCAAACACCCATAATGGACTTCTAGAGTGCCCTCCTCATGTCGGCAAGGCAATCGCTCCGAGCCGGTGTTAAACTTTCGAGAATCGCTCCGAGCCCATTTTGTGAATTCGTGGCACTGAAACTTTCGAGAACGACGGCAAACTTTCGACCGATACCCATTTTGTGAATTCGTGGCACGGAAAGAAAACCCATACCAAACACCCATAATGGACTTCTAGAGTGCCCTCCTCATGTCGGCAAGCTTTTGAATCGCTCCGAGCCGGTGTTAAACTTTCGAGAACGACGGCACCGATACCCATTTTGTGAATTCGTGGCACGGAAAGAAAACCCATACCAAACACCCATAATGGACTTCTAGAGTGCCCTCCTCATGTCGGCGTTTGCTTTGAATCGCTCCGAGCCGGTGTTAAACTTTCGAGAACGACGGCACCGACACCCATTTTGTGAATTCGTGGCACGGAAAGAAAACCCATACCAAACACCCATAATGGACTTCTAGAGTGCCCTCCTCATGTCGGCAAGGCTTTTGAATCGCTCCGAGCCGGTGTTAAACTTTCGAGAACGACGGCACCGATACCCATTTTGTGAATTCGTGGCACGGAAAGAAAACCCATACCAAACACCCATAATGGACTTCTAGAGTGCCCTCCTCATGTCGGCGTGCTTTTGAATCGCTCCGAGCCGGTGTTAAACTTTCGAGAACGACGGCACCGACACCCATTTTGTGAATTCGTGGCACGGAAAGAAAACCCATACCAAACACCCATAATGGACTTCTAGAGTGCCCTCCTCATGTCGGCGCAAGCTTTTGAATCGCTCCGAGCCGGTGTTAAACTTTCGAGAACGACGGCACCGACACCCATTTTGTGAATTCGTGGCACGGAAAGAAAACCCATACCAAACACCCATAATGGACTTCTAGAGTGCCCTCCTCATGTCGGCGCATGCTTTTGAATCGCTCCGAGCCGGTGTTAAACTTTCGAGAACGACGGCACCGATACCCATTTTGTGAATTCGTGGCACGGAAAGAAAACCCATACCAAACACCCATAATGGACTTCTAGAGTGCCCTCCTCATGTCGGCGCAGGCCCGAATCGCTCCGAGCCGGTGTTAAACTTTCGAGAACGACGGCACCGATACCCATTTTGTGAATTCGTGGCACTGAAAGAAAACCCATACCAAACACCCATAATGGACTTCTAGAGTGCCCTCCTCATGTCGGCAAGCTTTCGAGAACGACGGCACCGATTTGAATCGCTCCGAGCCGTGTTAAACTTTCGAGAACGACGGCACCGACACCCATTTTGTGAATTCGTGGCACGGAAAGAAAACCCATACCAAACACCCATAATGGACTTCTAGAGTGCCCTCCTCATGTCGGCGTGCTTTTGAATCGCTCCGAGCCGGTGTTAAACTTTCGAGAACGACGGCACCGACACCCATTTTGTGAATTCGTGGCACGGAAAGAAAACCCATACCAAACACCCATAATGGACTTCTAGAGTGCCCTCCTCATGTCGGCGCAGCTTTTGAATCGCTCCGAGCCGGTGTTAAACTTTCGAGAACGACGGCACCGATACCCATTTTGTGAATTCGTGGCACGGAAAGAAAACCCATACCAAACACCCATAATGGACTTCTAGAGTGCCCTCCTCATGTCGGCGTGCTTTTGAATCGCTCCGAGCCGGTGTTAAACTTTCGAGAACGACGGCACCGATACCCATTTTGTGAATTCGTGGCACGGAAAGAAAACCCATACCAAACACCCATAATGGACTTCTAGAGTGCCCTCCTCATGTCGGCGTGCATGCTTTTGAATCGCTCCGAGCCGGTGTTAAACTTTCGAGAACGACGGCACCGATACCCATTTTGTGAATTCGTGGCACGGAAAGAAAACCCATACCAAACACCCATAATGGACTTCTAGAGTGCCCTCCTCATGTCGGCGTGCTTTTGAATCGCTCCGAGCCGGTGTTAAACTTTCGAGAACGACGGGTACCGACAGCCATTTTGTGAATTCGTGGCACGGAAAGAAAACCCATACCAAACACCCATAATGGACTTCTAGAGTGCCCTCCCTCATGTCGGCGTGCTTTTTGAATCGTTCCGAGCCGGTGTTAAACTTTCGAGAACGACGGGTACCGATAGCCCCATTTTGTGAATTCGTGGCACGGAAAGAAAACCCATACCAAACACCCATAATGGACTTCTAGAGTGCCCTCCTCATGTCGGCGCAAGGCTCGAATCGCTCCGAGCCGGTGTTAAACTTTCGAGAACGACGGCACCGACACCCATTTTGTGAATTCGTGGCACGGAAAGAAAACCCATACCAAACACCCATAATGGACTTCTAGAGTGCCCTCCTCATGTCGGCAAGCTTTTGGAATCGCTCCGAGCCGGTGTTAAACTTTCGAGAACGACGGCACCGATACCCATTTTGTGAATTCGTGGCACGGAAAGAAAACCCATACCAAACACCCATAATGGACTTCTAGAGTGCCCTCCTCATGTCGGCAAGGCTTTTGAATCGCTCCGAGCCGGTGTTAAACTTTCGAGAACGACGGCACCGACACCCATTTTGTGAATTCGTGGCACGGAAAGAAAACCCATACCAAACACCCATAATGGACTTCTAGAGTGCCCTCCTCATGTCGGCGCAAGGCTTTTGAATCGCTCCGAGCCGGTGTTAAACTTTCGAGAACGACGGCACCGATACCCATTTTGTGAATTCGTGGCACGGAAAGAAAACCCATACCAAACACCCATAATGGACTTCTAGAGTGCCCTCCTCATGTCGGCGCGAGGCTTTTGAATCGCTCCGAGCCGGTGTTAAACTTTCGAGAACGACGGCACCGACACCCATTTTGTGAATTCGTGGCACGGAAAGAAAACCCATACCAAACACCCATAATGGACTTCTAGAGTGCCCTCCTCATGTCGGCGCAAGGCTTTTGAATCGCTCCGAGCCGGTGTTAAACTTTCGAGAACGACGGCACCGACACCCATTTTGTGAATTCGTGGCACGGAAAGAAAACCCATACCAAACACCCATAATGGACTTCTAGAGTGCCCTCCTCATGTCGGCGTGCTTTTGAATCGCTCCGAGCCGGTGTTAAACTTTCGAGAACGACGGCACCGATACCCATTTTGTGAATTCGTGGCACGGAAAGAAAACCCATACCAAACACCCATAATGGACTTCTAGAGTGCCCTCCTCATGTCGGCGCAAGGCTTTTGAATCGCTCCGAGCCGGTGTTAAACTTTCGAGAACGACGGCACCGATACCCATTTTGTGAATTCGTGGCACGGAAAGAAAACCCATACCAAACACCCATAATGGACTTCTAGAGTGCCCTCCTCATGTCGGCGTGCTTTTGAATCGCTCCGAGCCGGTGTTAAACTTTCGAGAACGACGGCACCGATACCCATTTTGTGAATTCGTGGCACGAAAGAAAACCCATACCAAACACCCATAATGGACTTCTAGAGTGCCCTCCTCATGTCGGCAAGCGCTCCGAGCCGGTGAATCGCTCCGAGCCGGTGTTAAACTTTCGAGAACGACGGCACCGATACCCATTTTGTGAATTCGTGGCACGGAAAGAAAACCCATACCAAACACCCATAATGGACTTCTAGAGTGCCCTCCTCATGTCGGCAAATCGCCCGAATCGCTCCGAGCCGGTGTTAAACTTTCGAGAACGACGGCACCGATACCCATTTTGTGAATTCGTGGCACGGAAAGAAAACCCATACCAAACACCCATAATGGACTTCTAGAGTGCCCTCCTCATGTCGGCGTGCTTTTGAATCGCTCCGAGCCGGTGTTAAACTTTCGAGAACGACGGCACCGACACCCATTTTGTGAATTCGTGGCACGGAAAGAAAACCCATACCAAACACCCATAATGGACTTCTAGAGTGCCCTCCTCATGTCGGCAAGGCCCGAATCGCTCCGAGCCGGTGTTAAACTTTCGAGAACGACGGCACCGATACCCATTTTGTGAATTCGTGGCACGGAAAGAAAACCCATACCAAACACCCATAATGGACTTCTAGAGTGCCCTCCTCATGTCGGCGCATGCTTTTGAATCGCTCCGAGCCGGTGTTAAACTTTCGAGAACGACGGCACCGATACCCATTTTGTGAATTCGTGGCACGGAAAGAAAACCCATACCAAACACCCATAATGGACTTCTAGAGTGCCCTCCTCATGTCGGCAAGGCCCGAATCGCTCCGAGCCGGTGTTAAACTTTCGAGAACGACGGCACCGACACCCATTTTGTGAATTCGTGGCACGGAAAGAAAACCCATACCAAACACCCATAATGGACTTCTAGAGTGCCCTCCTCATGTCGGCGCAAGCCCGAATCGCTCCGAGCCGGTGTTAAACTTTCGAGAACGACGGCACCGATACCCATTTTGTGAATTCGTGGCACGGAAAGAAAACCCATACCAAACACCCATAATGGACTTCTAGAGTGCCCTCCTCATGTCGGCGTGCTTTTGAATCGCTCCGAGCCGGTGTTAAACTTTCGAGAACGACGGCACCGACACCCATTTTGTGAATTCGTGGCACGGAAAGAAAACCCATACCAAACACCCATAATGGACTTCTAGAGTGCCCTCCTCATGTCGGCGCAGGCTTTTGAATCGCTCCGAGCCGGTGTTAAACTTTCGAGAACGACGGCACCGATACCCATTTTGTGAATTCGTGGCACGGAAAGAAAACCCATACCAAACACCCATAATGGACTTCTAGAGTGCCCTCCTCATGTCGGCGCATGCTTTTGAATCGCTCCGAGCCGGTGTGAAACTTTCGAGAACGACGGCACCGATACCCATTTTGTGAATTCGTGGCACGGAAAGAAAACCCATACCAAACACCCATAATGGACTTCTAGAGTGCCCTCCTCATGTCTTTCCAAGGCTTTTGAATCGCTCCGAGCCGGTGTTAAACTTTCGAGAACGACGGCACCGATACCCATTTTGTGAATTCGTGGCACGGAAAGAAAACCCATACCAAACACCCATAATGGACTTCTAGAGTGCCCCTCATGTCGGCGTGCTTTTTGAATCGTTCCGAGCCGGTGTTAAACTTTCGAGAACGACGGGTACCGATAGCCCCATTTTGTGAATTCGTGGCACGGAAAGAAAACCCATACCAAACACCCATAATGGACTTCTAGAGTGCCCTCCTCATGTCGGCGTGCTTTTGAATCGCTCCGAGCCGGTGTTAAACTTTCGAGAACGACGGCACCGACACCCATTTTGTGAATTCGTGGCACGGAAAGAAAACCCATACCAAACACCCATAATGGACTTCTAGAGTGCCCTCCTCATGTCGGCGCATGCTTTTGGAATCGCTCCGAGCCGGTGTTAAACTTTCGAGAACGACGGCACCGATACCCATTTTGTGAATTCGTGGCACGGAAAGAAAACCCATACCAAACACCCATAATGGACTTCTAGAGTGCCCTCCTCATGTCGGCGCATTGAATCGCTCCGAGCCGGTGTTAAACTTTCGAGAACGACGGCACCGATACCCATTTTGTGAATTCGTGGCACGGAAAGAAAACCCATACCAAACACCCATAATGGACTTCTAGAGTGCCCTCCTCATGTCGGCAAGTGCTTTTGAATCGCTCCGAGCCGGTGTTAAACTTTCGAGAACGACGGCACCGACACCCATTTTGTGAATTCGTGGCACGGAAAGAAAACCCATACCAAACACCCATAATGGACTTCTAGAGTGCCCTCCTCATGTCGGCTTTCGAGCGAGGCTTTTGAATCGCTCCGAGCCGGTGTTAAACTTTCGAGAACGACGGCACCGACACCCATTTTGTGAATTCGTGGCACGGAAAGAAAACCCATACCAAACACCCATAATGGACTTCTAGAGTGCCCTCCTCATGTCGGCGCAGGCCTTGAATCGCTCCGAGCCGGTGTTAAACTTTCGAGAACGACGGCACCGACACCCATTTTGTGAATTCGTGGCACGGAAAGAAAACCCATACCAAACACCCATAATGGACTTCTAGAGTGCCCTCCTCATGTCGGCGTGCGCTTTGAATCGCTCCGAGCCGGTGTTAAACTTTCGAGAACGACGGCACCGACACCCATTTTGTGAATTCGTGGCACGGAAAGAAAACCCATACCAAACACCCATAATGGACTTCTAGAGTGCCCTCCTCATGTCGGCGTGCTTTTTGAATCGTTCCGAGCCGGTGTTAAACTTTCGAGAACGACGGCACCGATACCCATTTTGTGAATTCGTGGCACGGAAAGAAAACCCATACCAAACACCCATAATGGACTTCTAGAGTGCCCTCCTCATGTCGGCGCAAGGCTTTTGAATCGCTCCGAGCCGGTGTTAAACTTTCGAGAACGACGGCACCGATACCCATTTTGTGAATTCGTGGCACGGAAAGAAAACCCATACCAAACACCCATAATGGACTTCTAGAGTGCCCTCCTCATGTCGTCAAGCAAGCTTTTCGAATCGCTCCGAGCCGTGTGTAAACTTTCGAGAACGACGGCACCGACACCCATTTTGTGAATTCGTGGCACGGAAAGAAAACCCATACCAAACACCCATAATGGACTTCTAGAGTGCCCTCCTCATGTCGGCAAGCTTTTTTGAATCGCTCCGAGCCGGTGTTAAACTTTCGAGAACGACGGCACCGATACCCATTTTGTGAATTCGTGGCACGGAAAGAAAACCCATACCAAACACCCATAATGGACTTCTAGAGTGCCCTCCTCATGTCGGCAAGCTTTTGAATCGCTCCGAGCCGGTGTTAAACTTTCGAGAACGACGGCACCGACACCCATTTTGTGAATTCGTGGCACGGAAAGAAAACCCATACCAAACACCCATAATGGACTTCTAGAGTGCCCTCCTCATGTCGGCGCATGCTTTTGAATCGCTCCGAGCCGGTGTTAAACTTTCGAGAACGACGGCACCGATACCCATTTTGTGAATTCGTGGCACGGAAAGAAAACCCATACCAAACACCCATAATGGACTTCTAGAGTGCCCTCCTCATGTCGGCGTGCTTTTGAATCGCTCCGAGCCGGTGTTAAACTTTCGAGAACGACGGCACCGACACCCATTTTGTGAATTCGTGGCACGGAAAGAAAACCCATACCAAACACCCATAATGGACTTCTAGAGTGCCCTCCTCATGTCGGCGCAAGCTTTGAATCGCTCCGAGCCGGTGTTAAACTTTCGAGAACGACGGCACCGATACCCCATTTTGTGAATTCGTGGCACGGAAAGAAAACCCATACCAAACACCCATAATGGACTTCTAGAGTGCCCTCCTCATGTCGGCGCAAGCTTTTGAATCGCTCCGAGCCGGTGTTAAACTTTCGAGAACGACGGCACCGATACCCATTTTGTGAATTCGTGGCACGGAAAGAAAACCCATACCAAACACCCATAATGGACTTCTAGAGTGCCCTCCTCATGTCGGCGCAAGCTTTGAATCGCTCCGAGCCGGTGTTAAACTTTCGAGAACGACGGCACCGATACCCCATTTTGTGAATTCGTGGCACGGAAAGAAAACCCATACCAAACACCCATAATGGACTTCTAGAGTGCCCTCCTCATGTCGGCGCAGGCTTTTGAATCGCTCCGAGCCGGTGTAAACTTTCGAGAACGACGGCACCGATACCCATTTTGTGAATTCGTGGCACGGAAAGAAAACCCATACCAAACACCCATAATGGACTTCTAGAGTGCCCTCCCTCATGTCGGCGTGCTTTTTGAATCGTTCCGAGCCGGTGTGAAACTTTCGAGAACGACGGGTACCGACAGCTCCATTTTGTGAATTCGTGGCACGGAAAGAAAACCCATACCAAACACCCATAATGGACTTCTAGAGTGCCCTCCTCATGTCGGCGTGCTTTTGAATCGCTCCGAGCCGGTGTTAAACTTTCGAGAACGACGGCACCGATACCCCATTTTGTGAATTCGTGGCACGGAAAGAAAACCCATACCAAACACCCATAATGGACTTCTAGAGTGCCCTCCTCATGTCGGCGTGCTTTTGAATCGCTCCGAGCCGGTGTTAAACTTTCGAGAACGACGGCACCGATACCCATTTTGTGAATTCGTGGCACGGAAAGAAAACCCATACCAAACACCCATAATGGACTTCTAGAGTGCCCTCCTCATGTCGGCGCATGCCTCGAATCGCTCCGAGCCGGTGTTAAACTTTCGAGAACGACGGCACCGACACCCATTTTGTGAATTCGTGGCACGGAAAGAAAACCCATACCAAACACCCATAATGGACTTCTAGAGTGCCCTCCTCATGTCGGCAGCAAGCTTTTGAATCGCTCCGAGCCGGTGTTAAACTTTCGAGAACGACGGCACCGATACCCATTTTGTGAATTCGTGGCACGGAAAGAAAACCCATACCAAACACCCATAATGGACTTCTAGAGTGCCCTCCTCATGTCGGCAAGCAGCTTTTGAATCGCTCCGAGCCGGTGTTAAACTTTCGAGAACGACGGCACCGACAACCCATTTTGTGAATTCGTGGCACGGAAAGAAAACCCATACCAAACACCCATAATGGACTTCTAGAGTGCCCTCCTCATGCTCGGCGTATTTTGGAATCGCTCCGAGCCGGTGTTAAACTTTCGAGAACGACGGCACCGATACCCCATTTTGTGAATTCGTGGCACGGAAAGAAAACCCATACCAAACACCCATAATGGACTTCTAGAGTGCCCTCCTCATGTCGGCGCATGCTTTTGAATCGCTCCGAGCCGGTGTTAAACTTTCGAGAACGACGGCACCGACACCCATTTTGTGAATTCGTGGCACGGAAAGAAAACCCATACCAAACACCCATAATGGACTTCTAGAGTGCCCTCCTCATGTCGGCGTGCTTTTGAATCGCTCCGAGCCGGTGTTAAACTTTCGAGAACGACGGCACCGACAAACCATTTTGTGAATTCGTGGCACGGAAAGAAAACCCATACCAAACACCCATAATGGACTTCTAGAGTGCCCTCCTCATGTCGGCGCTGCTTTTGAATCGCTCCGAGCCGGTGTTAAACTTTCGAGAACGACGGCACCGATACCCATTTTGTGAATTCGTGGCACGGAAAGAAAACCCATACCAAACACCCATAATGGACTTCTAGAGTGCCCTCCTCATGTCGGCGTGCTTTGGAATCGCTCCGAGCCGGTGTTAAACTTTCGAGAACGACGGCACCGATACCCATTTTGTGAATTCGTGGCACGGAAGAAAACCCATACCAAACACCCATAATGGACTTCTAGAGTGCCCTCCTCATGTCGGCGTGCTTTTGGAATCGCTCCGAGCCGGTGTTAAACTTTCCGAACGACGGCACCGAAACTTTTTGTGAATTCGTGGCACGGAAAGAAAACCCACCAAACACCCATAATGGACTTCTAGAGTGCCCTCCTCATGTGAATGCGCCTAAATCACCCGAGCCGGTTGAAACTTTCGAGAACGGGGAAACACCCCGATCTTCAATTGGATAATGAACCGTGGATAAATGATATGAAGTAGACGATGTCGCTAATGAACACTCGCGCCAATGCACGAACCTCAACTCTTTGGAATACGCCCAAAACACACCGGATAGTTGATCGTCATGAGACCACGAACGACGATCGCCAAGTCCCCAATTCCCAATGGAACGACGGCTTGACCTTGAATTGCGTAACTAACCAATGGATCGCCTAGTCCTCTCTCAAAGTCCTCGCATGAACTCGTTTCAAAGAACAAGCAATAGCTATGTTTCTATTCTTATGCATAAACTGGTCTGAGGTTACAATGGGGTCTAACCCTCAATATATAGTGCCCCTTCTCCTCCTCATGGCTGGCCAAGAGGCCCTACTCCTACTCTAATTCGGAATTAGAACTCCTACTCCAATTCCGACTCAATCTAAAACAAAAAGGAAACTCTAGTTTTACAACCGTCATATTGTTTCGGTCATATCTTTTGACTCCGAAGGAATTTCGGAGTGATCCAGGATCCGTTGGATCGGGCTTGAAGTTAGCTTTCCAACAAGCCCAAAACACCCCAATCGGACTTCGTATGAGAAAGTTATGACCTTTTTACTCCGGACTGTCCTGCTGATTCCGAATCCGAATTTGAGGCTGATTCCGAATCCGAATTGAATTCTGAGTTGATTCCGAATTTGATTTCGGTTGGGGTTGTGGGAGATCTGAATTGGGCTTGAAAATCTTATCCAAAACTTGAGCTTTAAGTCCCCTTTTGCTCTCCCATCACACGGGCTTCTTTCCTCCTTGATCAGCCGCATGGACTGCTTGACTTTCTCCTTCCCAACCGCTTTGACCTTCTTGTTCTTCATCAGTAGGCAACAAATATGGTTACCTTCCTCCTTGTGCTCCTCCATTACTTTGGCTCCGACCTCCCTCTCGGTTCCAAAGACTTTAAGTATTGATTTTACGTAGTATCCAATTCTCATGGAAAACACAAGGAAACTCATTAAGAAACAAATGCACCTGTTGTTTTAGAAGTTTAGTTCTTCCTTCATGAACAACCTCATAATTAGTAGAGATATCCTCATCATCCTCCCTTTCTTCAAAAAAGCCGCCCTCGCTTTTGATAGCCCTCAAAATGTGCTACACAAAGAAAACAACGATATGCATGGTATATGTATTTATCATCCAAACAACTTCCGTAGCGCATGATGATTTGGTCAACATGTACTAAACATAGAGAACAACGATATACGTGATATATGTATGAATCAATTGTTGTGCCATTTATGTTGTTTTGTACAAAATAAGTAACACAACCGCAACCGTAGGATGTATTTGATATATACATTGCGGTACCTTCATTCACATCATTCTCCTCCCATGAGAAAAAGTCATACTCGACTTTTCTAAGCACATGGACAAAATATAAAAGGGACGAGGTAGATCAAGTTGTTCAAATTTGGGGGAGAAAATTCTGAGTGACTTCCATGCTTGAACTACACTACTCTGTTTATCGGTACAGATAAACAAGTAGGCATCATGTTGCGCTCTAAACAATAGGCACTTGTATTCAAATCCATCTCAAAGTGACCATGACATTGCTCAATAGATGGTTTGCACAAAACATGCAATTTAAAATCAACAAAATTATCACAAGCAATGCACATTCGATAAACATAGAACTTGTCATCTACACTATAATCTCTAATCAAATTGAACGATATGTGTAGGCAGTAGGACCAACTAGTGATTTTAAACATGAAACGTCAACAAGGTTTTCAATCACACTAGATAGCTCTCTAGGATCATCGAACATGATATAGTATAAAGATACATCAAGAGATATGCTAGTAGGAATATCCTCATGAGTAATCAATTGCACATTATGTAAATTGAGCGAAGAAATTTTAGAACATAGAATATTCAAAGGAACACTAGAGTTCTCACTCTTACGCACTTTTGCATGATGAATATTCAATTCAACACCATTATTGTTACCTTTAACGCCCTCCTCTATTATTGTAGGTGTTGTAGGTATCAAATTGTCACCGTGAAACCACGGGCAGCAAGCATTCCATCCACAACCGTGGTTATCTCCTCGCCTTTTACTTCCAACGATGCCGGTTGTTGAACAAATAACTCATCTTCTTTAATATCAACTCGCACAATGTGAGAAACAACACTAGAAGTAGCGAGTAAATCGTTAATTTTAGCAAGAACGCCACTTTGGCTATCATCTACTTCTCTTTTCTCGCTGGTGTATCTCTCTCACACTCAATGGAGATGCTCTCAACCTCACATATGGTGGAATCACACACCACTCTGTTTATCATTCTCACTCAATTTGGTTTTGGCTATGTGGCTCTCATTCTCACATGGGTTTGGATACATCGATCCACCAAAGATTGTGGGTCAAGAATGGAGCAATCACGAGTAACCACAATCTCTTCATGAAGCAATGGAGCAATACTACATGAAGCCGTGACCAAGGGAAAATCCCATGCTCGGTCTCCTTCTCTTGTGTCACACAAGTGGACTTCAAACCTTGTCGCAACCCTGTCAACTTTTCCACTAGGGAACGCTTGTAGTGGTAAGGTACAAAACGTGCACGCAAATGCTGTTTCATCTGCTCCCAAGTGATAATCGGCAATTCATGGCGCCCATACGCTATACGAACAAATTGCTCCCCACCAATGTGTGGCATAATCAACCAAACCATTGGACGCAAGTAAGAGCTTCCTCTCATTGGAATAGTTGTGCATCCGAAATATTGTATCAATTTCAAGCTCCCAATTAAGGTATTCTTCCACATCTGCACGACCTGAAAATATAGGGATAGGAAATTTGGGCTTAGTGACAAAATCCTTACGATGCACGCTTGGGTGGTTGAACATGGCGCGCAGCTCCAAGAAGTTGTTGTTGATGTCCGTACGTAGCTGCGTAACCTCCTCCCCGAGGTTGTTCAATTTATACCGAACGGCCCCAAGCTCATCGCGCACACCATTATCACGATCAAGAAGTTGCTTTTGTAGCATCCTCGCAAGCAAGCGAGTGTACTCCATCCATGTAACCGATAGATCCTCCCGATGACCGACATGGCAACAACTCACAAATAGCAAACGCGATTATATCCGGTTAGTAAAACAAAACAGCTCTCTCTCTACGCCACAACTCACCGCTCGAAAACAAGATAAGCTTACTGCTCCAAAGTGAATCAAGGACTGCAAAATGACACTTGTGATAGCGAACGAACTCAACCCAGAATGTATGAGCGTAACCAAGAGCAAAGGTAGTACACGAACGGGTGTAGGTGGAGCTTGGTATGGTATGTGTATAACCTATGCAAACCGATATTCAAGTTGTTGTAATGCTAAGTAATGATCCAAGCTAGATTCTTTTGCCTATGTGCCGATCCAATGGGTTTAAGTGAAAAGGATGAACGCACACGCAAAGACAAATGTGACTCAATGCAAACAAAGGAATGAGCTAGCGAGACGGATCTGAAAATGAGATTAAGCTAGCCTGCTTTGCACCAAGTACTAAGAGAGACGCTAGCCAATTGCAATTGAAAATAGTAGGGCACAAGATTGCTCAAAAAAATGACTACACAATCGGAAATAATGATGGGTCGGTATCAGAGCAACCAATAAAATGTATAATATCAGAGCAATCGCCAAAGAATTTTTTTTTTTCCTCTCTTTTCTTTCGCAAAAATTATGTTTTTGCTCTCGCTTTTTTATACTTTTTTTAATGCCGTGGTTTTGCTATTGTGCGGTCGCTTTTTTTTTTTTTTTTTTTCTCAATGGTCGAAAGTGTTTTGCTACTCTCGTGGTACATAAGCCCAAAAATTCAAAGAATGTGTAAACAATGTTCAATAAGCAAATTTCTAATACAATATCAAAAGCTAGTCTCACAAGATGAAAGGATATAAGTGAAGCGGAGCTCTGACGCAAAAGTTACGAATCGAATTACAAACAAAGGTACCAATTGAACTCTGATTTAACGAAAATTGAGTTCGTGGATCGAATTTGAATTTTGATTTTTTTTTTTTTTTTTTTTTTGAAGGAAACAAGGAACAAGGTACGCAAAGGAAACACTTAGATCAAGACTAAACAAAAATTCTAATGGACTAAAACCTAACAAAACTCACAAGAAATAATGATTGAAACTAGGGTTTGGAATTTTGTGTTGCAATTTTCGTTTAAGTGGACTATAGGACGTAAAAACGAAACTAAACTAAGGGTAAAAACACTCGCGCCAATGCTCTCACCGAGTAAACCTAGAATCGATACCATATGATACGGGGATGCCCGATCTTCTCGCAGAGGAACCGTGGATAAATGATATGAAGTAGACGATGTCGCTAGGTTCCAAACTTTGTTTCTTTCAAAATTTTCTAACACTCGCATGCCAATGCACGAACCTTCAAATTTATCTAAGTTGCTGTCTTAAGGATAAAACATTTTGATCCAAAACTCAAAATGCAAACAGAGGGTTTTCTACCAAAACGAAGCTCATAAGGAGTCTTGCCTAAAGAAGGTCTCAAAAAGACACGATTGGCAATATGGCAAGCAGTAGCAATAGCTTCGGCCCAAAATCTCCTCGGTGTATTATACTCGTCTAGCATCGTCCTAGCCATTTCGACCAAGGCCCTATTCTTCCTTTCCACCACGCCATTTTGTTGAGGGACGTGTGGAGAGGAGAACTGATGCTCAATACCACGCTCAGCACAAAAAGAAGCAAAAGAAGCATTTTTGAACTCCGTGCCATTATCACTGCGAATTGCTCTCAAAGCACCGAAGCTCGAAGCCAAGCGAAGAACAAGGTCATGAAAATAACCAAAAGCTTCATCTTTTGAAGTAAGAAAGAACACCCAAGTATATCTTGAAAGATCATCGACTATGACTAGAATATACCATTTTCCACCAATCCGACCAGGACTCTAGCGGGACCAACAAGATCCATATGAAGCAACTGTCTCCGTCCGTCTACCATAACCATAGTCACTGAGAAGGGTGTGAGGCAACAACTTGTTTGCCATGCCTCTGGCGCACATATCGCATCTTTGTGACTTTGAGTTTGGGCAAACCTCTCATAAGATCAAGGTTCCTAACTCGCGTCAGATGATCAAAACCAATGTGCCCCAAACGTCGATGCCAAAGCCAGAAATCAGAAGAAGATGTAAGCAAACATTTAAGAGATCCAGAGCAAGAGATTCTAAAAATCAGCTCCAAAAATTCTACCAACTCTAGAGATTCCAAACACAAGCTCACCAAGAGAATCAAGCACCACGACAAGCATTTTTCTTAAAACCGTCTCATAGCCATCATCAAGAAGTGAAAGCGAGAAAGGAGATTATACCTAAGCTTGTCCACAAGAGCGACATCCTTTAGAATGAATTTGTTGTTCACTCTAATTGATCCTGTTCCTTCAATTCGCCCTTGTGTATCATCTCCAAAGGTGATGAAGTCATCACCTGTTGCCCGCGTGAAAGAGGTGAACCATTTTGAGTTTCCGGTCATGTGGCGTGAACACCCGGAGTCGACGAACCACGTGTTCTTCCCCTTTCCACGTAGTCCCGAAAATCAAGGAACAAAAGAACGATGTGTCTCAATCATCAAGGGTTAGATAAACAAGATTTAGGAATCGATCTTGAGACACACGTCTAAGGAGTATACAAACCAGAAGTACTATCCTTGATTTCATCTAATATTCGGTTATGAGCAATGTTTAAATTAAAATGAGACTTGAATCTGTCCATGGGCTGTCGACCGTGGCGTTTGGATCGATCCGTGACCAAAGCAGTCGACCCGGTGACCACCAAATGATCAGACTGTAATACTCGAAAAATAAATAAATATTAATAATCGCGTCTTAAGGGCCTGAGAGTAATTAATTAAATAGTAACAATAAAGAGTTAATTAAAACCGTATTAAGGACTTGTGCGTAATTAAATAAAAAGATTTTGTGAAGAATAGATTATTTTGAATTTTTAGAGCTATATAAATGAATTATGGTTTTTCTAGAAACCCTAGCCATTTTATTTTTTCCAAGCCGCGCTTGAGCTTTTTCTTTCTCCCGAAAATTTCCTCTGCTTGCGCCACAATTTCTTTCTTCTGCGCAGGCCATGCTTTGTGCTGCGCGTTCGTTTGCCTCCTGCTTCTTTGCCAGCGTCTTTGCCGCGTGGAGCATTCTTGTTCGCGCGTGGAAGATCTCTTGCCTCTGCTAGCGTGGAGAACGGCCGATCTGCTTGCCATTGCTTTCTCCTGTGTTGCTTTCTGCCGAGGCTGCCGTTCTGCTTCTTTTGCTTGCGCCGGTCGAATCGCTTTCTTCTGCCGCGTGTGGAAGCTGTGCCGACAACTGATCTGTCGCCAAGCCGAAGGGCCGCGCCTGGAATTTGCTATCTGCCTTTGCTTTGCTTTGATTCGGCCGAAGCCACGGCGAAGCCGGGTCTTTATTCGCGTTGCCGATCATTTGTCTTTGGCAGCGGAGACGCCAAGCCGAAGCCAATTCGTCAAGGTCTTCTTTGGTCCTCGGCGGCGCGTGGGCGTCGCCGAGTCCGAGAACTGCTGCCGCACGTCATCCGTTCCTTGCTTGGCCGACGTGTTTTGGTTGGTAATTCTTTTACCGATTTCTTGTGCTGTTAACTAGGGATCTTATCCGAGATTAATTAGAGAGGTTTAATTTTTCTATTCGAAGAAACGAATAATAGATCTGTTTAGCCGCTGTTTTGTTGTACGATTTATTCGGGTATTTTAATAGCAAATTTTGGTAATGTCATCTACTAGTTAATTGTAGATAATTTCGATATCTTTCTATAACATGTTTTATCATGTCAATCGGACTAGTAGAACTAGAGTTATGATTTTCGGAAGACCGCTGTTTTTGTGGTCGTCGTTATTCAGCGCTGTTTTGGTAGATTGGTTATTAAAAATAGTAAACAGATTAATTAGTGTTTTTGATCTACATGAAAGTTGTAGATAATTGTCCAATGATTCTGTAGGATCTGAGAACACGCATTTTGGTTGGATAAAACAAAAGTTATGAATTTAGTAAGACTGCTGTTCCGAAGCGGACAGACCGACTTTCCGGGCTAAATACGGAGGGTTAGATGATTTAATTAGAAGTCTTTGTAATCTAAGAAAAGGTAGATAATTTTATGAAGAATCCAGAATGGGGTGGTTTGTGGTGATCGGACTTTTGAGTCAAAAGTTACGCTCTTTTTAGTAACCGGTCAGCTATAGGTAACTAGTCGGTACCGGCGTAACGTGTGATATTTGGGGACGTGTAGGGGCGTTGTATATTGATCGTTATTCTTATGATGCTGTAGCTTGTATTGAGATGTGTGTATTTAATATAGGAGAGGCGTCGTGCTTGTTGCCGTCTTCTAATCAGATCGTGCGTCGCAACTAGTACAGGCAAGTGCATGGTAGACAGCGATCAATGATCGATCACTGTTTTCTTTATCTTCTATTACCATTATTGTTGTGCTTTTATTTTGTTTAATTGCAAGCAATGGAATGGTATGGATTTATATTGTTAATGGACATGATGAAAAGTTGGATATGATGTTTATGATGGAGTTTTGCATATTTTGCATACATAAGCATCATTGCATAAGAGAAGGTGATCATGATTGATCACAACTCCACTCGAGTGGAGGAGGTCCCGATCCTTTTGGAGGAGCGGGCTTGAGAGTGAATGTTGTCGCGAGCATTCACTCACGCTATACCGTATATCTGTGAAAGAAGTGCATGTGGACATATAGAATAGAGTTGCATTGATATTTGAGATTAATGAATGAGAATGTTAATAGAAGTGCATGTGATGATAATGAAGTTATTGAATGCTGTTGATTTATTATTGTTCGTTGTTTATGGATGTATTTGCTGAGTCGTGGACTCACCCTTGCTCTATTGTTGTTTTTAGGTGATCTTCGAGGTTGCCGTAATTGAGAGCGAGTAGAGCACATGGAACACATGATCATTCGCCATAATAATCGTTTCATTCAATATTGGTTTACACATGGACATGTTAGTTATTGAATAAAGTTTAGGACATCATTTGGACTAGACTATTTGCTTTATTAATTTGGATTCATTGGTTGATCTTGCTTTGGATTATTTGCACGGTTATAATTCCATTGCTTATTTTATTGTCGCTTGATCCATAATTACATGTTCGTTTGTGGTCCATTGATTTGATTATCATTGTTTTCTTGCTGTTTTTATAAAGTGTGTCAATAATTATTAATTGGAAGGTAGTTTAGTGGCATTCCAGGCTCAGTGTTGGGCTGGGGTGTTACAGTTGGTATCAGAGCGGGCTTTAGGTCCGTGGTGAATAGATTAACAACATAGGCAAACTAAAATTGTTAAAATTTGTTTTAGTTTAGTAAATCAACTAAAATTTGCTAATGGTTAACTAACCTAAAATTTGACACACTAGTGCATGATAGGTTAGAGAGAGGTATGAATATAGTTTTACGCCTGTTATGTTGTTTATTGATGGATGAGTTTATTTTGAGCATTGAACTCATTGTGTATTGTTGATTGTGGTTGATAGCTATCTTGAGGGTAGAGGACGTGGTCGTGGTGGCGTGATGCGTGGAGGTCGAGTCGCGGAAGAGGTTCCGTGAGCCACCTCCGTGTGAGATAGTCGATGGTGAGGGGTCTTTGTTGACCCGCCTCGGTTGGGGTCGAGATGAGACGCCCGCTTTCTTTGAGAGAGTTGGTGGGAGAGATCCGTGCTCTTCGTCAGCAGCGCCGGCAGCCATTCTTGCGGCATCTGTTGTTGCTCTGTCGCACATCCCGGTTCTGAGGCGCGGATGTCACTTCGAGTGGATGGGGTTGAGGTTTGATTCGTTTGACGGTCTGGTACCGTCGAGCAAATGGATGGGTTGCGTTACATGGAGAGGCGCTTGGAGCTTTGGAGATGTCTTCACTTGAGAGGTCCGCTTTGTTGCCTTTCACCGAAAGAACAGCGGATATTTGGTGGGAGCGTGTTGTCTTGAGGACCGCCACTCAAGGGCCGATCACTTGGGAGGATTTTGTTGATCAGTTCAAGGGAAGTTCTACCCTATTCTTTTGTTGAGAAGATGGAGGTTGCCTTGACGACCTTTGCTCGGGGAAGAGATCTATTCTTGAGTATGAGGCCGAGTTCAACAACTTGGTTCGCTTTGTTCCTCGATGTGAACGATGATCTTCGAAGGCCAAGAGGTTCCGCGGGTCTCACCCGAGTACCGACATGTGTTGGGAGCTACTCCACTCGTGACTCTGACTCTGTTGTGGAGCAAGCTAGGGCATGGAGTTGGAGATGCACTCACAAAGGCGACAAGCCTCGGTGGATCGTTGCTTCGGTGGTGACCAAGAGGAGCTCTAGTGAGGAAGTGGTCTGCATTCGACACCTTTCAAGAAATTCAAGGAGGACCCATGATCTTCGAGTCTAAGCGATCGAGCCGTTCCTTCTTGGCGCCTCGTCCTTTTGCGGTACTCGGCTCTTCGTCTGTCCTGTAGGCGGGGCATGCTTTGCTTTAAGTGCGGTGATGGACACCGCGGCCGCTGAAAGTGCACTTGACGGGAGATTGCCGTCGATGTGGCCGACCGGGTCACAAGGAGCGGGTGTGTCGCGTAACCCGCTAAGCGTGATCAAGTGGGAGCTGTGCCATCTTCTTCTTCTTGATGGGTCTGCTCGAGGATCTTTCCAGATGATGACTGCTCCTCCAGCGATGCCATTTCCTTCAGCTTGGGCGCCCCCGTTAGGGTACTCCTGGCAGCCGCCACCTTCGGCACCGCTTCAGGTTGCACGGCCGGCATTACCGCACCGCCACAAAGAGATTGTTGGGGCTCGCCGCCCGGCGTCGTCTTCTTCGCCATGGCGCCACAGAGTGTACGCCATGCCTACAATGAGTCCGCGGTCGTCTGACGTGGTGACAGTACTTTGCTTGTGGATTCATTTGATGCTTTAGTCCTTTTGATTCGGGGCTACCTTTTCGTTTGTTTCGCTCGGCGTTTGCTAGGAGAGCGAACTTGAGTATCGATGGATTTCTCGATCGGTGTTAGTTAGTTCTCCTGGGGGTATCATTGCTAGCTCTACTGTTTGTCCTGGGTGTTCTGTTGTTATTGATGGAGAGAAGTTCACGGCGAATTTGATAGTTATTCAAATGGAGCCGTTCGACGTTATCTTGGGTATGGATTGGTTGCACTCTTATCGAGCCGTGATATCCTGTTTACGTAGAGAATCTCGCGCACCTCGTGCGGGAGACTTTGACCTTTTAGGGGAGTGCGCCTCCGCGCTCTCTTTCGATGTTGGCTGGACTGTTCCCGGGTCAGCGTGCGGTGAAAACTGGGCTTCTTTTAGCTCTTGCTGAGAAACCGAGTGTGGCTTCGCAGATTGAGGAGATTCCGTGGTCGTGATTATCCGATGTGTTCCCGGTGAGCTTAGGGATTGCCACCTGCGCGAGACGTGGAGTTTCGCATTGATCTTGTTCCGGGTACTCGTCCCATCTCGATGTCCCCATATCGATTAGCACGTCCGTTTCAGGACGAGTTGAAGAAGCAGTTGGATGATTTGTTGGCTAAAGGTTTGATCAGGCGTAGTGTATCGCCATGGGAGCTCTGCTACATTCACAGAGAAGAAGGATGGGAGTTGGCGCATGTGTATTGATTATCGTGCGCTTAATGCGGTCACAATCAAGAACAAATATCCATTGCCCGCATTGAGGACTTGTTTGATCGGTTGAATGGAGCCCAAGTGTTCTCCAAGATTGATCTCGATCGGTATAATCAAATCCGTGTGCGTGGCGCAGATGTTGAGAAGACCGCTTTCTCCACGGTATGGGCATTATGAGTATAAAGTTATGTCTTTTGGATTGACTAATGCACTGCCATTTTATGGAGACCATGAACAACATGTTGCACGAGTATCTAGATGACTTCGTGGTGGTGTTCATTGATGATATTCTTATCTATTCCAAGACCAATGAGGATCATGAGCGTCATTTGAGGCTGGTTTTAGATACTTTGAGAGAGCACAAGTTCTATGCTAAGTTGAAGAAGTGTGAGTTCTGGATTTCAGAAGTGGGTTTTCTGGGTCATGTGATTAACCCTCAGGGCATTGCTGTTGATCCTAGTAAGGTCTCTACAGTGGTGGATTGGAAGAGGCCGACTAGTGTGAAGGAGGTGAGGAGTTTCTTGGGTTTGGTGGATATTATCGGCGTTTTGTGCGAGATTTCTCTATCATTGCCAAGCCGATGTCTCAGCTTACTCAGAAAGGTGTGAGATTCCAGTGGACTGATGAGTGTGAGCGCAGTTTTTGCATTTTGAAGGACTGGTTGGTGACCTCTCCTATTCTCACTCTTCCCGAGCCGGGAAAGCGGTTCACAGTCTTTTCAGATGCGTCACGAGTGGGTCTTGGCTGTGTTCTCATGCAAGACGGTAAGGTGATTGCTTATGCGTCGAGACAGTTAAAGAAGCACGAGCGTAATTATCCCACTCATGATTTGGAGTTGGTGCGGTTGTTTTTGCTCTCAAGATTTGGAGGCATTATCTATACGGGCGAGCCTTGTGATATTTTCACAGATCACAAGAGTCTCAAGTATATCTTCACTCAGAAGGATCTGAATTTGAGGCAAAGGAGGTGGTTGGAGTTGATCAAGGATTATGATCTTACTATTCAGTATCATCCAGGCAAGGCCAATGTAATTGCGGATGCTCTTAGTCGCAAGGCGACTCCTGCTACTCTAGATTGCCTCATTGCTGATTTTGATCGCATGGGAATATCTTATTGTTATGCGGGCACATCACATGTTGAGACACAGCTTGATTCTTGAGTCGCTATTCCGCACCGTGTGGAAGCACAACAGAGTGACCGTTATTACAGGAGGTTAGGAAGCGTCTGGATGAAGGCAAAGAGGGTGATTTTAGCATGGACGATTCTGGTACTTTGAGGTTTAAAGGCCGCCTTTGCCTGCCGCAGAAGGCGGAGGTTAAAGAGGATATTTTGAGGGAGGCACATCGTACTCCGTACACTGTTCATCCTGGTGAGACTAAGATGTATCGAGATCTGAAACAAAATTTTTGGTGGAAAAGAATGAAGGTGGATATTGCTAATTATGTGGCTTCTTGTGGTGTTTGTCGCCAAGTGAAAGCCGAGCACAAGCGTCCCCGCAGGTTGTTGCGACCTTTGGAGGTACCCAGTGGCCTTGGGATGATATCTCTATGGACTTTGTGGTGGCGTTACCTCGTTCGCCGCGAGGAAGGATGCGATTTGGGTAGTGGTGGATCGATTCAAAGAAGTCAAGACACTTCATTCCTATTCGCACGACAAATTCAAATGAGTGATCTAGCTCCTATTTATGTGCGTGAAATAGTGAGACTGCATGGTGTGCCAAAGACCATTATTTCTTACAGGGACGCGAAGTTTGTCTCCAAGTTCTGGGAGAGTCTGCAGAGTGCATTGGGCACACACCGCGCTCGTCTGAGTACGTTTCACCCACCCATGCAGATGGGCGGTCGAGGCACTATTCGGACTTTGGAGGACATGCTGCGATCTTGCGTCTTGTCTTGGAAGGGTAGTTGGGAGGACCAGTTGCCACTTGCAGTGTTTGCTTATAATAATAGTTACCATTCCAGTATTAGAGCCGCGCCATTCGAGGTTCTCTATGGGCGGAAGTGCAGATCGCCACTTTGTTGGGATGCGCTTGGAGAGAAGGCGCTTTGGGTCCGGATCGATTGAAGACCGTTGAGCGTGTGGCCATGGTGAGACGTAATCTGCTAGCGGCTCGAGTAGACGTAAAAGTTATCTTTGATTTGAGGAGGCGTGATTTGGAGTTTGCGGTGGGTGACCAGGTGCTCTTGAGAGTGTCTCCCACTAAAGGTATTGTTCGGTTCGGTACCAAAGGGAAGCTTAGCCCGAGGTACGTTGGACCATTCCTGATTATTGCAAGAATTGGAAAGTTAGCCTACCGTTTGGACCTGCCTGAGTCCATGCGTGGAGTTCATAATGTGTTTCATGTCTCGATGCTGAGAAAGTTTTTGAGAGATCCAGAGCATAAGATTTCATTAGAGCCGTTGACTATTGAGCAAGACCTCACAGTTGAGTCGCGTCCGTCGCGCATTCTGGAGAGGTCGGAGCGAGTGCTGAGGCACAAGACGTTGGTATACGTCAAGGTGCTGTGGACGCATCAGTCCGAGAGAGAGGCGACTTGGGAGTTGGAGTCTCGCATGCGCGAGCAGTATCCGGAGTTGTTCACGTCGGGTACGTGTTGTTTTTGTTGTTTAATTTCAGCTGTGGAGTTTTTATTTGAGTAGAACGGCGATTAGAATTCGGGGTCGAATTCCGTTAAGGGGGGTAGAATGTAATACTCCGAAAAATAAATAAATATTAATAATCGCGTCTTAAGGGTCGGAGAGTAATTAATTAAATAGTAACAATAAAGAGTTAATTAAAAGCGTATTAAGGACTTGTGCGTAATTAAATAAAAAGATTTTGTGAAGAATAGATTATTTTCGGAATTTTTAGAGCTATATAAATGAATTATGGTTTTTCTAGAAACCCTAGCCATTTTATTTTTTCCAAGCCGCGCCGCCAGTTTTTCTTTCTCCCGGAAAATTTCCTCTGCGCCGCCAGCAATTTCTTTCTTCTGGCCATTGCCAGGCGCGTTACGGCTGCTCTGCTCTTGCTTGCCAGCGTCTTTGCCGCGTGGAGCAGCTGCATTCTGCGCGTGGAAGATCTGCTG
Source organism: Hsuehochloa calcarea (assembly GCA_036346395.1). Taxonomy (NCBI): domain Eukaryota; kingdom Viridiplantae; phylum Streptophyta; class Magnoliopsida; order Poales; family Poaceae; genus Hsuehochloa; species Hsuehochloa calcarea. The sequence goes on along the minus strand of CM070611.1, from coordinate 21,957,419 downwards.
CCTCTGCGCGTGGAGAACCGGCCGATCTGCTGCCGGCTTTCTTTCTCTGCTTTGCTTTCTGCGCTTCGCCGAGGCTGCCGCTGCTCGTGATTGCTGTTGCTTGCGCCGGGGCTGAACTGCTTTCTTCTCTGCCGCGCGTGGAAGCTGTGCCGACAACTGATCTGTCGCCAAGCCGAGCGCTGCGCGCTGGAATTTGCTATCTTTCTTTGCTTTGCTTTGATTCCAGGCCGAAGCCACGGCCGAAATTTCCGCTTATTGCGCGCTGATCGATCGCCTTTGCCGCGAGACGCCAAGCCGGGCCAATTGCCAAGGTCTTCTTTGATCCCTCGCGGCCGCGCGGCGCCGCCGAAGTCCGAAATCTGCCGCCGCACGCCATCCGCTCCTTGCTTGGCCGACGTGTTTTGGTTGGTAATTCTTTTACCGATTTCTTGTGCTGTTAACTAGGGATCTTATCTGAGATTAATTAGAGAGGTTTAATTTTTCTATTCGAAGAAACGAATAATAGATCTGTTTAGCCGCTGTTTTGTTGTACGATTTATTCGGGTATTTTAATAGCAAATTTTGGTAATGTCATCTACTAGTTAATTGTAGATAATTTCGATATCTTTCTATAACATGTTTTATCATGTCAATCGGACTAGTAGAACTAGAGTTATGATTTTCGGAAGACCGCTGTTTTTGTGGTCGTCGTTATTCAGCGCTGTTTTGGTAGATTGGTTATTAAAAATAGTAAACAGATTAATTAGTGTTTTTGATCTACATGAAAGTTGTAGATAATTGTCCAATGATTCTGTAGGATCTGAGAACACGCATTTTGGTTGGATAAAACAAAAGTTATGAATTTAGTAAGACTGCTGTTCCGAAGCGGACAGACCGACTTTCCGGGCTAAATACGGAGGGTTAGATGATTTAATTAGAAGTCTTTGTAATCTAAGAAAAGGTAGATAATTTTATGAAGAATCCAGAATGGGGTGGTTTGTGGTGATCGGACTTTTGAGTCAAAAGTTACGCTCTTTTTAGTAACCGGTCAGCTATAGGTAACTAGTCGGTACCGGCGTAACGTGTGATATTTGGGGACGTGTAGGGGCGTTGTATATTGATCGTTATTCTTATGATGCTGTAGCTTGTATTGAGATGTGTGTATTTAATATAGGAGAGGCGTCGTGCTTGTTGCCGTCTTCTAATCAGATCGTGCGTCGCAACTAGTAAAGGCAAGTGCATGGTAGACAGCGATCAATGATCGATCACTGTTTTCTTTATCTTCTATTACCATTATTGTTGTGCTTTTATTTTGTTTAATTGCAAGCAATGGAATGGTATGGATTTATATTGTTAATGGACATGATGAAAAGTTGGATATGATGTTTATGATGGAGTTTTGCATATTTTGCATACATAAGCATCATTGCATAAGAGAAGGTGATCATGATTGATCACAACTCCACGGGAGTGGAGGAGGTCCCCGATCCTTTTGGAGGAACGGGCTTGAGAGTGAATGTTGTCGCGAGCATTCACTCACGCTATACCGGTATACGCGAAAGAAGTGCATGTGGACATATAGAATAGAGTTGCATTGATATTTGAGATTAATGAATGAGAATGTTAATAGAAGTGCATGTGATGATAATGAAGTTATTGAATGCTGTTGATTTATTATTGTTCGTTGTTTATGGATGTATTTGCTGAGTCGTGGACTCACCCTTGCTCTATTGTTGTTTTTAGGTGATCTTCGAGGTTGCCGTAATTGAGAGCGAGTAGAGCACATGGAACACATGATCATTCGCCATAATAATCGTTTCATTCAATATTGGTTTACACATGGACATGTTAGTTATTGAATAAAGTTTAGGACATCATTTGGACTAGACTATTTGCTTTATTAATTTGGATTCATTGGTTGATGCTGCTTTGGATTATTTGCCTGGTTATAATTCCCATTGCTTATTTTATTGTCGCTTGATCCATAATTACATGTTCGTTTGTGGTCCATTGATTTGATTATCATTGTTTTCTTGCTGTTTTTATAAAGTGTGTCAATAATTATTAATTGGAAGGTAGTTTAGTGGCATTCCAGGCTCAGTGTTGGGCTGGGGTGTTACACAGACCGCCAGTCTGATAAACTTTAAAATTAGGATATCTAGACACATAATGATTTGCATGAGAGAAAAATCCTAATCCAGGTTTATTCTTTTCAGTGTTACCATGTCTCATAGAAGCTCTAGGTTGCATGAATGAAATTCTATCAAAATTTTTCCTATCATTTTTCAACCTCACGCCAATGTATTCAATCAAATGCCCACCTTTCTTGCAATAAGTGCAATGGTACTTGGTACCACTAGAAGAAGCACCGTTTGAGTTAATACAAGGTTGGGCAAAACCTGCAGATTTAAAAGATGTTTTTGGAGGTTGGGTTTTGAATTCAATTAAACCTTTTTCCAAGACTTGAATGACTTTTGGGTTTGAATTGTCTTGAAAAGAATTGAATCCTAAACCTTGCTTCTTATAAGGAGTTTTAGACTTGTCAAGAATCATGTTTAATTGTTTCTTACCTTTAGAAAATTTCTCTAATGTATCATGAAGGTAAGCATTTTCTTTACTCAAGTTAACACAAGCATCACAAGTTTTATCCATAGATTTCTCCTTATACAAAGCAATTTCAAGCTTAAGAGCGGAACATGAAGCACAAGTAGTATTTTCAATATTGTCCTTAAGCTTAGCATATTTGACTCTAGCGACTTCTAAGATATCTTTGATTTCACGTTCTTTTCTAAACATGAAGTGCAAGGACTAGAATCAAACACATCAAAAGCAATCAATTTACTAGATTCTAAACATTTTTCACAAGGAGCACTTTTAATTTCATTTAGTTCAGATCTAGCATTCTCAAGTTGTTGTACAGAAATATTATGAGCAGCTTTGTAACTTAGTAATTTACGAGTGCATAGCATGACAAGATAAACATTCATCGAGTTCAAGAGTCTTAGCATTTTTAAGCTCTACTTTTAGTTTGTTAATCTTTGACTCTAATTTCTTATTTTTGTCATAACAAATTCTAGCGCTTCATCTTGACTAAGCAATTGCTCAACTATAGAATCATATTTAGCGTAAAGCTCATCATAAGAAAAAGATACCTCATCATCATCAATGTTGTCGATGTCGACCATGAAGCACATGCCGTGAAGTCTTTGGCCTTCCCTTTCTTTTTGCCTTGAGGATCTCCTCCTCCTTGTCCTCCTCACTCCCGGTATCCACATCGCTCAAGGATTGATCCTCAAAGCGGCAAGGACCCGGTGAGCGCCTTCACAAGCTTATTTGCCTCATACCTTGATTTGTTGAAAGGAGGCTTCTTCCAAGCTGGCTTTCCTTCCTTATGATTGCTCTTACCTTTCAGCTTGGGGCAATTTGCCCGGATATGATTTAGCTCACCACATTCATAGCATGTCACCGGACCACCTCTCTTTTTGTTTCTCACATTATTGTAGGCCCGTGTGAATTTTTTAGCTAGAAGAGCTAACTCTGTTTCAGGATACTTTCAAGCTCCTCTTCATGAATAGCAGATAAACAAGCAAATGAAAATCCAGAAGAAGATTCAAAAGAGTCATCAAAAGCCTTTTTGAGAGGATCTGCTACCAAAGCTAAATTATCTTTCTTGGGATGATCAACTCTTTTAATTTCATGAGTCTTGAGTTTACTATAAAGCAATTCTAAAGTAAGACTTGAAAGATCAACATTTTCCTCTATAGCAGTAGCCTTCATCTCCCACTCCTTGGTGTTGATTGCAGCCAAGAGATGGGTGGCATTTTCAGATTGAGAATATTCAATATCAACAGCTTTCATTTGATTAATTACTTTATTAAAGCGACTGAAAATGTCATCGATGCTCTCTCAAGGACGCATCTCGAATTTATTGTATTCACGCTTGTAAACTGTTTGGCGCACCTTTTTGATTTGGGACGAACCCTCATGATATGTTTCGAGAGTGTTCCAAATTTCATGCGCAGTTGAAAGATTGCAAATTCTATCATATTCTTGTCTACCAAGTGCACCATATAAAAGATTCTTAGCCTTATTGTTGTTAGCCAAAAGAATTGCGTAAGCGTGTAGCAATTTCAGAATAACCAATGGGCTCTAACAACATCCCAAATAGCTTGTCCTCGCTCTCAAGAAAGACGCGCATACGATTCTTCCAATAGGCATAGTCGTGCCCATCCAAGATATGCGGTTTAGTAGAAAACTTATCCATCGCCAAAGTTCGGTGGACCGGTTAAGATCAAGATTGAACTAACAGGCTCGATACCACTTGTTGGACCGTAAAGGCGACTAGAGGGGGTGAATAGGAGCACGCTCACTTTTCACAAATTATGAACTCAATACAATTTCACTCCGGTAGCTATTAGAAAGCTATGAAGATCAATATACCAAGATCAAATGGAAGACTAGTATTGAATCCAATTAAACCCCTAAGCAATGCTACAAAATCAACTAAGATTGCAAAGACTCACAAAGACAAAGTGATCGACCACTGGACCCAATCGGTCGGACCGATTGCCGGGCGGTCTGACCGGCGTTATGCTGGCGGTCGGACCGCTCCAAAATCGGTCTGACCGGTGATGACGGGCGGTCTGACCGGCCGACTCCAGAACCGATCTGCAACAGTAAAATCAGCCCGATGACGAAGTTGCAATTAGGTGAAACTTTTGATTCTCAACTCTAATCTTTATGAAACTTTGCACACACCTTCTATATGCTATTGAGGACCTATTCCAATCGAATATTATGATAATTCTTGGAACGATCCTGAGCAATTGCCAATTGATTAACAGAAGGTCTAAAACCGGGCAAGAACGAAAACTTGATCCTAAAGCTTGTTTGTGAGGGATTGATGAGCAAGATGATGCTAGATAGATTCACACATATCACAGCAAGCTAATTCACGTGAAAGAATCAATCACAAACTCGCGGATCAAAGAAAGCCCTAAAAACACGAAATTGAAAGCAAGAACGAAAAGAGACTTATCTCAAGCAAACCTTGCATAGATTGATTTCGTGATTGTTGCTGGATTACATCCACACCATCATGGATCAGTGGACAATCAAAGATCACAAAATTCACCACAAACCATCAAGAGCCCTTGCCTCCACCTCAACTCCCCTAAAGACAATTAGGGTTTTGAAACATAAAAAGGCAAGAGGGAGGGGTGCAGCCACCACCTGCTCCTATTTATAGTGGAGGCCTAAAACTCCTAGGGTTTGACTCAATTGGGCTCCCGTTAAGGCCCACTAACAAACGGGTCACACACGCACGCTTCGCGAAGCGCCGTCTTTAACCTTTTGACCTAAACCGCTTCACCATGCATCATGGATTTGCCAATAGGTCACCCTTGTCCATCTTGTGTCACGCTTGAGTCGTTGACCCCACCCGGCATCGTCGATCGTTCTGGACCTCAACTCTTCAAGTCTAGTCCCGATTCTCCTCGCCGTTGACCGTCGTTGACCACCAAGCTACCTGCACAACCACAGACAAGAAAACACGAATTCGGGAACAAGTTCTTCACAACTTGACCCATGTTAGTCAAAACATGCATCATGCAAATCATATGCCATGAAACCAATGACTTTGACCTAACAAAACAACATCGCCACGAAGTTGGCCGACGTTCAAGTAGAAACCGGTCTGACCGCTTCAGGTGAGCCGGTCGGACTGCCCCATGGCCAGTCAGACCGCTCCCTGTGAGCCGGTCGGACCGCCCCTTGGGACTTAGCCGAAATTCATACTCCCAAATTCCGAAACCTTCTGGAAATTAAAACGAATAGAACTTCTTCTTGGAGACTCCAAAATTATGAGACCAAGTGCATTGGGATCCCCTCACTTGCCTACAACACCTATTTTTGGCCCAGCTCGTTTTGAACACTTTTAGGTCACTGCCGGTCCGACCGCCCCACATGGCCGGTCCGACCGATTTGGGACCGGTCGGACCGTCGTGCAAGGACCGGTCGGACCGCCCCTGTCCAGAATACCTGTAGCTTTGTCGGAAACGCGTGAAACGACAAACCGTAAACGCCATTGCCAATTGTCACATCATCCTAAGATCTGGAGCATATCCCCATGAAATCCACAAAGCCTCATGTTCCTTGCATCTTTTGCAAACCACCCATATTTTCTGTTGAAGTCTTTCCATGCCTCACCATCAGCAGGATGGCTGAGTTCATTGTCCACAGGTTGCCGCTTCAACTTGTGCCATTGTGCCTCCTCCACTGTATTTTTGGAAGCAAACATCCTCTTCAGCCTTGGAATCAATCGAAAATGCCGCAATACCTCCATAGGAATATGCTTCCTTCCTTCTGCATCTTTCCATCTAGATTCACCACATACTGGGCACTCATCATTGTTGGCATACTCCTTTCGAAACAAAACACAATTATTCTTGCAAACATGGATTGAATCATATCCAAGTCCAAATGCACGGATAAAGTTCTTTCCTTCATTGTAAGATGTGGGAAGAAAGCAAGCTGGTAACGCTGAAGACAACAGCTTCAGCAATGCAGTGAATGCAACATTACTGATTCGATAGAATGACTTGATATGAAGTAACTTCACAACAAATGTAAATCTTAAAAAATGAGCACATCTAGGATAAAGCTGGCGCTGCAACTCTACTATTACACTTCCAAACATTGAATTTCGTCCACCTTGTTCTTCAGCTGTGTATAACTCCTCTACCATATCTGGAATTCTATCATCATCGTCGTTGTCCTCGTTAAAACCAACATCCTCTTCAACATCATGTTCCATAGTATCGAATAGTTCATTCTCATGCGGTGCATTTTCATGAATTCCATTATCCAATGGTTCTCCATGATGGATCCACCTATTGTATGTGCTTGACACCCCATGAATATATATGTGATCCTCCACAACTCCTTCAGGTCTATGAGCCCGATTCAAACATACACGACATGGGCAAAGTATTTCAGCATTCTCATCAAATCGGGCACTAACAAATTGCATGAACTCTTTCACCCCATTCATATGTGCAGTGCTAAACTGTCTGGATTTAATCCAGGATCTGTCCATTTGTCAGACACTCAAACAAGTACAAATTAATCAAAATTATTGCCCATCTATCAGCCATTCAAACAAGTAAACCTTAATCAAACTTATTGTCCATGCTGTTCACATCTTCATATTGTTCAACTTCACAAAACATAAATATTTTGCAATGACCGAATGGCTTGTAAAATTAAGTGTATTCTAAACTCTCAAATTGGTAATTCAGTGGCATATTCTCAAGTTAAACCATATATGGACCAGCTAAAAACGCACAAAATCTATAATAGCACTATTATTCAACCAAACCCGAGCCACTAAGAAGCAACAAAAGGAGAATGGAGGGCATCCTTACCTTCAATTGAAGACTACAATTGAGAATGGCCTATGTCTAGCCAGATCTGGGTGTCGGCCTGTGTGGCGGCCGACCGTCGTAGCAGCTGTGGCCGTGCCACGGAGCTATGGCAGATGGGACGAGCAGCCCTCGCCGGCGGGAGGCGGAGCCGTCGCCGGCTGGGGTCGGAGCTGTCGCCGGCGGGAGGCGCAGCCGTCCCCTTTGCTCAGCCGTTCAAATACAGTGGCCGCCACTGTGCTACTGGTTTTTCTATGTAAGTCCCTGCCTTGCATGTAATAGCTTATCTAGATATTCACATACGATTTCAATGAATTCCTCTCGATGGTGCAGTGGTGTTGGAGCAGCTTGCGATGCAACAGGTCCCCGGTTCGAAACCTGCGACCTGGTTTTTATTTGCGCGTGCCACATTACATTTTGCAACACTTCCTGACATGTGGGTCCCACTTCTGTTCATCCACGGTGGCAACAAACCAGCTTGTCACCTGTGTAACTTTATCCAAAAAAAACTCCAAGAGGATTACGACGATATGAGATTGTCACCTGTGTAACTATGACAAAAGCAATGGCGCCACAATGCCAAATGCCCTGTTTATGACAATTTGAGGATTGGGAGTTAGTGATGATTTTGACATTTTTCGTCACTACAAGTAGGGTCCCAGCCCCGGGATGCTCTTTATGACGCAGCTGCTGAACAACGTCATAGAATAGGGTCATATAATGACGATTTACCTAATTGTCATAGCAATTTTGTCATAGTTCAGCAGATTTCTTGTAGTGGGGACTCCCCATCACTGTGAGCCCACGAGGCTACGGGTTGGGGTATATGACTTGCGGGACCCTAGGCGTAAGTTGCATGGCGCAAGAGGGGGTTTGGGTAAGTGGCTGTCGGGTCCCACGGGAACGAAACCCTACTCAGGTGAAACCTTAGTTGGTGTGGCAAATACCGAGGGATGTTTTGTAATGGCCTTGTGATAATATCCCCTTGATTCACCTGTATAAGGAAACGTGTGTACATATCAAGATGATTATCTCTTGTGGGTAAAGATGTATAATCTCTGCAGAGAATAAAACTGTTCGAACAACCGTGCCCACGATCACGGGTGGGCATGCGGAGCTTACAAGAGTTAGTTCTATTTCAAAAACTTTTGTGGATGGGTTGGAAAATGTGCGGGGCTCACCTAGCCCTTGATTTGGATTTTTCCTGGGTATTCTTACCCAGTGTTGACATTAGGTGGGTATGACCACCATCAAAAATAACCATGAAGGTGGAGGTAGCCTATGCTTTTATTAATTATTGCACAATTAATCTCTTTAAAAATGCAATTTGGTTAAAATGCTAAGTGACAGGATTTTTCTAATATATGTATTTATAAATGCTGCTTTACGCAAATAAAAGAACCTGAGCCATCCTTGTTAAACCTTGCATATATATTATTGCATCTTGTCTTTGGCTCATAAGCACGGTAGTTGTGCTCATCCTCGCTCTTTCCCCAAACCCTCAGAAACAGGAACCCTGGAGCTGTAATCTGTAACAAGGATCCAGAAGTCTGAAGATCCAGGAGTCACTGAAGCGTAGATTAGTCCTTAGCTGTTCTAGTCTCACCACAGTCTAGCTGCCTCCGTCGGTTCTTGTGTGCCTCCTATATTGTCCGAGGTTTTCGGATAATATCGAGCGTACACGGGTTCCCCAGTCACTTACCTGTGGTAAGATGTGCCCTCACCTCCTTGTTTACGTTGTTGCTTCCGCTATATTTTGTAATGTATTTATTTGGCCTGTTCGGCCTTTATTGTAAAAATTGACCTGAAGTGGTCTATGTAAACTCTGATGTGTAAATTAATGAATGGAATAATTTTACGCCATGTATGATTTGAATCAGTAATGTGCCTGTGAAGTGCTATCTACTGATCCAGGGAATAGCACAGTGCTTTCACAGAAGAATCCGGATAGAGAAATCCGGGGTCCTACATCCAACTTTTGGATCCTAGTAGTAGTCATAATCTCTAGGATTTCCTACTTTTGAGGGTTTTGGGGGAAAGTGCGACCATGAGCACAACTTCTGTACTCGCGAGCCAACACACAAAATGCAATAATATACATGCAAGGCTTAACAAGGATGGCTCATGTTCTTTTATTTGCTAAAGCAATATTTTTAAATACCATAATTACAAATTCCTATCACTTAGCATTTTAACCAAATTGCATTTTATTACAAAGAGTAATTGTGCAATATTTAATAACAGCAGAGGTTACCTCTACCTTATGCTTATTTTGATTGGAGCTACCTCCATTTATTAACACCACTGAGTTCGAAAACCCAGGAAAAATCCAATCTCAGGGCTAGGTGAGCCCGACCTGATTTTTATACCACCCACAAAGGTTTTTGAAATAGAACTAACTCTAGTAAGTTCCCATGTTCGCCTTTGACCATAGGCACAGCTGTTTAAATAGTTCAGACTCTACAGAGGTTGCACACTGTATCCACAAGAGACAATCATACTCGTTGCCCCACATGGTTCCTTAGTCATGTAGTTGTTCGATCATCACAGTAACCTTTTGAAATATTTCGTCCCTTCCGTCAGCTCACCCATATGGGGTTACGCCCATATGTTGTGCGGGATGTTCACCTCAGCAACTAGCATAGCTGGATTACCCACAACGTCTAGCGTGACTGGTAACTTCATCTTGCATTGGTGTCCCATTCAAGCCAGACCGTATCCAGTGCTTGTACGATCCCGCTACCCCTCCAGCGAGATAACATTCAGTGTTTAATAAATTTACTAAACCGAGTTGTATTTTATAGACTTGTGGTTGTACTTGTTTTACACAGGAGGTCATGACAAGATTATGTTCTTAATCCATCCGGGAGGTTCATTCCACGTACCAACCACTATAGTGCACGACAGCACCCACCACCATTTCATCCGCCCAGATGTGGTAATAGCAAGATATTAGGGTTTTGAGGTGTAAAACCAAATTATCTCAATATTCCAGTTATTTACCCACAATGACTGTCCAAAACCACTTTCATGTTTAAAAGATGATGACTAGGACATTTAATGTCCTAGTACTTAAGCAAGACTAGCATGTCGCTTAAGTATAACCCATAACTAGTAATTACCACATAGTTACTAGGGTGACATGGAATAATGGATTCAATTGTCAAAGACGCTATTATAATTGAGTAATCATCGAATGGGTGTTTAACTACCTTAAGCTTTAACATACATTTGATTAAAGAATTAAAGCATGCAATTTTGGTAATTTAAAGAAATATAATTTGCATAAAATGCAGGCTCAAAATGATCAAAGTGTCGACTCACCTGGGTCAATTTATCGCGGCCTTGATCTTACTCAAAGACTTTTTAGTCGGTGGTCTTGAATTCTTGGTCCGTATCTTTATCCGAATCTTGATCCCACTCGAGTCGTTGTTTCTTCGGGACTCCAACTTCTAATTACACGATAACGATCGAGAAACCAAATAAATCCAAAGAACTTCAAAACACAAATTAAATTCAACTGAGCTTATTTAAGTTCCGTAATGATCAAGATTATGAGAGAAGATTTAGCGAATCGGGGATGTTTGACAAAGTCAAACAACAATTTCAGTGAAAGTGGAAATGGCGGAGAAACTCTGTCGGGAGGGAAAACAAGGGAGGATCAAAGTCGAAGAAACTTTTGCAGGGATACTCCACTTCAGATTCGGAAGATGGCAAGATATCGCCGATCGCGGAAGGGTCATAGCTTGATCTTTTACATTCAAGAGCTTCTTCAATTATTGGTTATTTATTAAGGAAGTTCCATGAGTTGGGTTAGATTTATGATAGATATGAGTCTGAAAGAACAGTGGGCATTTATTTGATGAGCGTTAATCGTTAGGATGTGAGTTTAACATGCGAAGAGTATAATTTTTAATTCGACGAGTTAAACGTGGAGTCCATATTACCATGGTTCTTTCTTGAGGTTGTGTTTCGAACTGTTGATACATTATTTGTTCTTAAATACCATCGGTGATTTAAATCCAGAGATAAAGATAGGATGACTGATATTTGGGCAAGATTATTCTTTTAGCAAGACTTCAAATTTAAATTTGCATATTAAATTCGATGGCAAAGGCATATTGGTTAATTACTTCTTCTTTTAAAATATATGCCGCTTACACAAGGTTGAGCATATATCTACAAAAGGTTGAGCATATATCCATGCATAAGTTATATTTGAGATAAGGATTAGGGACTTAAGATTTAAAAGATTATTTTCCTTAATTAATAAATTACCATTTTAAAAGTCTTCATGATGGGGGGGGCGGTATGGAGATGATACTTGATCATTTTGTCAGGCTTATCTTTACCCTAATTATTTTTAATTAACATTGATAACTTCAGATCTAGGGATAAAGATGCAATGGTTATTATTTGGACCAAGAATCTTTGATATGATTTGCAATTAAAATTCAAGTTTCTAGAGCAAGATATCGAGATCATCATAAATATTCTTGAATAGCTTTAAATTCAATTTCCTGTGATTTGTAAATTAAGTTCTTGTATCTCCCAGCTTTTAAACATTAGTGCCAAATTATTTAACTTAATCTTAACAATTAAATAACCATTATATACAGAAAGGTTCTTACATAAATTAAAGTTATTAAATAATTTTTCATGATCTTTAGATAGCAAGATGAATTAGCTAATTAACTGCGTCCACGTAACTTCCAAGAGAGGTGGGCCCACAAGGTCATTGAGAAGGAGGGAAAGGGATAAAGAGTAGCGCACATGCAAAATAGAGGACTTAGCCCAAACATGGGAGCCAGGTGGGACGTGCACAGCTATGGGCCTACCGGCGTCGAGAGGCGGTGAGGGCTGGCAGAATGGGTCCTCAGGGAGTGGAGGAGGCCAAGGGAGGCGGCGTCGCGGTCGGGGCGGCATCGAGCAGGAGGCGGCGGCGTCTAGAGCAGACGGGCGTAGAAGGCCAGACAACGGCGACAGCGACTGGAAGGAGGAGAGGGGGAAGGGAGGTGAGCATGAGTATGAGGGAGTTACAAGGAGCCTTACCAAGCGGTTCGAGTAGGTAGGGGAGCACCGGAGCGGGCCGGCGACGCAAGGCCGGGGTGGCGGGGAAGCTTGGCCGACGGTTGTGGGAGGTTGAGGGTGCCGAGGGGAAGCTCCTATAGTGAGGAATCGTCCTGAGCGGCGCCGAGGAGGGGATGGTGGCAGGAGCTCCAATCGGCCGGCTGGAAGAAGTCGCAACCCGGGGGGGAGGGAGGCATGGTGTGCCCAGCTTTTATAACTACGAGAGGGAGGAGGAGATGGCCGTTCAGGGCATAGCATGGGCGTGGAGCCAGGTCGATGGCGGGATGGATGCTCTGCGCGGGCAGGCGGCACGAGCGCTCTCGCGTACGCACAGGATGGGTGCTGGTGATGCGACCAGGCGATGGTGCTGACAATAGAGCAAAGACCAAGTGCAACAGAGCAGGTGGAAGAAGGCAGATGCAGGTGCATGCGCGTGCGCAACGCGGACCGGGCTCTTTGGAGCGCGCCCTGGCGGCAACGGGATCTTGCGGTCGTGCAGGGGCGAGGACGAGGCAGGTGAGGAGACAGGGTGCGTGTGCGCAGAAGGTGTAGTAGGTGGGAGCGCTGGGCATGGGGCGTGACACTGGCGAATGGACCGGCGCACGGGAGCGCGTCCCAGGCGGCTCACAACAGAGAAAGAAGAAGGGGGCAGCTCGGCCAAGGAAAAGAGCAGGAGGGGATGGGACTGAGCCCAGAGAGAGAGAGAGAGAGAGAGAGAGAGAGAGAGAGAGAGAGAGAGAGAAGGCCAAGCCCAAGGAGGAATTTTGAAACTGAAAATCAAATAAAAAATTGAAGTTTGAAACAGAGGTTTGAATTGGAGCTTTTGGACTCAAATGAAGTTCTTCAGTTTACTGTTCACGGTCTGAAAAACACATTGTTACATCAACCCCGATGGTTATTTTGGAACTTTACAGAACAGTCGACTTCACAATTTTATAATTATTTTTCTACAACATGGAAAATAGTAAACCATACAACTTCTAGAAACTACAGGTAATTATCTAGCTAAACCTAGTTATGACCCCAATTTAATTATACCATCTATTGCATGTAATAACACAATCTTCACGGCTGTCGTTAATGGCGATGACAATCTAGACAACTGTATTCTCGAGGCCATAATGTTTTAGCCTCTTATCCAAATTTAATGATCTTGGAATCTCTGGAAAGGTTGGGAAATTTTCTACAACATTCCTAATATCAAAAGGTCATGAATCTACATCATGAATCTGGATGGTGTTAACCCAAAACCCCTCGTAAGGTTCTCTAGTACAACTTACCGATCTAGGGCATCCCAAAACGTCTAATCCCTGTGACCAAACTAATCTAAATATTGAATAACCATCAATCTAAGATAAAATTAAGGTTGATCAACTCATTACCCACGAAATTAGATGAAGGTCGAAGGCGGAGTGCGAAACCATAACTTTTCCTTCCCTTCTCTTTCCTTCTTCCTCTTACTGATTCTTCCTTTTTCCTTCTTGCCGGTCATCTTGATAGCCTTCTCCCTCTCCTTTGCTGGTACACTATTTTCCTCTAATGTCAACAGTAGCACAGGCAGTACCGGTAGCTGGTGGCGTGGTGCAGCAGGTAGGCGGCTAGGGGTAGGTGTTGGAGGCTAGGGCTACAAGGGTGATAAAGCCTTTCGATACAATCACTCCCTTGGAGGATAGGAACACACATAGTATAATTTCATTCCAAAAATTCAAGTCTTCTTTCATACAATATAGCACTTGCCCATCTATAGGCTACAAAAGCCCCTTGACATCTCATCATGAGTTGTACAAACACACTTTACAACTCATTATTGGTTGTCAAGTTCCACTTTACAACAAGATTACAACTAAACATAACTTGCAAAATTCAACTTTATTACACATTAATAGTTGTACAAAAACACAATGACATAAGATATGACCTTAACTTTGATGATGACATCTGCACTGACCTTAATTATACGCTGACATGTGCGATGACATCATCTGGTTGCTGACATGTACGATGATATCATATACTTCTTGGCTAAGTATGCTGACACGTGCGATGACATCATTTAGTTGATGACACGTGCAATGACATCATATACTTCATGTCTAAGTATGATTTACTCTTGTATACTCTAGAATATCCTCATCACGACAGGGGGCTAGGGTTTGGGGGTAGACGACTACTCCCCCTCTCTTTTTTTTGGGTGGCTGGCCGCCCTTGCCGAGTCCAACCTGTGACTCTGTTGGGGCCCCAAACCGGCCTAAACTCCCCCCAACTCTTAATTTCTAAATTCTCCTTTCCTAATACCAAATTTTTATTTTCTAATACTTGATAATTAAATGGGATATTACACGATCAACTGTATTCAAGTATTATAGTTAGCATAATTATTTTATAGGCTAGCTTTTTATCATTCGAACTTCACGTTTATAATTATACAACATGTTTTTCTCATGGTTGCAAGTAGTAGGTTGTAACAACATAATATAAATCTACAAGATGCTTTACAAGAACATAAATATAATGTTGAGACATAAAACATTGACCGTAATTAATATGTTTGAAAATACTAGATTTTCTTCTAGAATAAACCTAGTTGAATAACCCAAACTGATTCACTATTCTCCATGATAGTGATTATTCTACAAGGATATGTAAAGTGGGTGATAAATAATATGCTTGACTTCGATTTATAATGGCAAAATAAATATGGTCAATTTAGATCATTCAGTTGTTATAATCTAGTAAGTCATCATCCTTTTATTCGAGAGTTATGTTTGCTTCTGGCAAATAATATAATTGTAAATGGCGATGCAACACGCTTCGTGAGCGGCAGTGAGTGGAAACACTTCTTGTGTTGTGTTAATGGCCCTATCATGGGCTATAAAGATAATTAATAGCCATTAACAACATTCTTCATATGCACTAGATATTCAAAATATATTTATTGGTCTCCTAAATAATCTAGATTACTTAATTGCTTCGAGCTTATTTTACTTATGGCTTTGACCTAGGATTATGCCAACCATGGATCTTGTTTTTCATATTTTTCTTATGCCTCTTCATATCAAATGGACTTCTTATGCCCAAATTCCTCCCTCTTTTCATGCCAACCATAAAAATTTCGAGTGATATCTTGAGCTTCATATATTTGTTTTGAATCAACTCAGATGCTTCTAGCAATATATTACAATCATACATCTACTAAATTAAAAGTTTATTTCATATATCTATTTTTCAGCTTACAGAGTTCTGGAATAAGAAACAATGTGGTAATGGGTGGAATCATATAGACTTCAAGCCTGATGGAGCAAATTACTCTATACTTGTTCGAGGATTATACTATTTTATTGGCCAAAAAGATTCTTCAAAGATCAACATATAGTCAATAAATTCCATTTGTTCATGTGTTGCAGGGAAATCCTATTCCCCTATTGCCTACTAGGCATTAGTGCACACAAAAGAACTAGCGGATAAATAACTTACATGGTTAATTGAGGCTTATTAAATATTAAGAGCACATTTTCAATAGTTATTTCTAATAGGCAAGGCAATATATTATTTACAATGTTAGGCATAACATTCACAATTTTATTCCATGCAAGATTGAGGATTTTACTACTGGTAAGTGATGTCTAACTGTAGTTAAGGGTAGTAACGAGACTATTGCAGGTCATATACCTCCCCTTTCTATAGGGTGTGAGGTGGACACATTCTTATCGATCGAATTAGCTGTAGTAACCGAGAGACAATACAATGTATGATAGAATTTATACTCTGCTGCAGACTTCTTGTCGTGGAGGCGCAATTGGATCGATTTGGTCACATCATGCCTACAGGAGATTGGCAGCGTGACCACAGGCCTGTGACGGGAGGCGCGGCGGCGCACAGGCGGGCGAGCGAGGCAGTGAGGCATTAGTGCGTGACGGCACGGCGGCGGTGCTAGCCGAGGTAACGGCGGGATCAACGGAGTGGTACAGCGCGTCTGCAAGCGAATGCGCACTCCGGGGACTCCATAGGCGATTCCAACTCGATTGAATTTAGTAAATATCCATTAAAAATTTTATGGCCGTTGAATGCTATATAATTGGCAGTAGTGATCCACCATCGAATTTACAAAGCAGCCAATGCATCTGAGTAGTAGGTATATGCATGTTCTGCATGGTGTGTGCATTTCGTTGGATCATTGGAGAAGGTCATGAGATAAAATTTGCATGGATTTTTAACGTATATTTATAATTTACAAGGCATTACGATGTTTAGCCTAGAGATGGCACGGTTATGGGGCACGTAGGCTGGGTTGCAAAATTGTTTAACGGAAGTTTGGAACTAAAATTGTATCATTAAGCTTTAGAGTCCCTTAACTGCTAATGTTATACGCCATTCACTTTCACAGTTCTCGACAAAAAGGCGCATACATGTGTTGCCAAGCCAGGGTGGAGTTGGGAGTATGGATTCTTGAGAATTGTATTTTTAAGACAAAATTACATCCGAAGCGAATGATATGCGTGTAATATATATCCTGTCTAATTATTTAAATATTTAATAAATTAAAGAAAGTAATCAAAAAATTAATTTATAAATAGCGACAGGACTTCGGCCCTTAGCTCAAGAGGTGGGTGGGCCGGCTGCCCTTAAGAAGAAAAGAGGGAGGGAGCCCGTACAATTAAAACCCTAGTCGGCCAGCAGCCCGTCCTCCAAGCCGCGCCGCCAACCCTCTGCATGCCCCTCTCTGCTGCATGCAAGCCTATGAACGGATGATGTGCGTCTCCGGACGAGATCGTCTCTGCCCCATTGGCTAGGCCAAACTGGATACATTACTTAGTTAGACCTAGGCTTCCTTCACATGCACTACCATGTCCATCTCACGGGACATAAGCTCAACTAGTTTGAGAAATTAAGGTCTATTCAAAATAAGTCTGCGCAATCTACGTACGTAGTAGTTTATTTATATTACTTCAGTTTGTAACAGATTGATGCTGATGTCTCTCACAGAAACAATATCGTGTATTGAAATCACCTCAATATCTCGAGGTTTAAACACACATTGCCAACCAGCAGGAGGTCGAGTGGTAGAATATCAAACTACAGAATTATCGAATATAAAATCATCATCCACCACAACAAGTTGAATATAACAAAGGAGGGTCTTTAGGGACACGACATAGTTCATTCTATATCTGTTTTGCATGGGCAATAGAAAGCATTCAAAACTTTGAAACATTCCAACATAAGTAGGTTTTGGCATGGGATGCATGACAGATATGCTTTCCACCTTACACCCTGTCAGCCAGAAATATGACCACATACCGCGCTCTTCAGTGCAACGAGCTCCTTCTGGATGTCCTCTAGCTCATTCAGCCCCAGCGCTTCAGCTCCAGAACGAAACCACCTGAGCAGTCGCTCATCACAGTTACTTCCAATTCCATCGTCCAATTGTTTCCCCTTTAGCTTCTCAGCCTCAACCAAATTATTGATCTTCTCGATTTCTAGTTGCAGCCCGCGTGGTGTAGGCAATGATGTCCCGGCATCGCCTACGCTCCCGCTACCCATGATTGCACCATCTTGACAGCTCGTGTTGAGAAAGCGGTTCATAACAGTGTCAACGGAGGGGTGGCCGAAGGAGAAGGCCTTACCGGCTGGGGAGAAGACGACAGCAGCGATCTCTGCACCGCAGAGGATGGAGAGCTCATTCGCCTTCTTGAAGGTGCTAGTACGACGCTTGGAAAACGAAACCTGCCGTGCTACCTCGTTTTGTATACGCTTTATCTCGATCTTTCTCCTACCCAGGCTTGGTCTTGCCTTCACCATTTCTCTGCTTACTATGTGACTAGTCGGAAAATGTTTCGAAATTATTTGTGTGTGGTTAGGTGATTGTGCCAATCCCATTATATAGAGACGAGGAAGAAGGAAACGTGGATTTGGATACTTGTCTATCCATTTGGGTAGATATGTATGGCACAGCTGGAAACCAATACATTAATGGATGAGTTAGCAAAATGTTAATGCTGGCAATCTAATGTTGCTTCGTATTGTGATTAATGGGTGGGCAAAATTAATTGGTGGGTAAAAGAAGGATAAGGATTTAATTAACATTGACCTATTGGATGTGTCTGATGTAGGTGAGTAAACACATTCGTCTTGTGGCACAACGTTGAGCCAATTTTCCTCTTTACAAGTTTATGACATGCGTGTAGAGTTAGGTTTGTTTGAATTTCTATAGTTTATATAGTCTTTGTGGGCAATCCGATCCTTGCGTTCCGTTAACTATCACAACCCGTTCATTGTACCACCAGTTCGGTAGTAAGGGAATTTATAGCTACATGCCCGTACCAAAGCTGTACGTGTTCGCTGAAAAATGTTACAGCAAAAAAGGTCCATTGAATTTGTTAGATGCCATTGCTGGCATTGTCGCCATGTGCCTGTATGGGAGACATAGTAAGCCTGCATGGGTTATTTCCGGTGCTCCAGTTGGCTCTGTCCAGTTCTGATGCAGCATTTCTCACCGTCTGCGTCACATATGCTGTTGTAGTCATAAATAGACTCTAGTCAGCTCCAAATTGGTAGTAATGTCATATCATCAAGGTAGCATATTTTGGGAATGGGAAATATTGCAGGTCGATCGAAATATTTGGTATTTGGCGTGAAAATTGGAAGATGTGCAGCCTTACTGGCCATTGGAGCAGACTAACCATTAGAATTCCTCTTGGTATATTCAAGTGTTGTGAGGTGGCACTCGAGATTTACCAAATCATGTCAAGCACGAGTGTGATAAGTTCAAGAAAGAATTGTATTTATTGGAAATTGTCATGACCCATTTTTTGGATGGTACATGTGATTTCAAACAAAAAGTATATTTGATTGGAATTAATTTGATGTTTCAAGTTCCAAACCGTATGTTTCATGAGCAAGATGTTAATCGGCAGAGCTACAGTAGCCTACGCCAACTATTATGTGTCTTTTTTTAGGTCTAGTTAGGAGTAAAATTGTAGGATTATTTTGTGAAATAACCATACGTAACATATATTAAAGCGTTAGAACAAGCATGCTAGTAACAACATCAACAATAATTTTAACTACTGGTTCAGCTACAACTTGAATTTATCGTCAAATAGCTAGTTGGTTGGGAGCAAGCTCAAACTTAGACATCATCTAGGCATGCATATAGCTCAAGCCTATAAAATTTTTCATCAGCTGCGTCGTGCGTACGGTAGTAAATCAATTTGCAAGCACTCACAATCATCATCTCATCATCTCCAGCAAGCTAACGCACAATCACGAAATATATAGGAAGTGAGCAAGTTTGGCCTCACATAATCTGGTAGATCCTAACAATACCGGTGAGCTAATTTAACTCCTTGAAATGAAGGTACAACTCCTTTTCGGCATATTCGTGTCTCCTGCATATTTTTCACATGCAATTTTATCAAAATGTGTTCTTTTAAGGTACATCATTTTAGCCCTTTTGGACATAATAGGCTAAGGATAAATCATTTTGTTCACTTGTTTTTCTGCTAAGCTAACTGCCAGCGTGGCATGTTAGACGATGTCAGCAGCCAATATGATGAAACCACCTTCAAAACCACCGTTAGGGGTTATTTGCACCGATTTTTATAGCTGAGGGGTTTACAATTAATGGTTTGATATATAGTCCAGGGCGTAAATCATATTATCGGGACAACTTACAAACTCAAAACCAGCTTTGCTCAGGAAGCACTTGCACAAATTCTACAATTAGCATGATATCCCCTGTTTAAATCTGATTTGGAATAAGCATTATGATGACAAAGTACCACACAGGGCAAGAGAATAGCTACTAGACATATGACGCTCTTTTATCCTGCAAGGATATCTGGAATGGAAATCTCTTGTGTCAAATACCCAAGACCAGGGAAATCGTTACCGCCAAAATTTCGGCGATTACCGGCGAAAATCGGGCATCTCGGTGGGCGTGGTAAGGAATAGTATCGGGCAAAAAAATCGGGCTCATTTGAAATCGGAGCTACCCCCTTCTCCCAGTTTGCCCTAACACCGATTTCTTTGTGTGTATTGGTGATTTCGGCTTGCCCTAACACCGATTTCTTTGTGCGTAATGGCGATTTCGGCCGCGCTTCTTCGGCCATGGCTCCTTCGAGTTGAGGGCTTGAGGCAAGGTCCATCCATCCCTTCGGTGCCACTGGCCAAGAGGAGCGATTTTGGCGGCGGCAGCAGCTCGCAGTGAGCCGATGTTAGCTGCTCCTGCGTGGAGGACTGGGGATGGAGACGGGGTGGGGACTGGGGAGACGCGCGCGGCCTCCAGCGTCTCTTCTGGAGTAGCCCTTGGCGCCTCTTATTTTTGGCCTTTGATTCGGTTCTTTCTTTCGTTCTTGGGAATTTCTTGGCGCCTTTTATTTTTGGCCTTACGGTTGGTCTTTTGTTTGGATTGCTGGAGAATTAGTCCCCAGACAAGAATACGAGATGCTCAAGGCCGCGGCGGCGGTGGCATGGGCGTTGAGGATGTAGCTCAGTGTGTCGTCCACTACGGCCACTCCAGCATGAACCCGTGAGCCCTTTTTGCTCTCCTCAGTTCTTGCGCTCTCTTCCTTCCAAAAGATAGGAGCTTTCAAAAGGGGGAAAAGATGGCTAGAATTGGAGAAAGATGGTGTCGTTGATGTTTTGGTTAGGGAAGGTGGGAGCTTGAATTCATTTACGTTATCTGCAAAATTTCGCCGAAATTTCGGTCATTTTTCGGTTCATTTCAGCTGAAAAAAATGTGATTTCAATGTGCATTTCGAAAAATTTTGGCCGAAAAAAACTGAAAAACCCGGTGACCGATTGTACCGGTACCCTTCGAAATTTTTTCCCAACCAGTAGCTTTTCCCTGCCCAAGACTATTTATTTGTTATGAACCAAGACATAACAGTACGTAGCAAATTTTTTAAGAGATGGAGAGGCTCAATCTCACTTTCATTTGCCACTGACAACATAAGCTTTTGATGAATATACAGCGCCCCTAATAGATATGAATAGGTACAAATTCATGAAAATAACAATGACGGGTGGACGTATATACGTGGTTCAGGGCAGTTCATGACAAGCAAATTTGATAAGCACCTGTTTTGAGAAATTTTCTACATTGGCTTCGTTTCAATGGATATGGAAAAGGAAAAGTTTCACGAAGTTGAAGGTGTTCACTCGGCTGCATCTTTATGATAGACTCAACACCAGGGACATGTTGAAAAGGACACATTACAACATTGGGAGTAATTTCCAATGTGTTTTATGCCACATTGGATCAAAGGAAACAGTTTTGCATCTATATTTCATTTGCCAGTTTATCAGGAGATGTTAGAACTATCAGTAATATCCTGTTTAATTAGGTATAGAAATCAACAATTCGGAATTTAGAATTTAAAATTAAATTTTTTTTGATTCTGATTAAGGAGTGGGCCGCCGAACCATGACCCAAGAGGGGAGTCCAGCTGCCACGGCCAACCCCATGTCGTGTCCCTGTTGGACTACTCGGTGTGGGGCGGGGCGCTAAGAGGCAAGGAGTGGGGCGCGTGGGGTTGTGGCAACCCTACCCAATCCCTGCCGCCCATGCCCTTGCACTATCTACCCTAGCTGCCTTGCCACCAGTTGCCCTTTGCCCTCCCGCTAGCTGTCAGAACTGCTGCGGGAGCTTGAGCCGCCGGCTGGAAGCAAGGACGAGAGCACAAGGTCAGGAAAAGGTCCAAAAGGACCAGGAAAGAGAAGGGAAGGAAGGAAGGAAAATATAGGGTTTCTCGCTCCGCTTCCGATCTTCGTCCAATTACTTAGGTAATGGGCTGATCAAGCCTAGTTTGACCTTACATTGATTATTATTCAAAATTTATATATTGGTTTGGTCGCAGGGATTGAACGTTTTGGTTTTCCCTATTTCGGTAAGTTGTATTGCAGAACCTTATATGGGGTTTCTGAGGTATCTCCACCCCTGATTCATGACTTTGGCTAGTTATGAAAATTTTAGATAATTTCTTAAGCCTTTTCTAGAGAGTCCAAGATCATTAAATTTGGATGCGTGGTAGATAGTAGAATTAAATTGTGGTCATAACTAGGTTTAGCTAGATGATTCTCTGAAGTTTCCAAAACTGGTATAGTTTACTATTTTCCAAACTGAGGAAAAGTAGTTATAAAATAGTGAACTTCCATAATAACCTTCAGGTTTGAAAATGGGGGACTAGATGGCAGAATCAGAGGATTTGCATACATAAGAAATTGTAGGAAATTTCGTGTAGATTTCGGAAAGTATAAAGTTTGCTTTATTTGGAGTATGGATGTTAAAGTTATTAACATTCATCAGTGGGACAGCGGGTATGTTGTCTAATGAAAGTGGATTAGTTGCATGTGTTGGGTTGTGTGTAGGAGAGAATTTGAGTTGATTGATGTCTGTCTACTGTTGTGGCATATTTTGAGATGTATTATTGATTGTTGTCTAGGGAGCGCCACTTCAAGTTTGTATTCTTGTGGCTAAAAGGCAAGTGCGTGGTAGAGCGGTAGATATCGGTTTGTCTACCCTTGCCTTTATAATTGAATTGATATGATAATTATTTATCCTTCATTATGCTTATTTTAAATGCCATGATAATGATGATATGACCATGGGGATGACATGGTAATGATGATAATAGATAACATTGATGATTAATGAACATTGTTGCATCATTTGTATTGCATAGAGCCAGGTTAATTGGTGAGTACTACCATATTTATAGCTATTCTGGCATGATCTTGACAAAATCCTACAGAATTAGGGACTCCATAAGATGGAGCATATAGTGTGTCATCGACGGATGAACACTCCTCTATACCGATATCAGCTGATAAAGTTTGCATTGAGCATTTGCAAACATGAAAAGATAATGATGAGAACTAATTAGATGGAGGTTGAGAATGACATTTGGATATGATTATGATCATCACAATGATTTAATTGAATGATAAATTGTTTGTTTATTATTTTACTATGTACTTGTTGAGTCGTCAACTCACCCTTACTTTATTATTGTTTTTAGGTGATCGTTGAAGGCGACATGCATAGGATGAAGTAGTACATGTGCATCACATGCAATTATCACACAGATATTATTTAATATAGATGTTTTCACTAAATCTAGAGACATTATTTAATCTGGATGTTTTCACTAAGTCTAGCTTCTTTTATTATTGCCCAATGTTTTGATCCAATTACATATACCATATTTAAACTAATTTGAATCATTCAAATTTCAAGTTTATAATTACACAACATGTTTTCGCATGGTTCCAAGTAGTAGGTTGTAACAACATAATATAAATCTACAAGATGCTCTACAAGAACATAAATATAATGTTGAGACATAAAACATTGACCATAATTAATCTGTTCGAAAGTACTAGATTATCTTCTAGAATAAACCTAGTTGAATCACCCAAAATGATTCACTATTGTCCGTGGTAGTGATTATTCTACAGGGATATGACAAGTGGGTGATAAATTATATGCTTGACTTCTATTTATAATGCCAAAATAAATACGGCTGATTTAGATCATTAGGATCATTATAATCCAATAGGCCATCATCCTTTTATTTGGGAGCACTACTACAGAACAGACCTTTGGTCCCGGGCCTAAAGGGCCTCTAGTCCCGGTTATAGAGCCGGGACTAGGAAATCGGGACTAAATGTCTCACCTTTAGTCCCGGGTCCCAGGCCCGGGACTAAAGGCCGACCTTTAGTCCCGGTTGGTAATACCAACCGGGACTAAAAGGTCCGCTGGGCTGGGCCACGGGGCTGGCCCTTTTAATCCCGGTTGGTATTACCAACCGGGACTAAAAGTGTTTTTTTTTCTTTTTTGTTTCCATTTCAATTCATTATTGATTTTGGTTTTAAAATTACATTAGGTTTTCAAATGCGTATTCTTCGCTGCTAATATATGTATACGCCCACATATAATTTAGTTTGGAACATTATTACACACAAATAAAGTATGAAACTATATATATTATGGAGCTATATATATGTATAATATATATATATATATATGCACATAAAATTTACAACATTATTCATGCATCGTTGGTATTTACAACACAATTGTTGTCCTCCACTTAAATGTCATACAAATGTTCGTCCTGGTTTGGCTTCAATTGTTCATCTGGGTTAAAGTAGAACTCGGTGCCGGGCTTGAGGACATGCTCATTAAGAAATCCTGCGATTGTCTCTTGAATTCCTTTGAGGCGGTCCATATCCAACACCTGTTCCTTCAACCATATCTCCTTCAATTTGCATTAAACGAAAGAAGTATTAATATACATAAGATTTATTTAATAGCAACAAATAAATAAAATGGATTTATTATATATACTTGTTACGTACTTTACGCATCTGTAGATGGGTTCTTTTGCATACACCGTGAGGAACTCGCAAACGTAGTATCCACACAAATTGTTGCTGGTGGTGCCAGTAGAACCCACTGCATGCGATATAAAAGATTACTCTCGTCATCCCGTAGCGTGAGTGAAGCATGATAAGGTAAAGATGCGGGAGCTAGTACAACTTACATCCAGTCGGTGTGGATCAGGAAGTGGCGCTTTCAGATCCGGACGGTGTAGCTGAACGAACCAAGCCCAAACCACGCCTAATAATTGGATCGTTAATTAACTATTGCGAGTTAAAGAGCAGGAATAAATATTTAAAGATCGAAGTTACCCCTGGATAATGTCTATCATATCTTGGTAATCTTCTGCGGTTTTCTCAACGAGTCATAGATTAGCAAATGACCGTCGGAGAGATCGAAGACAATCGTTATCGATGAAAGTTTGCATTTGTTTATAGAGTCAACATATATATCTTTATGTTGGATTGAGTAAGTAAAGTAAAATGTGCACACGATAACAACACTCACCCAAAGTTGTAGGGGAAGAGTATAAATCTTTTGTTCTTTTGGTTGATCAAGAACCTCCGAAATTCCTCTCCGTTTGAGGTCTCCATTGATCGTAGGGAGTGTTTGGGTCCTTGAATACGATATATGGATCAACGAAACCAATGTTCTTGTCGTTTCTACGTGTGAGGTCTCTCATCATGTATCTGCATATGTATAGACATGCTAGCTAGTGTGAGGATAATTACTTATACATATACATATGCTAGAGTGAGATTATTAAAAGAAAGAATCACGTCAGACAAAAGCGGTGATGAGAGATTTGTCTAGAGCGTTCATGTGGCATAGCTGGTGTAACTCATTAAACTGAACCATTATAATGTCATCGCCACGGAAGTAATGATGGTTTCTAATTTTGACGCAAATATAGTCATCCGCTTTTACTGCGACACGCCCATGTACCACTTGTGTAACAAGTACATTTGTGTCTGAAGTTCCATGAGCTTCTCAGGGTTGTATAGACTATTGCCATATACATATTCCTTCTTCCAATGATCAACTTCCGGAGCACTTTTGATGTGTGCTCCACCGAGCATTTGGGAAATGCTTAGACCAGTTTCCGCGAAAAATTCATCAAGTTGATCCAAATGCACATTTCCGTATATCTGTTCTAGCACGTTCGTGTTTGAACCATATTCATTCCCAATAACTAGCGGGGCACCGATTGTTGTGATTGTTCCCGAGTCAGTGCAACACCCTTCCGTGCTCTCTTCTCTTTCTTCTTCGCCTCCTCAATTGACTTGGTGAGAGTGCGGTCATAGTCCGATAGTGGCGAATCCTTACGAGCATGACGTAACTTTTTCTGGTGAGCGTCCACCCTTTGCCTTAGAACTTCGACGGGCGTCTGAAGAAGTGCGGCTTCTCGAGGTTTCGCCGCTTCACTTTTAGCCTTGACTTTCGCAAGAAACTGTCCACATCTGTTTTCACTGAAGCATCTATTTCCTCGGCGATCTTCTCATAGGAAAGTTTCGTGCGTCTTAGAAATAGTGGTGTTCTCCCTGAGGCTTTCTTCTTCGGCGGCGGTGGGGCCGACACCTTCGTTGTGGGTGCGCCTCTTCTTTGGCGGAGGGTCGGCGGTGTCGGCGTTGGAGCCCGCCGTGGAGGCGATGGGGCGGTGGCGGCGTTGGAGCCCGCCGTGGAAGCGATGGAGCGGCCGGTGGCGGCGTTGGAGCCCACCGTGGAGGCGATGGGGCCAGTGGCGGCGTTGGAGCCCGCCGTGGAGGCGATGGGGCGGCCGGTGTCGGCTTTGGAGCCCGCCGTGGAGGCGATGGGGCCGGTGGGGATGCAGCCGTGTCTTCCACTTCATTGTCATCGCCCGCAACACTGTGACCAGGTGGTGAATGGATAATTGGACTTAGGTTGGGGGAGGTTCTGCTGTGAAAACAACGTGGTATGAGTAAACCGTTATTTAAGCCAATACATAATTAGTGAAAAAATGGTTCGTTCACTTTCATCCGCACCTAGGGTTAAGTTGTTGAGGAGGAGGAGGTGACGCCCTAGGAATAATGATATAGCGCTTGCGCCAACATATGAATGTCTTCTCCGCTTCTCCTAAAGTCTTCTCCCCATCACCTCCTTCAATGTCAAGAGGCACATTGCTATTACCTTTCACAACTCTATCCACCGAGACGCTAGCATATCCAGAGGTATTAATGCCCCATGGCATCTTGGTGTCTTCGTAGGGTCGATCGAGATACAACACCGATAGCCACCATGACCGTGGCATTCCCTCGAATGTGCACTCACATGTCGTGAGAGGATCGGTGATGTCATCCACGGGAAGCGCGACCTGCGTCATCTTGAATCACCGGCACCTCCGTGGAAGCATGCCTTTTCAACCGATTAGGGGTGATGTTGACTCCGGCTCGATGCGCTTTGCCTTTGGATGGAACTTCTCGCTATCTGCACTTGCCTTTTGATTTCGCATTCATTTTGGCTTCAAGTGTTTTTTCTCGCTCTCTCGCTTCACGAGCCACTTCCGTGACTCAAGAACCATTTCCTCCATCCTGCGCATCCGCTCTGCCTCCTCGTACTTCTTTCTCTGGCGGCTTCTATAGGTGGCTTTGTCTTTAGGAAAGCATGCTCCCACGACACCTCCCCATAGCCTCTTGTTCGCCCACCGTGTTCGAGACTCTCGAGCGTATGTCGGCTCATCCTTATCTCTGTTGGCCACCACTGCCACTCTCACCAAGCCTCGAGCATAAGCAAATCTTTCACTGCTCTTTGAGTTTTGCGCCATACACTATCTTTCCGGTCTCTAGGTCCGAGCTTCCCCATGACCGAAAAACCAATACTTAGCACGCTCGGGCCGAGCTTGATTGATTCGTTCGATCCCTTGGCAAGAGTCTCCGTTCCATTCTTTCCCACTTAGGAATGGCACTCCTGTAGCCACCGATCCCAAGTGATGGTGGTATTGCTTTGTCGGGCATTCTGTTGGTTCCTTCTCACCCGTGCCTCACCCTCTTCCGATGTCTTGAACTGTACAAACTCATCCCAAAACGGCCTCAACTTGACGTAGGCCTTAGTGTTGAAATCTGGCGTCAGGTTCTTCCTAATAAATGTGTTGTACAATTTCTTCTTCCAACACCGGAATTGTGTGGCCATCTTCTTCATAGCCCAGTTCTAACTCTCTCCTTCAAAGCTTCATCTTACATATCGAGCGAAATGTTGAAGGACATCTTGCCAAACTAGTGCCTTGTCACGATCGGAGACAAAACTAATATGAGGAGCAACTTTCTTTTGCTTCCATTCACGAGCATTGATCGGGATCCTGTCCCTTACAAGGTACCCACAGTGGCTGACAAATTTCTGTGCATGTGGTCCAAGTACTTTGCTGTATCCTCCTCGAATTCGAGAGAATGAACCGACCCTCCAACGGCTTCTTGGGCCTCGTACATTTCTACTCTTCCCGTTGTTGTCGTCGATCCGAGGGCTACGAATGTAGAAACACAAAGATTTAAATAAATATATTTACACGACAAATGAAATTATTCTGAATTTCATGTATACATAAGAGATTGTAGATAGACCTCGCCAGCATTGTCTTGCTCATCTTCATAATCGGCAAAGTACTGACTCCCGTCATCTACTTCTTGATTGTTGTCATCACCTTCGAATTGGGCACCTTGTAAGGCGTAATTGTTGATAATTTCCATCATGGCATCGTCCATGTTGTCATTCGGGTCGGCCATTTCTGCAAATATATGTGTAGGACGTTAGAACGGTTCGTGATCGGGTTATGATTTCGCATCAAGTGGCGTGCGGTTCATGACATGCATCGACAAAAGAAAAACAACATATACATTCAATTCGCCAGCTCCTGCAAAAATGATTTCTCGGCTCGATGGCCGGTCACAAAAAGAGGGCTCGCCGCCGGGGGTTAGTGCTGTGTCGTCGTCTCCTGCAACCTCAATGCTACCACTATGAATGGGGCATCTGAACCTGCAAAAGAATCAGCCTCATGCTTTGTATTATCTGCAATGGACATTGTCCGAAACTTCTTGTCCACAGATGTGTTTCACCAGTACAATTTGAAGCTACAAAGTGTAAAGTACTCAAGCCAGTCATGTGCTAACCAACAATGAAGCTTCCTGTCAACATGTTCAACTAAGTTCACATGTCAGCTTGTACAGCATTCAGATAGCCTGATTGAATGATCGTGAGTCATCAAAGCGTTACTCATGCTTTTGTGTCAAAAATTTAGCCATGACAATGATTTCACATTTTAGTTCAGAAATGTTTGAATCACATGGGCTAGCACGTGAGGAGTATCAGGTCAATGACACTTCTCAATATCCAGCAAACATAACACTTCTAACAAACATGAAAAATGCCAATCATGGTAATTCTGAATCTGATCTCTTATTTGCGCCATTCAACAATACATCAACAACAGATTGTGCCAAAGAAACCATTTTCCATTCAACAATTCCTTCAGAATTCATATATCCGAATGTACAATGAAAAGATCCATACATCCGAATGTATAATGTAGCTAGACAAAACGATAGATTGCTCAATCATGAATTCAACGAAAGATCCATACATCCATTTACGAACTACTACATTTACGAATCAATAATCCGAATCCGACATTTATGAATCCATGTACCTACACAAAATCATGCATTGCTCAATCACAAAATTCATACAACACGAAACCGATCCACACGGGCATCGGGGAGGGGGCTCGGAGTGCAGGGGCGGCCGGGCAGCGTGGCCGGGAGGAAAAGAGAGGGAGAAAGCTAGGGCACGGGAGAAGGGGAGGCTCACCGAGCGGTGGAGGGGGTGCCGAGGAGGCGGCGATGGAGCCACGGGCGGCTGGGAGGAGCTTGGCGGCGGTGACTGGAGCGAGGAGACGGCGCGAGGAGACGGCGAGAGGAGACGGGGTGGAAGAAGGGAAGAAGCCATCGGTGCTTATATCGAGGGGCCTTTAGTCCCGGCGGTATTACCAACCGGGACTAAGACCTTAGTCCCGTGGTATATACGGATCGACGAAAGGTCGACCTTTAGTCCGGGTGGTTCCACGACCGGGACTAAAGGTCTTCTTGTGAGACATATTTTCTGCCACGGTTTTCACCTTTAGTCCCGGCGTGTCTGGACCGGGACTAAAGGTCCCCACTATTCAGTTCCCGCCACAGTTTTCACAGTTTGGGTTTTGTATTAAGTTTATTTGTATAAATATGCTAATTCTTGTTAAATGCATAGTAAATTAAATACTAGGCATAAATTTTTAAAAAAATAATAGTTGCATTTCCTTTTATCTTATTGACATTTCAAACGACTTTTATTTGAAGGCATAAATACTTGCTAAAAAAATTTCAAGTCATTTTTACACCGGTGGAGAAGACATGCTTCACAGAGGTACATGTGTCCTTTTATCAATAGGAATTTCATTTGAAACGATAAAAACAAGAAAATATGATAGAAACATCCAAGTTACAATTATTACATAAAATCTCTAATACACACTATTTATTAAACATCACTATATATCAAGCGGGCACAGTGGTGAACTTCTTCTTGACGTATGACCCTTGGTTATGATCATGCCGTAACCATGGAGTATCCTCGGCATTTAGCAGGATGCTTGGGTCTTTGGTCACACTGAAGGGCGGATTCGGTCATCCCTTTCATAATTTTCTTGACTTGTCTGACTTGTCCTCAATTCCCACGATGTTTCTTTTCCCTGAAAGAACTATGTGGCGTTTTGGCTCATTGGTTGATTTGTCGTAGTTTTCCCTCTCTTGGGTTTTTAGACATGTCTTTCACATAGAACACCGATTCACATCGCAAAGAAGGACGAATGGTTCGTCTTTGTACCCAATATTGTTGAGGTCCACTGTTGTCATTCCATACTCCTTGTCGACTGTTACCCCGCCTCCGGTCATCTTCACCCATTGGCACTGGAACAAAGGGACTTTAAAATTAGGTGCGTAGTCTAGTTCCCAAATCTCCTCTATCGGCCATAATATGTTTGCCTCTTTCCATTTGGGTCTGTGGCATCTATGCGGACACCACTGTTTTGGTTCGTGCTCCTTTTATCTTGGGCTACGGTGTAAAATGTATTTCCATTTATCTCGTACCCTTTGTACGTGAGGATGTGCCACGATGGTTGCCTAGCCAACAAATACAGTTGCTCATCAATATTGTCATCACCCTGACATTCTTTTCGCAACCAACCGCTGAAAGTTTCCATGTGATGACGCCTAATCCAAGCTTCATTCTTCCCTGGAAACTGGGATCGTAGGAACTCCTTGTGTACCTCGACATACGGCTCCACCACGGAGGAGTTTTGAAGAACTGTGTAGTGCGCTTTATTGAAATAATCGTCCCCCGTACCGATATATGTTTTCTTCCCTAGTGTTCCCTTTCCACTAAGTCTCCCCTCGTGTCACGATTCAGAACACCAATCGGGTCAAGGTCGGGAATGAAGTCAACACGAACTCAATGACCTCCTCTGCCCCGTAGCCCTTGGCGATGCTTCCTTCAGCCGAGCACGCTGGTGAACATATTTCTTGAGACTCCATGAACCTCTCAAAGGGGAACATGTTGTGTAGGAACACAGGACCGAGAATATTAATCTCCTTGACCAGGTGAACTAGGAGGTGTGTCATGATATTAAAGAAGGATGGAGGGAACACCAACTCAAAGCTGACAAGACATTGAACCACATCATTCTGTAGAGTAGCTAGTTCCATTGGATTGATTGCCTTCTGAGAAATTGCATTGAGGAATGCACATAGCTTCACGGTGGCCAAACGTACATGTGGAGGTAGAATTCCTCTTAAAGCAACCGGAAGCAATTGCGTCATAAGCACGTGGCAGTCATGGGACTTTAAGTGTAGGAATTTCTTCTCTGGCACATTTATTATACGCTTTATATTGGAGGAGAATCCAGATGGGACCTTGATGCTGTTTAGGCATTCAAACATGCTTTCCTTCTCTTCTTTGCTAAGAGTGAAGCTAGCAGGTCTTAAGTAATGGCGTCCATCGTCTGTTTTCTCTGGATGCAGGTTGTCTCGTTCTTTCATGCGCTGCAAGTCCTGTCGTGCTTCGAGTGAATCCTTAGACTTTCCATACACATCCATGAATCCTAGCAGGTTCACACAAAGATTCTTTGTCAGGTGCATCACGTCGATCGCGTTGCGGACCTCTAGGACTTGCCAATAGGGTAGCTCCCAAAATATGGACTTCTTCTTCCACATGGGTGCGTGTCCCTTAGCATCTTTCGGAACAGGTTCGCTGCCTTGTCCCTTTCCAAAGACTACTTGCACATCCTTGACCATATCAAGTACATCCTCCCCAGTTCGGTTGCGAGGCTTTGTTCGGTGTTCTGCCTTACCGTTAAAATGCTTGCCTTTCTTTCTTAGTTGGTGATTCATAGGAAGAAAACGACGATGGCCAAGGTACACGACCTTTCGACATTTTTTCAAATATATATCACAATGTCATCAAAACATTGTGTGCATGCATTGTATCCCTTGTTTGTCTGTCCTGAAAGATTACTTAGAGCAGGCCAATCATTGATTGTTACAAACAACAATGCTCGCAGGTCGAAGTGTTCCTGTTTGTACTCATCCCACACACGTACACCTGGTTTGCTCCATAAAAGGAGTTCCTCAACTAATGGCCTCGGTAGACATCGATCTCGTTGCGGGTTGCCTCGGGCCTTGGATGAGCACCGCATCATAATGAACTTCGCTTCATGCATAACCATGGAGGAAGGTTGTAGATACATAGAGTAATGTGCCAAGTGCTATGACTAGTGCTCGGTCCCCAAAAGGATTCATACCATCCGCACTTAAAGCGAACCTTAGGTTTCTTGCGTCATCTGCAAACTCAGAATTCTCTGTCTATTGCTCTCCACCGGGACCCATCGCCAGGTGTCTCAACATGTTGTCTACCTTACGGTCTTCTTTGTGCCATCGCGACAACTTTGCATGGTCCTTGTTTATGAACAGACGTTTGAGCGTGGTATTATAGGAGCATACCACATAACCTTGGCGAGGATTTTCTTCCCGGGGCGTTCTTCGCCTCAACATCGCCGAGGTCATCTCGCTCGATCTTATACCGCGACGCTTTGCATACGGGGCATTCATCCAAATTCTCGTAGTCCTTGCCACGATACAGATGCGATCATTAGGACATGCATGTATCTTACGGATTTCTAATCCCAAAGGGCGACGACTGCTTTGCTTCGCACGTAGTGGCGGGCAATTCATTAGGCTTCTAAGCATCTTTTTGGATCTTCGATAATTGCCCAAATGCCTTGTCGGATACACCATTCATGCCTTCCATTGTAGCAACTCGATGTTGTACCCAATTTTTTGCCCATCTTCGGCGGACGGGTATAGTAATTTCTTGTGATCCTCTAGCATGCGGTCAAACTTAGCCTTCTCCTTTTCACTTTCGCAATCTCTTTGTGCATCACGAATGACATCACCAAGAGCATCATCTTCAATGAGTGTGTCTTACGCCTCGCCTCTTCTTGACTTTCGCCCATTGCGGTATCATCGAAGTCACCGTATTGAGCAATAATGTCGTTAGGGTCCAATTGTTCTTCTTCACCTTCTTCCATTATAACCCTGGTTTCTCCGTGCTTGGTCCAACAAATATAGTTTGGCATGAAACCCGACTTCAACAAGTGTGAGTGAAGACTCCTTGAGCTAGAATATTCCTTCAAATTCTTACACAGGGCACATGAAACCATCCCGCTTGTTTGCCTCGGCCACTCTTAAGAAATAATGCACGCCATCAATGAACTCTTTGGAGCGGCGATCGGCATTGTACATCCAATGGCGTGTCATCGTCTGCATTATATGACATATCACATAATTAAATTTCAAGTTTCAAATTTTTCCCAGATATTACACATGATAGAGAGGCTACCCAAAAAATTACTTAATAATTAAATATTAAACTTATTTATTAAAACAAAATTAATATTTATTATTTTTACCCAAGAGGTTGGATCTGATAAGATAAGACTTATCTCATCAAACACCCCTCAAAGCTTAACCTAACTAACACATGTAAAAGTCATTTTTCATTTATTTAAATAATTATTAAATAAGGTAAAAAATAAAAGTCTTCAGATTGATCCCAAAATTTTTGTACAGATAGTTCATAGCCTAATTAGATGGCAAAACAATTTTCAGAATTTTTGGATCATTAATTTAGCCTACAAAATTCATGGAATAATAATTAAATAAATAAGCATAAAATAGGTATAAATTCAACTTTGTCCAAATAGTCTTAAAATTTTTATATGGACTGTTCACAGTATAACTTAGTGGAAAAACAAATTTCATGATTTTTGGAAATTTATTGTGGCCTACAAAAATCATGAAAGTTCCATTTATGAATTAATTGGCAATTTTTATAACATATAAAAATTATTCAAATTTCACATTTCATATTTTTCATAATGGACGGCAGGGTTAGCATCAGGAGCTTACCGTGAACACGCCGGTGAATACGGTTGAGTGAATGAACGGCTCCGGCGGTGGTGACAACGGCAGCGGCGGCGTGTCCCGGCGGCGACGACGGCGTTCCCGGCTCCTGTGACGAACGCCGAAGTGTTCCTGTGACGAACGCCGAAACAGGAGTTTAAATAGAAGGGACATTTAGTCCCGGTTGGTGTTACCAACCGGGACTAAATGCCAACCTTTAGTCCAGGTTGGTACTACAATCCGGGACTAAAGATTTAGTCCCGGATTGTAGTACCAACCGGGACTAAAGGTTGGCATTTAGTCCCGGTTGGTAACACCAACCGGGACTAAATGTCCCTCCTGCAAAAGCCTGCCATCAGAGCCGTTGGGCAGGGGACTTTTAGTCCCGGTTGGTGTTATCAACCGGGACTAAAGATCTTTTTGGTCCCGGACGCAATTTTCTCCGAGACTATTGCCCATTTGGCAGTCCGACCAAAGGTCTGTGCTGTAGTAGTGGAGTTATGTTTGCTTCTAGCAAATAATATAATTGTAAATGGCGATGCGACACGCTTCGGGAGTAGCAACGAGTGGAAACACTTCTTGCGTTACGGCAATGACCCTATCGTGGGCTATAAAGATAATAGCCATTAACAACATTCTTCATATCTACTAGATATTCATAATATACTAATTTCTTGGGGATTATTTTGCTTCTGGCTTTGACCTAGGATTATGCCACTATGCCAACCATGGATCTTGCTTTCCACATTTTTCTTATGCCTCATCATATCAAATTGATCTCTTATGCCCAAATTTCTCTCCCATTTCATGCCAAGCATAAATATTTTCAGTGATAACGTGTACTTCATGCATTTGCTTTGAATCAACTCAGATGCTTTGAAGCAATATATTACAATCATCCATCTACTAGATTACAATTTTGTTTTGGCTTGAAACCAATACATGTATGTATTTTACAGCTTACAGAGTTCTTAAATAAGAAACAATGTGGTAATGGGTGGAATCATATAGACCTGATGGACCAAGTTACTTTGTACTTGTTCGAGGATTGTACTATTTTATTGGCCAAAAAGATTCTTCCAAGATCAACATATACCCAATAAATTCCATTAGTTCATGTGTTGCTGGGAAATCCTATTCCCGTATTGCCTACTAGGCAACAGTGCACACAAAAGAACTAGTGGAGAAATAACCTACATGGTTAATTGAGGCTTGGTGGATATCAAGAGCACATTTTAAATAATTATTTATAATAGGCAAGGCAATATATTATTTACAGTGCTAGGCGTGCAATTCACAATTTTATTCCATGCAAGATTAAGGATTTTACTATAGGGAAAAGAAGCTAATAGCAAGCATATACTACAGGTAAGATGTGCTACAAGCAGAGGGCAATATAGGTAAGGTAAGAAATCCTATACAACATGTAATTTCTACCATTTCTACAATTTGGTCTATTTTCTAGGAAAAGACATTAATCTAATGTGGAACTTTCCAGCTTAAAGCAAAAGATAATTAAGAACTTTCTCTACATGAGCATAACCAAGTTCTACATGAACTATAACTAAACCAATAATGCAACTCGTGTAGGTAAGTGATACACTACAAGAATTCGTAAATTTCCCGAGTGCCATAAACACTCGGGAAATACACAAAAACACTCGGGATAGTATTTCCCGAAGGCCAGCCGTCGGGGAAAAACACTCGGGATAGTTTAGTCAGGTAAAAACTTGTCCCCCGAGTGTAACACCCGGGAAACATAATATTCCCGAGTGCATATATTTACACTCGGGAAACATATGACGGTCGTGAGAAAAACTGTCCGAGCAGTTCAGTCACCGTAACGGAATATATATTGACTCGGGAATATTTTTTGTGTACCGAGTGTTAACACTCAGTAACTATTGACACATAAAACTCGGGAAAGCTACTAAAGTTTACCGAGTGTTGACACTCAGGAAATATTTGAAGCCTAAAAACTCGGGAATAGTGCTAATTTTCCCGAGTGTTAAGGTCAACACTCGGTAAAGTAACAAAATTTTCCCGAGTGTTAAGGTAAGCACTCGGGAAATGTAACTAAAGTTTCCCGAGTGTTGACACTCAGGAGTGTAGTGACCAAATTTTTGCATGCACAATTTGCAAATAATTTTGAATCAGATTTAACAATACACTCACAATCAGAATTAACAATACATTCACAAATAGATTCAGTAATACATTCACAATCAGATTCAACAATATTGTCATATATATTCAACAATATTGTCATATATAGATTAAATAATATTGACATAATTCTCAAGCTCATAACATTCAAGTTCAAATTGAAAAAGATACATATAATAGTTCGAACAGTAAGGATCAATTTAGGCTTAAGCTAGAGCTGCTCCTGCTATCACATGCGATTGTAGTGAAGAGATGGCCTTCTCGTCTGATCTCTGCATCAACAAGAATATTGCGAGAAAAGCTTCTTCCCATCCTAAGCCATGAACTCAGGCCACTGCATTGTCATGAAGAGAACAATTCAGTTTGTACTCAACATAAACAAGATGAAACTAATAAAATTTGTAAATACAGGGGAAACAAACTACTGCAATTCAGTTTACATTATATATTTTTTGAGTATGCAGGCATATATTGAGTATGCATGCATATATGCTACATCAACACAAGAAT
Organism: Hsuehochloa calcarea; assembly: GCA_036346395.1. NCBI lineage: Eukaryota > Viridiplantae > Streptophyta > Magnoliopsida > Poales > Poaceae > Hsuehochloa > Hsuehochloa calcarea. The sequence continues at coordinate 21,920,391 of CM070611.1, read as the reverse complement.
GGAGTAAAGTATGTTCATGTTTGCACAACAAGATCATGAAAATAGCAAGCACCTGGTGGTGGCCTCTCGACGTTGGACTCATCCACATTATCTTGGTATGGGCAGCTAACATGTGTACCATCTCCAGCATCAGCACCGGAAGAAGCTGGATCTGCCATTGATCCCGCCGTATGCTGAAATTTGGATTTGAACAGAAACACTAAAAACATTAGCAACAATGTTTTGTATGCAAACTCAAGTTTTATGAGAACCTTATGTTATCTGAATTTTATTACTATTGTCGGTCATCTACATGCAATTTCCAGGCTGCCTGCCTGAATATGTGGGGTTTTGCAGTGAAATGGAAATAGATATCTCAGTTCATTTTTTCGTGGTTCAAGAATCCTATTCCTAGAGATAGCAGCTCAACACATTATTGCGCACTCAAATGCCTATACTTGCTAAATTACGATCTCGAGAGTGTCGCTTGCTAACACACTCGACAAGTGTTCATATATTTTTATCACCGATATTTGTGTCAAACTGATATTACTTGTCCACCGCTACAGTATTAGATTCAGACCGACCATGTTACCAAGGAAATTTGATTTGGCACACATGCTCAAGAACCCGAATTATAAGCTCAATCCGTATTATTGTGTTGTGTGCAAAGATTTAAAGGTATTGTTGCTGGCGAGACCAACGCAATACATGTATAGATCATGCAAGTTGAGTCGTGAATGTTTGGTAGAGCAGTGCCGTGGTCCTGCTGCAGTATTTGTATCCTAGTCCATCAATGTCTAAACTACTCCATCATTTGTATGCAAGGATATATATCCATAAAGAAATAAATATAGAATGTACAATGCAATACTTGTAAATTAGAAAGAAAGAGTGAAATATAACGTACCAAATATGATGAACTTTCACTTGACTTAAGGTGCAATCCACTGGTACTTTAATCAAATTAAGTTGAAGATTAAGGTTATAGAACTGGCACTACTACAGAAAACGTCATCACAAACGGTTTGTAACAGTAATCACAGACGGTTTTTGAACCGTCTGAAATTTTATGTCTGAGATAACAGGCGGTTATCACAGACGGTTCCAACCACGAACTGTCTGTGATACTACAGAATCACAGACGGTTCGTAGTTAGAACCGTCTGTGATAAGTCCTTAAACCTAATTAATTTTTTTTCATATTTTCAGCTAGCCTCAGGAATTGCTAGCCATGCCCTCTGAAACTAGCAAGTAGAAACATGTCACGTATAATTGCCGACAACTCAAAGTGATCATTTAACTCAAAATCAATTACAAAAGAATGTTTCAAGTATATATTGTCGCTAGAGTTACAAATTGAATTACAACCACCAAAGTGAATTACAATATTGAATCAATTGTTTCGAGGTCGCTCATCGGTGTCGACGGCGTGAAACTCTCCGTTGGTGTTAACTATATCCGCCTTGATGAAGCCACGAGCTCCCCTCGAATGTGCGTGACTGGTCCATCTCGAGTGCATTTAACTCTATGTTCAAGCCACATCGCTAGCGTGAGTAAAGTAGTAAGCATATATATTTAAATTTATAATTAGGAGATAATTATTACGAGATTGACAAACCTGGGATCGTTCATCCTAGAAGCAATCAATAGCCGCATATGATGGCATACGAGAATGCGATAGGTGATCTCGCTTTTGTCAAGGCCTTGCAAAAATAGAATTACATATATATGTACAATACCGAGACGCAATATTACGGAGTATGATATATGATTATTGTGTTGTAGCGCTGCATCGAAATCGTGATCCCGTGAGTCAAGTGTGGTGCTCGCTCCTTGTATAAACCTCCCTCGCAACATAGCCGATGAACGCCTACATGATTCAAAAAGTTATCCTTGTCCATTTAAAACGAAGGAAGACTACAATAGAGTTATGTGCAGAGGAAATGAACATACCTGTCGAGTATTCCTTTAAGAATGGTGAAGTCGTGATTTTTGTTGAGTAGAGAATCAAGGTACAATACCATGTTCCTCTTTGGTACAAGAATCAGAAGAATCCAGTGGAACCTACTCGTGTATGTCGCTATAGTCATAAACCTATGTTGAAACGTAATTTGTATAGAAAATATTGAAGCACTTACTTCTGGTTGTAGGGCACCATTATGTAGTCCCTGTCGTCCAGAGCAAGCAATCCCATTTTTATGTAATTCTCGACATAGGATGCGTCTTGGTTGATTGTTTGCTCAGAGACCACGTGTGGGTCGAGGAAACCCACCGGTTCTTTGATTCGATGGGCACGTTTCATAATGTATATGTACATAAGCAATGAGTTATGATATTTATCGGTATCACGTGAGTGTAGAAATTGATTGCACACACTTACAAAGTCCAAAGATCGTAGAAGTGAGGCGTCGAGGGCAGTTAGGTTGTATAGGTCAAATAAGTCTTCGAATCCCACGACGAAGTGGCCAGGCTCGTGGAGAAAATGCTCCCTCCCATATCTGACGGTGATTCCAGTATGACCCCCCTTCGCTCGGGTCTTGTGTAAGTACCAATCATGCAAAGCTTGACAAGCTACTCCTGAGCTCTTTAGTTCTGCGCCGGAGACCAACGAACTTCCGAGTGAGTATTTGACGGGGTTGGGAGGTACCTTAATGTTCTTCGATTTCGATTTCTCCTTAACGAGGTGGCTGAGGGACGTCTTCCCGTGAGATGCCTCAGGGACCGATATGGTGACACGCTTTTCTTGCCCCTTTGTCATCTTCTCGACGGGAAGCGATGTGGCGGCCTTCTGAAGCTTTGGTTGAGGCGGACTCATCGAGGGTCCTATTGGAGAGGCAGGGTCCTCTCGATATCGCGTCACTGAAGGGTCCAGTGCGATGTCTGTAGGACCGTAAAGGCGACTAGGGGGGGTGAATAGGCGCTTTCTCAACTTTCTCGCCTTAATCAAATTCAACACGAACTTTACTCCTTTAGCTATGAAAGCTAAGAAGATCGAAGTTTACAATGGAAGCCTTGTCTGAATTCGATAACCCGACAACCACACGACACAAAAGTGGAGACTTAATCTCAAGGCGATCTGGCACAAGCGGTCCGACCGGCTACTAAGGCGCTGGGCGACCGACGGTCAACGAGTGGTCGGACCGGCTACTAACTGGCGGTCGGACCGTTGGAAATCGGTTCGACCCGGCAGTACTAGCGGTCGGAAAAGCGGGCGGTCGGACCGCCGTTATAAAATCGGTCGACCGTTCACCCAAGATCAAAAATCAAGCCCAAATCCAAAACGAAATTTGATCCAACTTTTGATTCAACCAATGAAACTTGACCAAATTTCGAGCACACCTCCCTAATGATATTAGAGACCTATTTCTAGCGACGATCCTTCGATCCACTTCGAGAATCAATCTCTCAAGGATTTACCAAAGAAGTGCACAAACCCTAGAAATATGAAAACTTTGATTCAAGACTTGCTTGCGGGGGTTGATGGTCTAGATGATTCTAGGAGTATTCCCACACAACAAAGCAAGACAAAAAGGGTCAAGAGACCAAGCTTAAACACTTGAATCAAGGAAGCACCAAATTCATCCAAAAGAGAGAAGAACACAAAGGGAGACAAAAGATCTCTCAAGCAAGCATCACAAGATTGATTGATCTCACAAGATGCTTACAAAGCCACTCCAACAAGGAGGACAAGAGCTCACCAAGGAGCAACCACAATCTCTCCTCTCTTCCTCTCCAAACCCTAACCCTAGAAAAGCTAAGGAAAACCAAATGAATGCTTCAAGGGTTTTACATCTCCCCTTCTCTATGTATAGGAGAGGCCTAGGGTTTCACTTTTGGGACCCACTCACACATGGGACCCACACACAACATCCGCTGAAGCAATCGCTCGCTTCACCACGTGTAGGTTGATCACGGTTCTCATCACGCCGCCAAGCCTCTCTTGTCCGAATCCCATCGGAACCTCCCGAGACTCGCACCGACTTCCGCATCGCCGATCCAACCAAATTATGACGAACTACCCGCTCGATCCATCTTGCCCATTCGCACCATGCTTGAGTCACACGACCACCCGTCATCCATGATCGCTCGACCTCGGCTCTCCAAGCGTAGTCCCGATCCACCTCACCGCTGACGCCGCAGACTGCAAGCCATCTCGCACAAAGACTAGAGAAACAAATCGTTTCCGGGAACAAGTTCTTCACAACTTGACCCACGTTAGTTCCACAATGCAATATGCAACAATAAAGCATTGAACTCCATACATAAAACACATTCAAATCAACTCAATGCCAACTTGGCTAACCTCCAAGTCATCGGCGGTTTGACCGCCCCACAAGGCCGGTCCGACCGATTTCAGGCCGGTCCGACCGATCCCACAACCACGGTCGGACCGCTCAAAAGACTTAGCCAAATTTTCAGCGTGAAAATCCAAACCTTCCGAAATTTCAACTAAATAGAACTTTTGACTCGAGCTCCAAAATGATGTGACCACATCCAGAGACTCCTCACTTGCCTACACAACCTATTTTTGGCTCAGCTCCAAAAACCCATGTTCAACAAATCGGTCGGACCGGCCACCATGGCCGGTCGGACCTCTCCACGGGCGGTCTGACCGCCCGACACAACCGGTCGGACCGCCTGTGGTCTGACAGCCTTGGAGCAAACCCGAAAACGCGAGATTTTGCAAACCAACAAAGCCATTGCCAATTGACTCATCATCCTGAGATCGTGCACATATCCTCACGATATCCACAATCTCCCCCTTGATGAACACATTGGCAATTTCCAAGAAAATGTGGTTTTTCGAAATGAAAAGTAAAAACTTCATTGCTGCATAAAGGCACAACTTGGTCCATAAGCAAGAAAAAGCCTAGAAACCGACCAAGCTGGCTTCAGAATAGTATAAGCAAGTGAGATAAGGCAATGAAAGCACCAAAGGATTCAATTTCCAGAAAGTAGCTAAAAATCTCACTTAGGTCCAAATGAAAGACACTTTTTCTATTTGACCTTTGATCATTGTGAGTCTACTCCAATTGCAAATAAAATCAGAAAAAGGCAATAGAACCAAGAGACTCAACTCACTATGATCACAAATTTTCAAAATGTTCATTTTTTTAATATGTGTTCTTTTGTATGGAACCTTATGTAAGAAACCAAACGCTCCAAAACATCATTTTTCTTCAATCTTTCTCCCCCTTTGACAATGAATTCATCAAGATGCGTGAGAAAAGAAAGAGCATGAAGGAATGACTTTATTTTTGAACTTTAGTAAAAAGGAGCCATGACCATTATACATGTAGACAGTACAAGTATTATACCAAGCCATATAAAGAGTAGACGCTATATTCAATCATGGCAAAACATGTACTGCAAAGCTAAAACCAAAATAGCAGTTATCTGGGATTAACAGAATTAATACCATGAAAAGTTGCTCAATATCATAGTTTCACTAACAGCAACCAAAAATGAGTCAAGCCATGTCTATAAGTAAAAAGAGACTCAAAACAAGAAATGAGGCATTTTGAGCATTAAGAGCACACTTTTTGAAGCAAAACTCAAGCACTTGGCATTTTGAGCATTTTCCTAAAAGGATTTTTTTTCACTGTGCTAGATCTCAAGCCTTACCGCGACCATCTCAAGCGATAAGCTTAAAAGAGTGATCTAGGTCATCCAAAACTCCCCCTGAGTTCATGCCTAGTGCAATGGCAAGCCATCTCATGAGAAAGGATTGGTGAGATCAGTTTTTTCGCACAGAAAATCTCACCTTTCATTTCCTTGACTTAAGAAGATAAAAAGTTCATTTTCATCTCAAAATAAGTTCAAGACTCAATTCAACCTATATGACATGGCAAGAATCATAAGAGGATCACTAGAGCAAAGCTAGTCACAAGATCCAACAAGACATGATTTGATTCAATTTGCTCACAGATATAAAGCTAGCGAGGCAAAAGCTGAGCTAAACAAGAAGAGCCATAAAAGAAGTCTAGCAGACTATCACTTGATATGACAAGGTATAGAGAATGAAATCAAGTCATACAAGGATAATAGTCCAAGCTCCACAAGTTTTATTATGCAATGCAAGACATTTGAAATGAAAATGCATTATGATACAATTAATGCAAAAAGAGCAAATTCCCTCAAAACATCCATGCCTCAGTACTGGGATTTGAGATAAAAGATCTAGGTGTCCAGTACTGAGATGCACGATGCCTGAGAATAGCAAAAGAAGCAGCAGAAAAATGATCAGGCACAAAATCATAAGAATGCCCATGAGCACCACCTGGACCTCTCCAAAACGATCTACCAAAAGACCGATACTCCCCCTGTCTAGGTGCTACCCGTGATCTCTCCTCACGATATCCTAAACCAAATCGCCGCTGGACCCACCAAAAGAGTCAACAAAGTTCTCTACAAACCTAGGCCTATAAGTGGTACGTTGAATAGGTCACCTGGCTCTAGAGACTACAAACAAGAAGAGACTCCTCTAATGGATCTCAAAGTGCTCACTCTCTCTTTCCTCTCAATCTTTGCTCTCCAAAGCAAAACTCAACAGTGTGGCCCTCTTTCTTGCGAGAAGGTGCAATGGTACTTGACCTTTGAGGGGTCCGCACAGGTGAAATGTAGAAGCACCTTTCTTGCTAGAAAGAGTTTGAGCAGAACCTCAGATTTAATAAAGAACCTTTGAAGTCTTAGGAGGTTCTTGCTCACACAAACCACTTTCCACAACTCTAGCAGTCTTTGGTGGGTGATTCTTGGAAAGCTCTAGGGACTTAAAACCTAGGCCACTGTTTTTCACACTCACCTTGGATTGCTCTAGAATCAAGTTGAGTTTCTTTTTCCCACTAGAAAACCTCTCAAGAGTCATTTTGAGGTAATCATTCTCTTTTGCCAAAACTCCACAATTAGAGCACTTTTTAGAATTGATTGCCTCAACATGTTTGCTCTTAAGAAGGTCCACTTCCACTTTTAGAGCCTCACAAGACACACAATAGGACTCTCCAATCCTATTCAACTGCTCCTTAAATTTGACTCTAAACGCCTCTTGTATCTTACCAACAATAGTTTCAACTTCAGCATGCAACATACAAGAGGAAGAATCAATGACTTTCTTGGAAGCAGTAAGACACATGGATTTTTCAATTTTAGCTTTCTCTTCAAGAGTCTTCTTTAAAGCTTAAATCTCAATTGTAAGCTTAGGACAATTTTCACATGATGCAGCTCTAGAGTAAACGACCATTTCGGTCAACTCTTGCATTTTAATCCTATTGTTCTTACAATGAGAGCAAGTGTGACTAGCATCAAATTTTTACAATTCTTTTAAAGAGCTATCCAATTTTAATTCAAGCAAAGCACAATTTGAGCAAGTTGAAGGAATAGCATCCAAGGTAGTCACACCAAGCGGAATGACATTCATGCAAACAGAACTAGACTTGAGAGATTCTAGTTCGACAAGAGCATTTTTCAATTGTTTTTCAACAGAGGAATGAACATTATTTAAGCTTGACAATTCATTAAGCAAGCTAGAGCATGAATCACAGAAATCATCAGGATTAATGGATTTGAGCCTAACCACTTCTAGGTTCAAATTATCAATCATAGTATCCTGTTTCTTAATCAATTTAGCTTGCTTATGCAGTTTTTGTTCAGCAAGCACTAAAGCCCTTTTCATGTCAGGAAGTGAAGGGCATACCTCATCGGGATCACTAAAAGGATCCTCGCTGTTGGAGGAGTCGCTGTCGTGGCTGTTCTTAGCCATGAAGCATATGCCTGTGAAATCACATGCCTTCTTCTTGCCACAGGAGTCACTCTTGTAGTCCTCCGCCTCCGAGTCCACATCATCCATACTCACATCCTCTAGAGCTTCAAGGACTCGGCTGACAAACTTACGATAGTTTGTCTTCTTGTGCTTAGCATCTCTCGCTTGAGGATGCCTATGTGACTCCTTCTCCTCCTTGCCCTTCAGCTTGGGGCATCTAGAGCGAATGTGGTTGGGCTCACCACACTCGAAACAAGTGATAGGTCCACCTCTCCTCCTACTCCTCATATTGTTGTAAGCTCTCGTGAATTTTGTGGATAGGAGGGCTAAATCATCTTCAGGTAGTCTCTCAAGTAGCTCATCGCTCAAAGAATGCAAAGCAGACAAAGAAAAACCAGATGAGCTAACATCAAAAGAATCAGAATATCTACCCTTAGATTTGTCAACCACTAAAGCCATCGGCTCTGTCGTGAGGAGACGCGAGATGAAATCAATCTCATGCGTCTTCAACCTCGAGTAAAGCTTATCCATGGTAAGCTCACCCATGACAGTGTTGTCATTTATGGCAGTGATCTTCATCCCCCAGACCTTCACATCCAAAGCACCCAAAAGTTGGTGTGCATTTTCAGACTCAGTGAAGACAAGATCAACAGCGCGGAGATCATGAAGAATTTTAGAAAATCTCCCCCACAGCTCATCTAAAGATTCACCAGGCCTTTGTTCGATCTTAGAGTATGCTTTCTTCAGCTGGTTCTGTCTCACTTCCTTGATCGCAGTGGACCCCTCGTGATAATCACAAAGAGTCCGCCAGATCTCATGAGCAGACAGCAAATGAGCAACACGCTCAAACTCAGATCGACTAAGACCTTGAATCAAGAAATTTCGAGCCCTGCTGTTGTTCTCCACCTCTTGAGTGATCAAATTGTTATCGGCTGGCACGACATAAGGGTTTTTCACCTTAAGCCAAATTGCGTGCCCTTGAGCCTCGATCTAGGCCTGCATTCGGGCCTTCCAATAAGCAAAATCAACTCCAGAAAAAACATGTGGCTTGATTGAATATCCGTCGACCGCCATGGCTCCAAAGACCGTTAAGATCTATGAGAAGAGCTAACCGGCTCTGATACCACTTGTAGGACCGTAAAGGCGACTAGGGGGGTGAATAGGCGCTTTCTCAACTTTCTCGCCTTAATCAAATTCAACACGAACTTTACTCCTTTAGCTATGAAAGCTAAGAAGATCAGTAAGCGCACAGTGGAGGCCTTGTGCTGAATTCGATAACCCCGACAACCACACGACACAAAAGTGGAGACTTAATCTCAAGGGGCAGATCTGGGCACAGGCGGTCTGACCGGCTACCAAGGGCGGTCTGACCGACGGTCAACGAGCGGTCGGACCGGCTACTAACTGGCGGTCGGACCGTTGGAAATCGGTTCGACCCGTAGTACTAGCGGTCTGAAAAGCGGGCGGTCGGACCGCCGTTATAAAATCGGTCAGACCGGTTCAGTCCAGTACTGAAAAATCAAGCCCAAATCCAAAACGAAATTTGATCCAACTTTTGATTCAACCAATGAAACTTGACCAAATTTCGAGCACACCTCCCTAATGATATTAGAGACCTATTTCTAGCGACGATCCTTTAGATCCACTTCGCAGAATCAATCTCTCAAGGATTTACCAAAGAAGTGCACAAACCCTAGAAATATGAAAAACTTTGATTCAAGACTTGCTTGCGGGGGTTGATGGTCTAGATGATTCTAGGAGTATTCCCACACAACAAAGCAAGACAAAAAGGGTCAAGAGACCAAGCTTAAACACTTGAATCAAGGAAGCACCAAATCCATCCAAAAGAGAGAAGAACACAAAGGGAGACAAAAGATCTCTCAAGCAAGCATCACAAGATTGATTGATCTCACAAGATGCTTACAAAGCTACTCCAACAAGGAGGACAAGAGCTCACCAAGGAGCAACCACAATCTCTCCCTCTCTTCCTCTCCAAACCCTAACTCTAGAAAAAGCTAAGGGAAAACCAAATGAATGCTTCAAGGGGTTTTACATCTCCCCCTTCTCTATGTATAGGAGAGGCCTAGGGTTTCACTTTTGGGACCCACTCACACATGGGATCCACACACAACATCTGTGTGACGCCCCCGGGATTATTAAGCTTATAATGATCAGTCACCACTTGACCCTATCATCATAAGCATAATAACTCGTGACGCCGAGGAATGTATACTTCCCAGAGTGCAGTATACACCCCTCTCACAAAAGTTCATGCATCAATTCCACTCAATCACATAGAACCGAAAGCACAGAACAAAATAAAGACATACATAATAATATTCAAGAGTAAATACTACAACGAGGCCAACCGCCAACAGTAAATATTACGTATCAATGAAGCAAAAGTGCCATAAGATGGCGATAACTAAAGAGCCCAACGGTGTGCCTTTACCCACAAGGCAACCGACTGTGCCGCAGCCTAGCCGTCGAACTCAAGAAGACATCTCACGTAGTGAAGCCCTTGGGGCTCACCTTCTTCCTCTCAGAACAAAAGCAAATTTCAAAGAAAAGTCGGGTGAGTACTTTGAATGTACTCGCAAGATATATAAGAATGATAATGATCTATACGATAACAATATGCAAGCGTATTTAAGTGAGCAAGCTAGGATCAAGTTTGCAAGCATAAAGCAAGTTTTATTTGCAATAATGTAATAGATTGAAGGCAATTTTGCAATCTGATTTTATTTGACAAAAACAAGAGTAAACAAGTATCAACAACAAGAAATAGTCCCGTAGTGACTAAACCATTAGTCACCACAACAATAGCATGAATTACCCATTCATGCCAACCATGTCAAATTTTAATTTAAAAGGTTGTAGTCTAGTTCTTGCACGACCTTACCAAGCATGTCCATAACCTAGGACGAGGCTATTCAATAGTTTTATCCTCGCAGGTGTACCAACTTACCCACATGCCGCATCGCCTTTTGCCACATGATTAAGCACACTACCTTTGGTATGCTCAAGACGGCTAAGTCCTACGAGACGCTTCCAATCTTATGTATTAACTTCGAGTCGCCCATATGGATAGAAACCCATACGCTGTGTCGGGTCGTGGCCCACCTCGACAACTACCCCTCACTGTAAAGCCTCTGACAATCATGCGACGCCCTCGAGGTGGAGAGTCCATCCCTAAACTCCACCACCGCACACCCAAACACAAGAACACAATTCCTTTTTCACACAACACACACAACGCCCTCCCGCGACTGAGATAACACACTCCAAAGTACTAGGTCAAGAGGGGTCCCATATAACCCTCATGTGGTTAGTACGCAAAGCGCTTGGCTTAGTGACACAAGTAACTCTGGTCCTTAGGGACTGGGCACCTTTCCTTGTCACACCCAACAATCACACCAACATGCCATTGTGCCTGTCAAACCATTTTGTTTCATTTTCGGTTTTACAAAACAAAAGCATAAGGTGCTGAACCAAAAATAAACAAAATGATTTGTGTGATCAAGGTCATCGACTAGGTCGATAACCGCCCAATTCTACCGTAGCTAAGCATTTCTAAGCATGACATCGCAAAAGACAAGAAAAGAGCATAATTAAATCACCGGCTCTAATTCACCAAATATGATAATAACTTATGGTTGTGGCGGGGATAACATTTTAATGGCAACAATGCATTAGGAATAGCTACCTCTAAACAGGCAAAAATAATTGGACACAAAAGCAATGCATACATATAGTTTGTAAACAAGATATTAGACTTTGAAAGTAATGGGACATTTATGGTCAAATATCTTGCCTTGCTGAAGCTCATTGTTTTGCTGCAGAGGATCACTCTCGATATGATCAATATTGTCGCAACCTATCGAAAGAACCAACAAGAACCAAAAGGCGAGAAATATCAAAAGATGCAACAGCAAAACTCAGCAAAAGTTCTCAAATTTTTACAGTAGAAAGAACATAATTTTTATGAACTAAAGCAACAAGAACCAATTGATTTGGATTCTCAATGCAAAAGTTATGGCCAAAACAATTTCAATCGGCCGTAAAAGGAAAAACATCACTATTCACCTAAGCAATGATTTTAGTGAAATTTTCTAGAATGACACGGCTACTGAAATTTTTATGATAAATCAAGCACCTCATAAGATGAACAGCCCCACCGGATTCATCTCATTTGGAGCTTGCAATAATTAGTTATGAGTTTTCTAAGATCCACCATTTTTCCATTGTAAAGATAATCGCTTAAAGCTTACTTTTAAAATAAATCTTTTCTCTATCGCGACAAATGAGCAACCTATACTGGAAATAAGTTTACTAATAATGAAAAATAATGGCACCGGTTTTATCATTTTTGAAGTTACGTAAAATTACTTATGAATTTTGGAAGATAAAACTATTTTTCGCTTGATAAATAACTCTACCCGAGAAATATAACTCGATAAACGACGTGGAAGAACATGGGTCAAGATCATTGATCCAACAGCCCATACGCCGCAGCAACAGAGCTTAACGCGCCAACCCTAAGTATCGACCGTTGGATGAAAGATGAACGCACTGGATGCCAAGGATGTTCGGCGGTCCGAACGCTCACACGCACGTGAACCGCTGATCTTGGATCCAACGGTCCACGCGATTGAACCGCTCGGACGGTCCGAACGCTCTCCAGATCCGATCGTTGATCGAAAATCGGACGCCACGCGCGATGACCTAGCGCGCGGTCCGATCACGGCCACAAGAATCCGAAGCGATTGATCTAAAATCCTACGGCCAAACTCAACGATAACCGAAAACTCTCGCTTTTCGTCCGACAACGAAGATCGACAAAGGAACAGAGGCAAAGCCCGACGATGCGCCGCGACTCAAGAAAAAATAGCTAAATCTAAAACTACTACGATGATCGCAATAGCATGGAGTACCCATCAAGCAAGGAATTGGGCGAGATGGACTTACCGAGTCGAGAAGACAATAACCAATTTTTCTACCGAAAGAGGGAAAACCAAATTGATAAGATTCTCGGGAGAAACCCAAATTGATTAAGGGTTACCGATCACCGAGGTGAGAGGAATCGAGGGAGCAAGAATGAAAGGGATGAAGCCCAATGGTACCGCCTTCACCGAAAAGCTTGAAACTCCTAAGAATGGCGGCAATGGCGACATGACAAAGAACTGAGGCGATAAAGCTCAAATGGACCTCCAAAGACAGATGCTAAAGCTCAAGGGTGCTCAAAGGAGGCTAAGGAAGCAATGAAGAAGCTTATATAGGCCGAGAGAACAAAGGAGGAAGCAATGCAACTTTCGGTCAAAAGCTTGTCATTCAAACCGGCCAAGGGATGGGGCGGAGTGCACGAGGTAGAAGACGACTAGAGGGGTCGGTAGCACTAGCACTCAATGCTCAAAGACGCTGGCGAAGCTTGAGATGACCCGACGCCCCATGCTCGCGATTTTCAACCACTCATCGTTGACTTCGCCGAGCGAGCGCGAGAGAAACACGAAAAGAGGACGGCCGTTAGATTGCATAGGATTCCAATCGTGCGGCTATCGCGCTCAAACGCTCGGCTATTGAGTTTGGTGGCCCGACCGCTCCATCGCTTGTCGACCTCACGATCAAGATCCAACGTTGGTTATCGGCCGCACTTCTCGGACGGTCCGAACATCCCTTCCATCGCGCCGCTGATTTGGATCCTACGGTTCACGCTATGCGAGGCGTTCGGACGGTCCAACGCTCACGCGATCGTGAGCCGCTCGATGCCGATCCAACGACGCACAACGCCGCGCCCAAACGATCGAGCCGATGCGCTTAGTTGATCGAACTAAATCAAGTGGCTCGAGCCCGAGTCCGATCCGAACCCGAGGAACAAAGTTGAAAACCTGTTAGGGTTTGAAATTGAATAACGATCTTTGGAGGAATTATTGGGTAGCAAACAAACTCCAAAATTTATGAAATTTTAATCGAGATTGCTAACAGTGGAAGAACCTTATATAAAATTTTCAGAGACTTTTATGCACTGCATTTTTCTCTAAAAATTCCGAAGGCTATTTTAGGAGTTTGACTAATGTTTGACTTGCCTCAAAAATTATCAAATAATTTCAAAATTATGAAATAATTCTGAGGTGTTAAACATCTCTCCTAGGTCCAATGAAAATTATTTTGAGGGGTTGGGCACCGTGTTTCCATTGAGGAGATTTATGACTTGAATTTAATTGGGGAAATTTTGAGTTTTAATTTCCACCAATTAAAGGAAAGAGGTTTCAAACACCGTAACAACACATGAGGCAAAGAAAAGTTTTAATTTATCCTCATTTTTATTACATTTGAAACATAAACCCAATTTGGGATGTTACAAAACCTCCCCCTTACAAAATCTCGCCCGAGATTTGACTCACTCAAGAAAGAAAGAGGGGTAGTCGCACGCAGACGATCTTCCCTTTCCCAAGTGGCTTCATCTTCGTAATGGTTCGACCATCGAACTTTGAGGAACTTGATGGCACGATTCCTCGCTCTTCGCTCACCTCTTCAAGGATGCGAGCAGGTGCTCCTTGTAGGTCAAATCTTCCCGCACATCAAGAGTTTCCAACGGAGCTTCCTCGCTTGAACGCGAGGCACTTCTTGAGCCGGGATACATGGAACACATCATGCACCCTCAAGTGCAAGCAGTAACTCCAACTTGTAGGCGATAGCTCCTTCTTCTCGATGACTCGGTATGGACCGACATATCGAGGAGCCAACTTGCCCTTGACGCCGAATCGCGATGACCCTCAAAGGAGAGACTTTGAGATAAACAAAGTCATTCGGCCAAAGCTCAACTCACGACGACGACGATCGCATAGCTCTTTTGCTCGATCGAGCCATGCGCAACCGATCTCGAATCAATCAACTCGCTCGGCTTCATTGATTGAGTCCGGCCAAAGAATGGTCTTTCACCGCCGCCTAATTCAATTCGCGTGTTCGCATTTTCGCCATACAAAGCCTCGAAGGTGCCATTCCAAGACTAGCTTGAAACCGTTATTGTAGGAGAACTCGCGAATGGCAAACATTTCTCCCAATGCTTTCCATAGGAGAGAACACAAGCACGGAGCATGTCTTCCAATACTTGGTTGACTCTTTCGGTCCGCCATCGCTTGGGGATGATATGCGGTCTTGAAGGTGAGATGGGTTCCCATCGCCTCTGCACACTTTGCCAAAAGCGAGAGGTGAAAAGAGAACCCGATCCGAGACAATTGTCTTGGGTACACCATGTAAGCTCACGATGCGGCAATGTAGAGATCCGCCAAAAGACCTACACGAGATCCGCCTTGATCGAAGGAAGTGCGCCACCTTGGTTAGCCGATCAATGACAACCTGATGGCATCATTGCCCTTGGATGTGCGAGGCGCATCGGTGATAAAATCCATCCCGATCGAATCCCACTTCCATTCGTGAATAGGCAAAGGTCAAGCAGCCCCGCTGACGCCGATGCTCGGCTTTGACACGACGACATACGCCGCGCTCGACAACGAACCTTGCGATTTCCGCTTCATTCGGGTCCACGTAATCTTTGCCGAGGTCTTGATACATCTTCGTGGCCCTGGGATGAATAGACAACGGAGAGTCATGAGCTTCATGGAGAATCAAGTTCCGCAATTCCACGATCTTCTAACAACCAGCGTGATCCGAACCAAATGACCCCATGGTCGCCCTCGAGAAAAGCACTTAGCGAGCCACTCGATATTTTCCTTGATGTGACTCACACCGACATCCGATCACAGCAGCCTTGATTTGGTCCTCCAAGGTTGGTTGCACAACCAAAGCAATGAGAGAACCCCGCTCAACCACTCCCAAGTTGAGCCGCTGAAATTCTTCATGAAGGGTCGGCACGCTCCAAGACCATTAAGGAATTGCAATGAACCTTGCGATCGAGAGCATCGGCCACAACATTTGCCTTTCCCTGATGATATTGAAGACCCATATCATAATCCTTGATCAATTCCAACCACCTTCTTTGCCTAAGGTTCAGATCTGGTTGGGTGAACAAGTACTTCGACTCTTGTGATCCGAATATACTTCGCAACGACACCGGCGAGGTAATGCCGCCAAATCTTTAGTGCATGGATCACTGCAGCTAACTCCAAGTCATGGGTCGGATAATTAAGCTCATGAGGCCGCAACTGCCTCGATGCATAAGCCACCACCTGGCCCTCTTGCATAAGAACACAACCGAGCCTCGGCGAGAAGCGCCGCAATAGACATCAAGCTTCGGTGGACATCGGAAGAACAAGAACCGAGCCGTGGTCAACCTCCTCTTGAGTTCTTGAAAGCTCTTCTCGCAATCGAGACCACACATACGCCCCGTCCTTCCGAGTAACTCGGTCATTGGCTTGGCAATTTTGGAGAAGTTCTCAACAAAGCGACGATAGTATCCCGCTAAACCGAGAAAACTCCTCACTTCAGTGACTGACTTCGGCCGACCCACGATAGCACATCATTGACCTTGCTAGGATCAACAGCGACACCGGATGCTGAAAGAACATGACCCAAGAATGCCACTTCCTTCAACCAAAACTCGACTTGCTGAACTTCGCATAAAGTTGATGCTCGCGAAGTTTCCCCAACACTAGCTTCAGATGTTCAGCATGCTCCTCAACATCCCTCGAATAGATGAGGATATCATCGATAAAGACAACCACGAACTTGTCCAAATACTCCATGAATACCATGTTCATAAGATTCATGAAAAGAGCAGGAGCATTGGTCAAACCGAAGGACATAACGGTATACTCGTATAATCCATAACGAGTAGAGAAAGCCGTCTTCGGAATGTCTTCCGATCTGATTCGGACTTGATGATAGCCCAACCTCGATCAATCTTGAGAATACCCGAGCACCGGTCAATTGATCAAGAGGTCATCAATCCGAGGCGAGGATACTTGTTCTTCACCGTCACGGCATTCAACTGACGGTAATCAACACACATCCGCAGAGTCTTGTCTTTCTTCTTCACAAAGATAACAGACAACCCCACGTGATGAGCTCGCGAATAAAACCCTTCTCTTGAAGCTCGCCAAGCTGCTTCTTCAGCTCCTCCAATTCATTTGGAGGCATTCGATACGGCCTCTTTGAAATAGGGGCGGTACCGGGAAGCAACTCAATGACGAATTCGATGTCTCTCACGGGAGGCATCCCGGGCAGATCTTCGGGAAACACATCACGAACTCACACACCACGGGACTTCATGAATCTCCATGGTTGGCTTGGCTTCAAGTGCATATAGGTGTGGTTCTTGCAACTTCGTAAAAATTCCCACTTGACCGCCGACGGCTCGTGAGGGAAATGAACCTTCCGCGCAATCGATTTGTCCCTATGTTGAGACAACCAATCCATGCCAAGTATCACATCCAACTTTACAGCATTGAGGAGAATAAGATTTGCCAAAAATCTCACTCCTCCAATCTCAATCAAAACACCCCGGCATTCATTTTCAGCTCTCATTACCGACCCCGGAGAATGAATAATCAAAGGAACATGCAGGATCACCAAAGATCACTAAGTGCAGCAAAGACTCCGATATAAACGAGTGAGAAGCCCCGAATCAAATAAAACGTGGGCCGAGAGTTAACGAAAAGTGTACCCAACACGACGTCGGGTGCATCTCGAGCTTCCTCGCCGAGATAAGGTTGACTCGCCGCTTCCCACATTTGGGGCCTTCGATCACGACCACTCCCTTGCCCGCGTCCTCCATTAGGACGAGGGGCCGCTCATCCTTCTTAGGGCAATTATTAGCATAATGCCCTTGTCGTGGCGAAGAAACATACGACATCCGCGGCGGGGTTGCGGATGCCTCGGCTGTCCCGCAGTGCACGGATCGGGCACGGCTGCGGTGGGCGTGGAACGAACGCCGTGCCCTCGGTGGTGCCGCAATGGGAGGGACGACCGAGCCGGTCCGCCATACGGACGAGGAGCAACGGCCCCGATGCCTTCGGGCCTCCCACTTACGCTGCGAGTCGCCATGCCCTCGCCTTATGCTCGGCGATGATGGCCTTGTCGACCAAGGTCCGGAAGTCGGAAGTCAACAATAGATAGCTTGTCCTCAAGCTCCTCGCACAAGCCATCCATGAACTTCTCCCGCTTTGCCTCATCTGTAGGCACATCCTCGAGGAGCATATCGAGAAAGATGGTTGAACTCATGGAGGTACTCAGAATCGATTTGCGCCCAGCTGAGCGCCGAAATTCCTTCTTCTTCAACTTCATCAATCCAATGGGACATGAGCCCTCCGAAAAGCGCGGAACTCCGCCAAGTGATAGCCCTACCTCGTCCGCATGGCAAGGAAGTTCTCCCACCATGAGAGTGCCGCCCCCTCCAGCTGATGGGAGGCGAACAGTGCCTTCTCGTGATCCTGGCACTGAGCGATGTTGAGCTTCCGCTCAACGAGACGCAGCCACCATCCGCCGAGTGGGTCCTCTGACCTCGAGAAGGTGGGTGGTGAGTGCGAAGGAACTCCGAGAGTCCTCCCCTCGCGGGTGGCCACCTCCTCCCCGATCCAGAGGCACCGAGATGTTGGAGGTGTTCCGCAATCACCTCCGTGATCCGTGTTCCGTCCATACGGTTCCGCCGATCGAGCGAGAACCTCACCATGGTCTGAGGAGGTGGAAGTCCTCATCCCGACCTCTGGCTGCCCCTGGCCGCTACGAGTACGACCAGCCATCCTGTTGCACCAAGGCGGGTTAGAAACAGAAATCTGAGAGCTATAACGAAGGGATAGCAAAAGGTAAGCTATCAGCTAGGGATTAGTATATGTAATCCTAACCCTACTCCAACCCATAACCCGCAATAAAACGAACTCCAAATAGTTGCAAAGAGGCATAAGATCCATGCAAAACTCATAAGACACAAGATCCAACTTCTCGATGCGACTAACTTGTCTTAAATGAACAAGTAGTCGTTTAGAGAAGAAAATTTCCGAATACTACCAAAAGCTTATTGCATGGAAAAATCGTGGTAAAAACCAACTTAGCGAGGTATTAGCCACAAGACATAGGATATCACTTCTTACCCTTTTAGCCCCACAAATTTTTGTTGATTAAACTCTCATTTTCTACCCCACTAGAAACCATCGAGCTTGCTGTCCGGAAATTGAGGTTGTCAGAGCGATTTTGCATCCAAGCTTCCAAATAAGTCTTTTATTCTAGAAACTTCAAAATCTGGCACACTTCAATTTGCCAAACTCAGTGGTTCCCAAACCCATTTAATCGATAACACTACCTTTGAAGAGGAGATGAGAGGAAAACAACTTTTAAAACTCAAATTAGAGCAAGATGAGATGAGAAAGCTAAGATAGGTAAGGAATAAAATCTGAGAACTTACTTAAGCTTTCAAAAATCATTTGATACTTTGAAATTAAGTTTTTCAAAATATCCTAAAGACGACCAAGCTTAGCGGCTTCTATGGTCGATATGGCTCGATACCAACCTCTTGTGACGCCCGGGATTATTAAGCTTATAATGATCACCACCACTTGACCCTATCATCATAAGCATAATAACTCAGGACGTGAGGAATGTATACTTCCCAGTGCAAGATACACCCTCTCACAAAAGTTCATGCATCAATTCCACTCAATCACATAGAACCGAAAGCACGTAACAAAATAAAGACATACATAATAATATTCAAGAGTAATTATACAAAGAGGCCAACCGCCAACAATAAATATTACGTAGCAATGAAGCAAAAGTGCCATAAGATGGCGATAAACAAAAGAGCCCAACGGTGTGCCTTTACCCACAAGGCAACCGACTGTGCCGCAAGCCTAGCCGTCGAACTCAAGAAGACATCTCACGTAAGTGAAGCCCTTGGGGCTCACCTTCTTCCTCTGCAAACAAAAGCACAAAAGAAAAGTCGGGTGAGTACTTTGAATGTACTCGCAAGATATATAAGAATGATAACAGATCTATACGATAACAATATGCAAGCGTATTTAAGTGGAGCGAGTTAGGATCAAGTTTGCAAGCATAAAGCAAGTTTTATTTGCAATAATGTAATAGATTGAAGGCAATTTTGCAATCTGATTTTATTTGACAAAAAAGAGTAAACAAGTATCAACAACAAGAAAAGCAGTCCTGGTAGTGACTAAACCATTAGTCACCACAACAATAGCATGAATTACCCATTCATGCCAACCATGTCAAATTTTAATTTAAAAGGTTGTAGTCTAGTTCTTGCACGACCTTACCAAGCATGTCCATAACCTAGGACGAGGCTATTCAATAGTTTTATCCTGCGCAGGTGTACCAACTTACCCACATGCCGACGCCTTTTGCCACATGATTAAGCACACTACCTTTGGTATGCTTAAGACGGCTAAGTCCTACGAGACGCTTCCAATCTTATGTATTAACTTCGAGTCGCCCATATGGATAGAAACCCATACGCTGTGTCGGGTCGTGGCCCACCTCGGACAACTACCCCTCACGGTAAAGCCTCGGACAATCATGCGACGCCTCGAGGTGGAGAGTCCATCCCAAACTCCACCACCGCACACCCAAACACAAGAACACAATTCCTTTTCACACAACACACACAACGCCCTCCTGCGACTCGGAGATAACACACTCCAAAGTACTAGGTCAAGAGGGGTCCCATATAACCCTCATGTGGTTAGTACGCAAAGCGCTTGGCTTAGTGACACAAGTAACTCGGTCCTTAGGGACACAGGCACCTTTCCTTGTCACACCCAACAATCACACCAACATGCCATTGTGCCCAAGTCAAACCATTTTGTTTCATTTTCGGTTTTACAAAACAAAAGCATAAGGTGCTGAACCAAAATAAACAAAATGATTTGTGTGATCAAGGTCATCGACTAGGTCGATAACCGCCCAATTCTACCCCAGAGCTAAGCATTTCTAAGCATGACATCGCAAAAGACAAGAAAAGAGCATAATTAAATCACCGGCTCTAATTCACCAAATGATGATAATAACTTATGGTTGTGGCGGGGATAACATTTTAATGGCAACAATGCATTAGGAATAGCTACCTCTAAACAGGCAAAAATAATTGGACACAAAAGCAATGCATACATATAGTTTGTAAACAAGATATTAGACTTTGAAAGTAATGGGACATTTATGGTCAAATATCTTGCCTTGTCAAGCTCATTTGTTTTGCTGCAGAGGATCACTCGATATGATCAATATTGTCGCAACCTATCGAAAGAACCAACAAGAACCAAAAAGGCGAGAAATATCAAAAGATGCAACAGCAAAACTCAGCAAAAGTTCTCAAATTTTTACAGTAGAAAGAACATAATTTTTATGAACTAAAGCAACAAGAACCAATTGATTTGGATTCTCAATGCAAAAGTTATGGCCAAAACAATTTCAGTCGGCGTAAAAGGAAAAACATCACTATTCACCTAAGCAATGATTTTAGTGAAATTTTCTAGAATGACACGGCTACTGAAATTTTTATGATAAATCAAGCACCTCATAAGATGAACAGCCCCACTGGATTCATCTCATTTGGAGCTTGCAATAATTAGTTATGAGTTTTCTAAGATCCACCATTTTTCATTGTAAAGATAATCGGTTTAAAGCTTACTTTTAAAATAAATCTTTTCTGCTATCTGCGACAAATGAGCAACCTATACTGAAATAAGTTTACTAATAATGAAAAATAATGGCACCGGTTTTATCATTTTTGAAGTTACGAAAATTACTTATGAATTTTGGAAGATAAAACTATTTTTCAGCTTGATAAATAACTCTACCCGAGAAATATAACTCGGATAAACGACGTGGAAGAACATGGGCGAAGATCATTGATCCAACAGCCCATACGCAGCAGCAACGAGCTAACGCGCCAACCCTAAGCATCGACCGTTGGATGAAAGATGAACGCACGGATGCCAAGGATGTTCGGCGGTCCGAACGCTCACACGCACGTGAACCGCTGATCTTGGATCCAACGGTCCACGCGATTGAACCGCTCGGACGGTCCGAACGCTTCCTCGATCCGATCGTTGATCGAAAATCGGACGCCACGCGCGATGACCTAGCGCCGCGTCCGATCACGCCACAAGAATCCGAAGCGATTGATCTAAAATCCTACGGCTCAAACTCAACGATAACCAAAACTCTCGCTTTTCGTCCGACAACGAAGATCGACAAAGGAACAGAGGCAAAGCCCGACGATGCGCCGGCGACTCAAGAAAAAAAATAGCGAAATCTAAAACTACTACGATGATCGCAATAGCATGGAGTACCTACTGAAGCAAGGAATTGGGCAGAGATGGACTTACCGAGTCGAGAAGACAATAACCAATTTTTCTACCGAAAGAGGGAAAACCAAATTGATAAGATTCCTGCGGGAGAAACCCAAATTGATTAAGGGTTACTGATCACCGAGGTGAGAGGAATCAGAGGGAGCAAGAATGAAAGGGATGAAGCCCAATGGTACCGCCTTCACCGAAAAGCTTGAAACTTCGGAATGGCGGCAATGGCGGCGCACAAAGAACTGAGGCGATAAAGCTCAAATGGACCTCCAAGACAGATGCTAAAGCTCGCTGGTGCTCAAAGGAGGCTAAGGAAGCAATGAAGAAGCTTATATAGGCGAGAGAACAAAGGAGGAAGCAATGCAACTTTCGGTCAAAAGCTTGTCGTTCGAACCGGCCAAGGGATGGGGCGAGTACAGAGGTAGAAGACGACTAGAGGGTTCGGTAGCACTAGCACTCAATGCTCAAAGACGCTGGCGAAGCTTGAGATGACCCGACGCCCCATGCTCTGCGATTTTCAACCACTCATCGTTGACTTCGCCGAGCGCGAGCGCGAGAGAAACACGAAAAGAGGACGGCCGTTAGATTGCATAGGATTCCAATCGTGCGGCTATCGCGCTCAAACGCTCGGCTATTGAGTTTGGTGGCCCGACCGCTCCATCGCTTGTCGACCTCACGATCAAGATCCAACGTTGGTTATCACCGCACCTCTCGGACGGTCCGAACATCCCTTCCATCGCGCCGCTGATTTGGATCCTACGGTTCACGCGCGCGAGGCGCTCGGACGGTCCGAACGCTCACGCGATCGTGAGCCGCTCGATGCCGATCCAACGACGCTGCAACGCCGCGCCAAACGATCGAGCCGATGCGCTTAGTTGATCGAACTAAATCAAGTGGCTCGAGCCCGAGTCCGATCCAAACCCGAGGAACAAAGGAAAACCGTTAGGGTTTGAAATTGAATAACCGATCTTTGGAGGAATTATTGGGTAGCAACCAAACTCCAAAATTTATGAAATTTTAATCGAGATTGCTAACATGGGAAGAACCTTATATAAAATTTTCAGAGACTTTTATGCACTGCATTTTCTCTAAAAATTCCAGAAGGCTATTTTAGGAGTTTGACTAATGTTTGACTTGCCTCAAAAATTATCAAATAATTTCTGAAAATTATGAAATAATTCGAGGTGTTAAACATCTCTCCTAGGTCCAATGAAAATTATTTTGAGGGGTTGGGCACGAGTGTTTCCATTGAGGAGATTTATGACTTGAATTTAATTGGGGAAATTTTGAGTTTTAATTTCCACCAATTAAAGGAAAGAGGTTTCAAACATCAGAACAACACATGAGGCAAAGAAAAGTTTTAATTTATCCTCATTTTTATTACATTTGAAACATAAACCCAATTTGGGATGTTACAATCTGTTGAAGCAATCGCCTGCTTCACCACGTGTAGGTTGATCAGCGGTTCTCATCACGTCGCCAAGCCTCTTTTGTCTGAATCCCATCGGAACCTCCCAGAGACTCGCACCGACTTCCGCATCGCTGATCCAACCAAATTGATCGAACTACCCGTTCGATCCATCTTGCCCATTCTCGCACCATGCTTGAGTCACACGACCTCACCCAAAGATCCATGATCGCTCGACCTCGGCTCTCCAAGCGTAGTCCCGATCCACCTCACTGTTGACGTCGCAGACCTGCAAGCCACCTGCACAGCAATAGACAAACAAATCGTTTTCGGGAACAAGTTCTTCACAACTTGACCCACGTTAGTTCCACAATGCAATATGCAACAATAAAGCATTGAACTCCATACATAAAACACATTCAAATCAACTCAATGCCAACTTTGCTAACCTCCAGTCATCGGGCGGTCCGATCGCTTCACAAGGCCGGTCCGACCGATTTCAGCCGGTCCGACCGATCCCACAACGGCGGTTGGACCGCCTCAAAAGACTTAGCCAAATTTTCAAATGGAAAATCCGAAACCTTCCGAAATTTCAATCAATAGAACTTTTGACTGGGAGCTCCAAAATGATGTGACCACATCCGTGAGACTCCCTACTTGCCTACACAACCTATTTTGGCTCACCTCAAAACCCATTTTCAACAATCGGTCGGACCGCCACCATGGCGGTCGGACCTCTCACGGCGCGATCGACCACCGACACAACCGGCCGACCGCTGTGGTCCGACAAATTTTGGAGCAAACCCGAAAACGCGAGATTTTGCAAACAAACAAAGCCATTGCCAATTGACTCATCATCCTGAGATCGTGCACATATCCTCACGATATCCACAATGTCCTTCTTGGGCCACTGGATAAAAGTGTGCGTGGCATCCCCTAGTGTTCTGATTTCTTCGTTCGGGGGAATCTCCAGCGGGATGGCCATGAAATTGTCATGGACCATGTCCACCTGCACCCTGGCGTAACCCTGCGCCAGCTAGGCACCGTGCTGCATTGCCCCTTCCTGGTATGGATACACCATACCTCGCCCAGCCTCAATAGGAATCGACCCTACTAACCTCACTTGGAGCTTGCAGGGCGTCGGCTCCTACAAAAGCGTACACAATTAGCTAAGGCGTCCTATAGGTCTATCTTTGGAGCATTCCAGAGATGTACATTACCTCGATGCCGTCGATCGGTAATTGCACGTCGTCATGTCCAGAATTATGTGTGGACGCGCCGCTACTCCGATGTCGAGCAGGACTTGCTCGCAAATTAACAGGGGCGGCTTGCGCCTGCATGAGTTTATTTTCTTGGTTCTGCAAGTTTGTTATTTGTTCTTGAAATTATGCAATAATCACATGTTCCAACCGAGTGTCGTGCTGGTCCTTGGATCTCTTCCTACTCCTATACGTGTCGGAATTGTGTGGGAATCCATCCCTCCAAGGTACGTAAACCCCAACGCCTCGCGTGCGACCAGGTGCTCCTTGTTTCGCAGGTCGAGATGCGACATCCTTCTCCCCGCCTACTTGAAGGAACCTTGGGAACATGCGAAGTCAATGCTTCTCGCAAGAGAACATCATGTTATTGTAGACACCATGAAGTTATGGACTTATTAACAATTAAGTGGTTCGAGAAATTTACCGACGTTGAGACACCGCTCGTCACGCCGGGTTTGTCGAGAGATGTTGCCCAAGACGTGGCGATGCCCTCGCTCTAACTGAGATCGAGCGCCGCCGTCTCGAGATCTCAAGAACGGTCAGGTGTAGCGAGCCTCGCCCTCCGCCGCTACCAAATGGTGCCGAGTCTGTGGGGGTGAGTGTTTTGTGCTGGATAGCTCATGCGCTGCACTTTGCTCCCAAATTCGCCGTCGCCTTCATCCGCACGGCGCGCCCCATGTATCCCGTGATAAAATTGATACGCTGTGAATGGCGCTCGACCCGTGTTCATGTATCGCGTGACAAGCGTGGCTCTTGAAGGTCCTCCACGCGTGGGACATGGCCAGCGGTCGCGCGCCATCGCACACGTGTCCGTCTCGCCGTGGAAAGTGAACGAGGCAGAAAGTTCAGTCCACAACTGGTCTCTCTGTACATCCGTCAGAGACTTCCAGGTTGGGGTGGTGATGGGGATGATGCGGACATCCTTAGCTACGTTGTTTCATATAATGTTTTCAATTCATTAAATACCTCAGAACAACATGAGCTTACTAAGAGAGTTGAAAACAAGAGAAGCTTATCCAACAGTGAATCTGCTCACCGAATTTACTTTTAAATTAGTTGAGAATTTCGTACTACCTAAAACTAGTGTTTTGCTTGTGCTCAGATTGGAAGATTCAATAATGAACGGAGATGAAGGATATGAGGTTGTTCTTGAAGAAAGGTCATCACAATGGAGGAGAAGCTCGTGGGAGACAAGCAAGGGAAGAGAAGTCCAAGAATCCAAGTCAAATTCGAAACTTCCACAAGCCCAACCAAATTCAAATTCGGAATCAACTCATAATTCAATTCGGATTCGAATCAGCCTCAAATTCGGATTCGAATCAGCAGGACAGTCCGGATTAAAACGGCCATAACTTTTACAAACGGAGTCCGATTCGAGTGTTCTTGGGCTTGTTGGAAAGCTAACTTCAAGCCCGATCCAACGGATCCTCTCTCACTCCGAAATTCCTTCTGGATCAAAAGATATGATCGAATCAATGTGACGGTTGTAAAATCAGAGTTTCCTTTTCTGTTTTGAATGTGTCGGAATTGGAGTAGGACTCCAAATCCGAATTAGAATAGGAGTAGGGCCTCTTGGCCAGCCATGAGGAGGAGTAGGAGCACTATATATAGAGGGTAGACCCCATTGTAACCTCGCACCACGCTTAATATATTTTCAAAGCTTTTGCTTGATTCTCCTTGTGCTTATAGCCAAAGCAGAGGGAATTGGGCATTGAGAACAAGGGGTCGTTCTTGCTTTTCCGCTGGAATTGAGGGTTCGACGATCTTCGCTTGTGGTCACGAGGATCCAATCAAGTGTGTGTTTGGGCGAATTTCCATAGAGTTGCAAGTCCGTGCATTGGCGCGGGGATCACCGGTGGTTCGTCAGATACACAAGTTATCTAGAGGTTCTACGTCGAGAAGATCGGGCACCCGCATCGTGGTATCGAGCTCAGCTGACTCGGTAGGATCTTTATCCAGCTATCTAATTTTTCCCTATACACTAAAAAGCCATACAAAAAAAAGTCTTTCAAATAGTAGTATTTAATTTGTTATTCTAGTGAGTTTTGTTAAGTTTTTGTCCATTAGAATCAAGTTTAGTTTGCTGATCTTGAATTCTTTTGTGTTGGTTTTATTTGAGCCTAGTTTGATTTTTTTTGTCGTGTTTATAAAAAAAAAACACCAAAAAAAGTGAGTAACCAATTTATCCTTTGTGAACCTTTCAATCCTTTGCGAATACTTTGAACCTATTGAAGACTAGCTAAATCGTTGCTTAGGGCTGCATATTAATACTTGTGTTCTTGCAATTGTTCAAAGATCAAAAGGTGGGAAAGAACTTTTGCTCATTTTTGGTAGAACAAGAATTTTGGCAATAGTTCAAGAAAAGGAAGGAAAAAGAGAAGAAAAAAAAAGAAAGAAGAGAAAAAAGAAAAGACAAAAGGAAAAAGGAAGCGCATAGCCGAACCATAAACTTGAGCGAAAATCCCCACTCATTCTTGGTTCAATTGTTAGAATATCAATATTTTGTGCAATCTTGTGCCCTAGTTTCATTATTTGCAACTAGCTAGTGTCTTTCTATAACTTGTGCAATACGAGCTATTTTGTTCTTCACTTATATCTTACATAGCTCATTCCTTGATTGCACTAAGTTCTAATATCTTTGCGCGTGAGTTGTTTTGATTTTCACTTATATCTTTGTGATCGGCAACTAGGCATTGAATTCTAGTTTGATATTTACTTAGCCTTACAATACCTAGAATTTTCAAATTAAGTAGGTATCCATACCAAGCTCCACAAAACACCCGTTGTCGTGCTTTGACTTGCTCTTGAAATTCGCTCACACATCACCTTTTGGTTCCTGCTGCCCTGAAGTGTAAGTATTGTTGATCTTAATTCCTTTCGGAACGGTAAAGAAACTTCACCTTGTTAGGATTGTGAGTTGAGTGACCTCTACATATACACATACACCTACATACATATTCTTTGCTTTGCTGCTAACAATGGCAGATGTTGAGTATACGTATCTTCCCTTCTATGGTAGTAATGATCCAGAGGAGTATCTTGAGTGGGTACAAGACATGGAGTTCGAGCTTGAATCCCATAAGTTCAATCAGAAGCCAAGGAAGTGAGAGTGGCCACTTTGTTTTTTACGGACTATGCCTCTAGTTGGTGGCAACAACTAGGTGGAAAACGATTCATTACATCTTGGTACTGTTTAAAAAGCGTCATGAGAAGAGAATTTGTTCCATCCTATTATGAGCGGGAACTACTACGACACGTGGAGAGCATTAAACAAGGATGCAAAGTTGTCAAAGATTACTATATTGAGTTGAATCATGCAATGCGCCGTGCCAATATCACTAGTCCATATCAAGAAAAGACATACTTCAAAGCAGGCTTGAATTATCAGATCGTTGCTGCACTTCAAGATGAATATTTTCGTAGTCTGCAAGATCTTGTGAAATTTGCTATGAAGGCAGAAAAGAGACTTAAACACATTCAAGCACATCAATTAAATCTGCTTGGCTCTTTAGTTCTAATTCATCCACTGGTGTGTCACTTGAGAAGAAGATCGAGCATCGGAATTTTTCTTCGACCGAGGTGATGAGTAGTGCTGCCCCGTCACAACCCGCAACACGTGAGGAGGTCGTGGTTGGTGGTAGTTGTGCCCTTGCTGGCCTACGGTCTTACAAGGATGAGATGTATCAAAACCCATGTGAGAATGAGAGCCACATAGCCAAATTGAGTGAGAGTGATAAAAAGAGTGAGCTGTGTGATTCCACCATACGCGAGATTGAGAGCATCCCAATTGAGAGTGTGAGAGATACACCAAAAGAAAAGAGAGAGATAGATGATAGGACAAGTAAGATTATTTTTGAACCTAACAACTTACCCTCAATTTCTAGTGTTGTATCCCACATTCTGCAGGTGGACCAAGCAAATAAGGAGTTGGAGATTCAAGAGCCCTCACCATTGGAAGAGAAAGATAAAGAGCTAACCATAGATGGAGAGGGAATACCAAGATCAAGGTAACACTATTTGTACCAATTGGTCGTTTATGAAAACAAGGTGCGTAAACCGAGAACTCCATTATTCATTTGATGATTCCACGCTCTAAATTTGATATGCTTAATTTGCATAATGTGAAATTGATTACTCAAAAGAAGTTCTTAGTAGAATACACATTAATAATTCTTTGTGTTATATCATATTCGATAGTCCTAAACATGTATCTAGTGTGATTAAGAAGGTTCTTGAAATTTCACACTTAAGATCACTAGTAAATAGCTACATACACACATATAAATTCAATTTGATTGGTGATGTTGGTGTAGACAACATGTTTCAAGTTTATCAAATATACATTACCTATGATAATCTTGTTGATTTACAATCACATGTTTTATGCAAACCATTTATTGAGCAATGCCATGATATCTTTAAGATGGGTTTAAAAACAAGTGTCTATTGTTTAGAATGCAACATGATGCCTACTTGTTTATCTCTTAAATGTATAACTAATCGAGTAACGCAGCTTAAATCATGGAATGGTATCAATTGGTTTTCACCGACTTTAGTTGATTTAGATGTTGTGAAGGTTAAATTTTATCATATTAGTCGGTTGGGCAATTTGAAATATGATTTTGAGCTATCGAATGTGCGTAACAACAAGAAGAATACAATAATTGATTCCTACATATACCATGCATATACGTTGTTTTCTTCTGCTCAGCACATTTTCAGTTATCAAAAGCCGAGGACGGCTTTTTTGAAGAAAGGAGGATGATGCGACATCCTTAGCTACGTTGTTTCATATAATGTTTTCAATTCATTAAATACCTCGTAACAACATGAGCTTACTAAGAGAGTTGAAAACAAGAGAAGCTTATCCAACAGTGAATCTGCTCACCGAATTTACTTTTAAATTAGTTGAGAATTTCATACTACCTAAAACTAGTGTTTTGCTTGTGCTCAGTTGGAAGATTCAATAATGAACGGAGATGAAGGATATGAGGTTGTTCTTGAAGAAAGGTCATCACAATGGAGGAGAAGCTCGTGGGAGACAAGCAAGGGAAGAGAAGTCCAAGAATCCAAGTCAAATTCGAAACTTCCACAAGCCCAACCAAATTCAAATTCGGAATCAACTCATAATTCAATTCGGATTCGGAATCAGCCTCAAATTCGGATTCGGAATCAGCAGGACAGTCCGGATTAAAACGGCCATAACTTTTACAAACGGAGTCCGATTCGAGTGTTCTTGGGCTTGTTGGAAATCTAACTTCAAGCCCGATCCAACGGATCCTCCCTCACTCCGAAATTCCTTCTGGATCAAAAGATATGATCGAATCAATGTGACGGTTGTAAAATCAGAGTTTCCTTTTCTGTTTTGAATGTGTCGAATTGGAGTAGGACTCCAAATCCGAATTAGAATAGGAGTAGGGCCTCTTGGCCAGCCATGAGGAGGAGTAGGAGCACTATATATAGAGGGTAGACCCCATTGTAACCTCGCACCACGCTTAATATATTTTCAAAGCTTTTGCTTGATTCTCTGTTGTGCTTATAGCCAAAACAGAGGGAATTGGGCATTGAGAACAAGGGGTCGTTCTTGCTTTTCCGGGAATTGAGGGTTCGACGATCTTCGCTTGTGGTCACGAGGATCCAATCAAGTGTGTGTTTGGGCGAATTTCCATAGAGTTGCAAGTCCGCATTGGCGCGGGGATCACCGGTGGTTCGTCAGATACACAAGTTATCTAGAGGTTCTACGTCGAGAAGATCGGGCACCCCGCATCGGGACCTGCCTTGCAAGTACCCGTGAGACGATCCAAATCTCGCACCGCTTTCTTGGGACTCGGCGGGATCCCGACGCCACCGACCTCCGTGATCGCTCATGCGCCCGAGGGCAATTTGAGATTCCTCCGCCTTCTCGCTGCGTACCACCTTGATCGGAGATCCAGACGCATTTAGCGGCGTCGGCCGACGCCGGCGAAGACGCGTGCCTCGCCATCTCGCTTACTTGCTATCTATATAAGTTACGTGCGCAATTATTACATAGTATATAATATATGGGAAATTGCACAAAAATATAAACAAATATAATCAACGCTTGCCATCTCGGAGTAAAATAAAATAAATTACCGTCGAATGTACCATAAGAATCATCACGGTTCCCACGCTTACCTGCAGTTAGTCAAGACCCTAAGTATCGAGACTACCCACACCAACCTAGGTTAACCGCATCTTGGTTTTTCAAGTCACCTAGGCTAACCTGCATTAGTCGACACCGGATACCCATGATACCTAGGCCAACCTAGTAAATCGGTACCGCCTTATTTCCATAGGTTTTCATCATTCTAAGATTATTACAATTCAAAGACCCACTTTCGGCAATTGTCGTAGTTGGATACCCCTAGTTGCTGATGTGTGAAAAAAGAAAAATAGAGGTCTTTCTGCCATACAAATTTGGCAATGCAGAGGTCCAAAGCGAAATTTCTTTTGAAGGGGGATAGAAATACACGATATTGCCATTTGATTGCGAATGGGAAGCATAGAAGATAAAGAATTTTTTAGCTCGAACAAGAGGAAGGAATAATTCAGAGTGGTGTACAATTAAAAAAAGTATATCACCAATTATTATAAAAGTTTGTTTGGACCATCCGAAGTTAATCATTTATCTATGATTTATGCTGTTACAAAGGATATACCTCAAGTTTCAGATGCGAAAATTAATTCCCTTACAGAACCTTTCACTTAAAAAGATGTGAAAGAAGCAGTTTTTCAAATGGACCATAATAAAGCACCTAGGCCAGATGGCTTCCAGCCGAGTTCCATCAGGTATTTTGGGATGTCATTAAAAATATGTTAATGGCCATGTTTCATGATTTTCATAGTAGCTCACTACCTCTCTTTAGCTTGAATTTTGGGATCATTACATTGCTTCAAAAAAACAGATGCTAAACAAATTCAGCAGTATAGGCCTATTTGTCTTCTAAATATTAGTTGGTACAATACTAAAGCATACGGTTGGTACAATACTGGGGTATCCAACTAATTGTCGTAATAGCTTTTTTTCCACTTGCACTCCTACAGAAAAACAGCGAAAACCAATACTAAAGCATACTGTTGGTACAATACTAGAGCATACTGTTGGTACAAGACTTCATCTTCAGCCTCTCAAGTTACAGAAAGAATCAGACCGTAGTTGCAGATCATATTAAGCTCCAACTGAGCCATAGATTGGAGACAATCCACTATGTGCAACTTTGTGTAGTTCATCTCCATTAACTTCAAATTTACATATATATTATAGCAACAACTTTGAGCACAGATGGCCAATATTTCAAACAAAAGCACAAAGAAAGCACAAAGAAACCCTCGGGTGCTCGGCGGGGCGGCGGCACCGAGGTAAACCCTCGCCTCTCGCGAGAGAAGGGGAAGCGGGAAACTCACCGGTGCGCGGCGGGGCGGGCGGCACCGAGGTAAACCCTCGCTCTCACAGAGAAGGGAGGCGGCGCTGAAACTCACCGGGTGCTCGGCGGGCGGGAGGCGGCGCTGGTCGGAGGCAGGGACGAAGGGAGGCGGCGCTGGTCAGAGGCGGGGACGAAGGGAGGCGGCACTGGTAAACCCTCGCGGCTCTCACAGCAGAGAAGGGTGGAAAAAGCAGAGTGTGCACAACCGTTCGATGATAAACAAACTTATATACACGATATCACGAGCGGTTCTATGATAGAACCGTGCAGATAATACATCACAGACGGTTCCATAAACAAACCGTCTGTGATGTTAACTATCACAGACGGTTCTATATGAACCGTCTGTGATATGAACAGACACACACATATGTAGAACCGTCGTTATTTAGATGGACGGTCCAGATTCTCGTGAACGTTCGGACCGTCCGAAAGCACTCTCGTTGTAAACCGTCCATAGATAGATCAACGCCCGATTCGTAAAAGTTACGACCGTCCAACGTTGCCATCCACATGGACCGTTGGATCTAAATCCAACCGTTAGAACCGTCCTTGAACACTTAACAGAGAAACCCTAATTTTAATATCACAGACGGTTCCATTGCTGAACCGTCCGAGAAGGATTATTTGTTAACTGAAAAATGCAATTAAATTCAAAAATGCATAACTTTTTCGCTGTAAACTATTTTTGAGTGAATCCAATTTTGTTGGATTCCTCTATTAATTAATGAGCTTACTGTGAAAAGTTTACTTATGCATTTTACTTTTGCTCATTTCAAGGCTTTAAAAAATTGTAGAAAGTGCATCATAGCTTGAAATGAGATGAATCCAATTGGGTTGTTCATCTCATGAGGTGCTTGATTCACTGTATCATAGCTCCAAATGAGGTGTTTAATTTTCTCATATATATCTTTTGCATTACAAGTCTGATAAACCGGGGTCTCACATGATCGACCGAGGCAAGTTGACCGATTTAGCACTGGCCCATAACACGTGCCGCGTTACCATGTTAACATCAAATTAATTACAATGGAATATATACATGCTTAATTGAAATATAGTCCTTCATGATGATCGACGCACATATAGCTAGCTTCCTCACTGGGTTCTTCCACGGTCGATCTTTGTCGCTCTCCAAAGGAGGCAACTCGTCAAATTGATTGTACTCTTCCTCATCCACGACATTCTCAACTCCGACAATCCTTCTTTTCCCATGAAGAACTACGTGGCGGTTCTTATTTGCTGGGTCCGTTACATAAAAAACTTGAACAACTTGCTTAGCGAGTACGAATGGTTCGTCCTTGTATCCGACACGTTTGAGGTCCACAGTAGTGATGTCATACTTGTCGACCTTCATGCCCTGCGGAAGTTTAACCCAGTGACAACGAAACTGTAACAGCCCAAAATTTCAATTTCAGTTGAAAATAAAACATCAATAATTTTTGTGGATTTTCTGGAAATTTTAAAAACTTTTCCCTAAAGTATATTAAGGCTAAAAGAATTTATGTGCAAAATCTATTACCAACTAAAAGTTGGAATTAATTTATTTAAGTCCAGAATGCCTCATAGAATTTCTGTGAATTTTCTCAAAATTTTTGGACTTCATTTACTATTTTCTAAAGCCTATTTGAATTTCTGGAATTAAATAAATTGAAAAAGAATCTAAAATTCTACATATCTGATCGGGCGAAGCCCAAAGACCTTTGTCTGCTGCTCGCCCACTTTCTCCCCGCGCGCGAGTAACGCGGGCCGTCCGATCGAAATCGGACGGCCAACATCAATCCACCCGCATTCTTCTCTCTCTCTCTCTCTCTCGCCGACAGGTGGGCCCCACCGGCGTCTTCTTCCCCGCCCCCTTCTTCTCCCCCGCGCGCCCGTCGCTCTCGCCGCCATTACCGCTCGCCTCGGAGCTCTTCACTCCCGCGATTCCCTCCCTCTCTTCACTCGCCATCACGCGCTAACTTCCCCTACTCCGCGCATTCACCCCTGCTGTTTCCCCCTCCTTTACTCGCCCTAACGCCGCCGCGCCGTTGCCACCGCATTAATGCCGCTAACCTCGCCTCCGGCCTCCTCGCTATAAAGGTGTCCCCGGTGCGCCTCTCTCCGCATCCCATTCCCCATCTCCAGCCCCTCAATCGCCTCGATCGCCGCATTTCAAGTTTCCCCACCGGAGGCCGGTTCGTTCTTCTCCGATTTGGCGCCACGGACGTCCTCGGCCACCTCGACCGCACCATCACATCGCCTCGTCACCGAACTCGAGCGCACCTCCTCACCCTCGAACATCACCGAGCCCTTCGCCGCCAACAACCGAACCACACCGCCGCCTCTCGTCGCCGACGAACTTCCGCCATTCTCCTCCGTCGCCAGTAGTGCATCGCACTTAGCATCACCTCTGAACATTTCGCAGACTCACCGGAGCTCGCCACGCGCAGGCGCTGCACTTCGCCTCGAAGCGCCTCCCCTCTCGGTGCCGACGTGGTCACCACCTCGGCGCCACATCGGCGCCACCTCACCCCTACCAAGGTATGCGTGGCGTGCCACGTGGGCGCCAAATAGCCTTGGCAGCCAAAGACAACCGCTCCTTCACATCAGTCTTGTGGCCGAGTCCACTGTGGACTTGTGCCTGTTGTGGACTCGACCCATACTGTATGGGCCCACTTGTCGGTCTCGGTGCACAAGATCACTGCGACGTCACCGGCGCAATAAAGATAATTTCCTTTAGAAATTTAATTCGAAAATTCGAAATTCTGATTTTAGGATTTAATTTAGGTTTTAAACTTTCAGAGCTCGTATTTCTTCATACAAACTCCGATTTAGGTGATTCAAATTTCTAAATTTGTATAAAATCAAGATCTAGCTAACTAAACCAAAATTATTTAATTTAGAGTTAATTTGAATTTTCATTTGAATTTATTTGTGTTCATTTGAATTCGCTTGAATTTGGAATATTTTCACAGATAGATTTTGACGACTCAGAGAGCTTGACCCTATTGAAGAAGTAGAATACTGTGAATTTGAACAAGGCAAGTTACACCATTGACCATTTTGCCCCAATATTTAAAATTATTTAATTCTGCTTTTAAATTATTATTGCATGCATAATTGTATTTAATTATTTTAAATTCCTATTTTAAATATTTAATTATTCCAATTCCTTTGTATAGCCAAATTTGATTGTTGTATTATCAATTCCTTGTAACCTTAGTCAAATGAATTTAAAAATAAATATATGCATAGCAATGCTTAGACCATGAAATATTTGACTTTGGGAGAATTTAGCCAAAATTTCATAAATTGATAAAAGCCTATGACATTGCTTTGTCATGGTGGACTTTTGCAAATGTCTTTGAAAATTATAAAAATAAAAGAAAATGGTTTGTACTTGGGCAAACATGGACCGCTTAGTGGTGCAGTTTATGCACGGCTGTCTGTTAGGATCGAGACCTGTGGTTTTATTGAAAGTTGCCCAAGTAGATTAAGGACCGCCTTTGAGCCGCATCTTACAAAAGCTCCACCGTACTACCACATGTTCGTATGGGCGTAACCGGGCTTAATAATTTGTATTACCTCGGTATTGTTTATGCCATTTTTGTTGTGTGGGTGTCGGTTAGACTTTATTCCCACTTGGCGCAAGAGGGGGCTTCCGGCAGGTGGTTAGCCTAATGGAAGTGAAACCTTAGTGGGCACATTGGTATTGAGGTAGTGCATTGGAAACGCCTTGTGATAATTGCCCACCACACGCCTAAGGAAGCGTGTATTGGCCGACATAACTGCAAATTATCTCGTGTGGGTAAAGTTGTACCACCTCTGCAGAGTGTAAATCTATTCGAATAGCCGTGTCCACGGTTATGGACATGCTGAGCAAAGCCACTCTAAGTTAGATTTGTTTTTGGTTTTAAAATAACTTTGGACATGATTTGAGGATGGTTAATCCTTGTGGTAAAATTAGGCGGGTAGCCTTGTGATAGGAGGGTATCCTTCACCATGTTTCATATGGAGGTTATCCACTATAAAATGATGAACTTCAAAAATTTGAATTTAGCTAGGAATAAAAATATGCCTTGAAACTTAGTATAAATATTTAAACTAAAAAGGCTGATTTACGCAAATAAACCCTATAACCCCCTTTGATAAACTTATGCATACATTCTAAATTACGATTGGTGTAATTTGCGAGCACAGCTTGTAGTGCTCACTCTTGTGAATATTATTATTCAGAGAAGACTGCTATCCTAAGGTGAGGAGCGGGGCGATTAGGCAATACCTCGAGACGATTACTGTGGCGTATCGTGTGGCTTACCATTATTATTTGCTCCGCTAATGTTTTATTTGGCCTCGGCCCGCTTGTAATAAACTCTATGCTTATTAAATATACACGCTGGATATGTTTGTGATAACATTTTTGTGACTGTGTACACTGGAAATCCTGGACTAGTGTATGAACACAGAGAATTCGGGATCCTTCGTTCCCGGGTTCGACAAAAGTGGTATCAGAGCCATATCGACTGTAGGTCGTGACCTAGAAGGAAATCAAACCCTTAAGGATTTATTTTGAAAATTAAAAATAACTTGGTCTTCTGGAGTCATTCCTCAACTTTTCTCTTGAAAAAATTATTTACTAACTCATCTCCTTTTCAAAAATTGTAGATGGCTGAAGTTCCGAATGCCATTTCCCATGGAGTCTTTGCTGGTCATTGGGCCGCCATTCTCTGGAAGATGATGCAGCACTTGGACTTTGAAGAAAGACCGACGTATCAAGGATACAAGTATAAGGTGGGAAATCAGGAACGGTGGAGAGTAGAGGTGATCCTCTACTCCAATCTATCGCCGAACACAGACTTCCACATCTTCGATGCCCCAATGCGACGAGACACCTTCGCCGAAGGCATCCAGATGCAGACCAGGAAGCAACCCGCAGACTTCGCTACATCTATTTATCACCGCCTCAACGGCCTTTGGGTTCCACTATTACCCAATGCACATCCCAACCCGGCATGACAGTGCTTTCCGCTCAACTAGAGATGAAGACTGTCCCGATCTCACTCATCAGGTGGATCTGGCCAGAGCCATGGATTATGCCTACGGGAATACACTAGATGAACTGTCTCTCATGCAAGTGAAATTACAAGATGCAGAAGAAAAGTTGAAGACTGCAGAAAAAGAACTGGCCTCCTACAAGGAAGGCGAGGCTAGTTCTAGTGAGCCAGATTATACCCCAATAACACCATAGATTTGACCTTAAATTTTTCCTTTAGTTGCGAATTATGAGCTACCAAACCTTTGTAGTAGCCATAATGAATTAATAAAATAAAAATAAAATTATTTTGCCGAAATGTTCTTGTCTTGTGTTTGTTGAATTTGGGCTATTTTAGATCTATACTCTTGAGAGACCATGTGAGAGGTCCTCCATTCTGAGTGATGAGTATTTGACATTGTGTTGAATAGGTTGATAGTTGAGTGTTTAGGTTTGACTGCTTCATCTTTCAATCGTGAAATCGGAACTACACGTGTATAGAGCGGAAGTTTCGATAATCGGAACTACCGGCATTGGAAATAGGAACTTCCGATTAACCTGGGTTTTGAGTTCGGCTGAAGAAAATCAGAACTTCCGCACATGAGGTAGCGGAGTGTCCGATAATACCGTGTTAAGTTTCCTCCGAGATGAAAATCGGTTTTGAAAATGGGTTACAGATAATAGAAGATCGGAAGTTCCGCAATGGTAAGAGCGAACTTCCGATAATCCCGACAAATGCGGATGTTAGAAATCGGAACTTCCACTGTGGTAAATCGCGAACTTCCGATTGTGTCCGAACTATGCGAGAAGGTTAATTTGTGATTTTGATTACGTATGAGTTTGAGTCTTATACAAATGTTGATGCTATGATATTGTGCAATGCTATGTGATGTGTTTTTGTGCGTGTTGACTGCAGGACATCGAGACGAAGTCGTGGTGGGACACGAGGTGATCGGACAAGGCGCAGGCAGCGTTGAGGTCAGAACGGTCGGATGTGTCGAAGACGGCGTGAATCTTGAGGTGGTTGCGTGTCAAGGACAGCAAGGTGTACGGGAGGCTTCCAGAAGGTGCGCAAGGGGCGAAAGGGTCTTTTCGCAAAGCGGCAAAAGTGGAGGCGGTTCCGTTCGGGTAGCGGGCTTAATGGGTCGGAGGCCCATTAGCAAAGGCTATAAATAGGGGAGAACCCTGGAGTTAGGGTTGGCACTTCTGGAGATAAAATTAGGGTTTGCTTTGGAGAGTTTTTTTTTAGAGTGTTTGAGTTGGAATGTACGAACTGAAATCTATTGTAATCATTCCTCTTTGCTTTACCTCTGTAATCCTTGTTTCAATCCAATGAAATATGAGGTTTTGATTACTTGATTTTACAACTCTTCCTCTCACTGTTTTTACGTTGAATATCTAGGGTTCGGTGTATCTTTTGATTTATCTTATGAGAGTGCATGAAACTTGAGAGATAGAGTCGTTTTGATATTGCTAATATATCCTCAATGTTTCATGAGCTAAGAATCTAAGAATCTCTCGATTCACGGGTTTTGGTCTTTCTTTCGTATTCCTCAAGAAACCCGATTTTGCTTTGTTTGTTGAACCTTTGCTAGCAACTTCTTCTCAATATGGTCAAGATGTTGTTTAGGATGATATCCTGTGAAACTTGACCAGAGAAGAACAACAGATCAAAAGTAGTTTGGATTTTTGGGCAAAAACCGGCGTTACGTTCGTCGGTCGGGATAATCAGAGCTTAGATTTTATCTGTGAAGTATCGCTAGCGGAACTTCAGCGCCATACATCGCGGAACTACATAGCGGAACTTCCGCACCTTCTTGGCGGAGCTTCCGATTTCGGAAGAAACGGCCGAGGCTTGTTTTTGTTATTTGATCTTGCTTCATTTACTTTCTTTAGATCTCCGAGATCTTTGTAGGCTTGTTTAAATACAAGAAAGGGAGTATTAATTTTAGGCACCATTCACCCCCTTCTTGCCATTTCGGTCCTTCAATTGGTATCGAGCGGTTAGCTCTTCTTTATAGATCTTAACCTACGGTTGAGCCATGGCAACGGACAAGTATTCCACCAAGCCTCCAGGTCTTTGATGGCCTCGGATTACCCTTCCGAAGAGCCGAATGGAAACTTACATCCGTGCTCGGGGTATGCCATCCGGAGAAAGGTGAAGGTTAGATTTGCTTGTTCTGCCGATGAAAATATCAATGTGGAAACATGCCCGATGTTGAGGCAAATGCTAAGGCAAGGAACATTATCATTCGTGGTTTGAGCGTATGAGTTTGATCGCATTTCTCATTTGATTTACGCTTTACATCCGGGTGACCCTCGATGCATACCATGAGGGCTCCACCCAGATTAAGACGGCTCGACAAGACCAGTTCAAGCGTGAATACAATAAATTTGAGATGCTTGTCGGTGAATCTCTTGACGAGTGCTTTTGGCGTTTTCACAAGATTTTGAGCAACCTCCGAGCGGTCGGTCTTACATACCCCGACTCGGATAACGCCGACAGATGCTTTCGCACTTGATCTTCGTGTTTGGGAGATGAAAGTGACTACCATCAAAGATAGCACGGACCTCTCGACCACGACTCTTGATGCGCTTTACTCGCGTCTCAAGACTCACGAGATTGACATTGTCTCTCAAGGTCGAAGTCACGATCGATGGCTTTAGTCACCGATCCCACTTCGGATCTTCTTCTCGAGTCGACACGGGTTCTCCTAGTCTGCTCTCTCGTGACATAACGATGATCGCTAGAGCAGACTTGAGGATGAACAGCTAGCCCTCCTAGCTCGGAAGTTTACTCATGCTTACAAGAGGAGGAGGGATGGTAAAAGAGGAGGTCTGTGATTTGTTTGAGTGTGGTGGCCCCAACCACATCCGAGCAAACCGTCCCAAGCTTGGGAAGGGCAAAGGTGACTATGGCGGTCCAAGCAAGAACGACTACATCGACAAGAACCGCAACACGAAGCCCTCAAAGACTGATCAAGGCAAGAAGAAGTTCCGCAACTTTGAGAAGGCAAAGAAGCTATTCCATCGCGTCCTCACCGCCTCGACGAACCGGACACCAAATGAGGTGGAGGGTGGAGTGACGATGATGGGAAGGACGATCATGATCCCAAGGACGACGGCAACTTCTCCTATGTGCTTCATGGCCCTCGGGGCGAATCGAGCGACAATGAGTCAGACTCGACTCGATGAGGTTAGTCCCACTTATGACCACAATGATGCTTTTCTTAAGCTAGGTAGATTTCATGCTAATTCTAGGGCTAAGTGTGCTGAGTTGGAGAAGGAAGTAGTTAGATTATCACGGGAGCTTACTTTACTTACATCTGCTCCCTCCCGTGATGAATGTGACACATGCTTTGTGCTTTGATTAATGATATGGAAAAACTAAGGACCTTGCATGATAGTGTGTCCTCTGAACTTGACATGATTAAGGTAGAGAACATTAGCCTTCTTCTTGAATTAGAGATGAGTAGGGTAGCACCTCCTTCATCCACTACTATTGAGGCTACCGCTTGCACCTCATGTGAGGTTAAGGACAATTCGTTTAGAGGTCTTTATACCATGTTGCTTGATCTGCTGAAACTTGTGAAAATTGTTATAATCTCAAGATGAACCTAAAGCAGGCGGATCACAAAATTACTAAATTCCAAGTGCGCTACTAGAGCCTATTGTTTCTTGTTTAAACTGTCCTAAGTTAATCTATGAACTAGAATCAGATTCTAAGCGGTTTCAAGAAATGATTGATCACAAAGAATAAATTGGCTCAAGATGCTTCTAAGGATCTTGTTAGCTCACCATGCAAGCAATGTAATAAACTAAAATGTGATTTGATTGCTTTGGATGAAAACTGTGTGAAGCTAACTAAGGACCTTCTAGAGACACAATCATCCTTGTATTGTGTGTCTTTGGGAAGAAGTCTAAGGGTTTGGTAGAGACGCCTAGCAACGTGAACCAATCATTAGCGAGGGATCGTTCCCCCAAAGTCTACCGCGTGCACAAGCCAATCTTTCCTCCGTTGTTGGTTCTTCTTCTCGCTCCCTTACCTTCTGCTGTCCCTTCTTCCCCTCGCTCTTCTTGCACCTCTCTCTTTCGGGAGTGTCAGTATCTTATGAACAC
This sequence comes from Hsuehochloa calcarea, assembly GCA_036346395.1. Lineage (NCBI taxonomy): Eukaryota > Viridiplantae > Streptophyta > Magnoliopsida > Poales > Poaceae > Hsuehochloa > Hsuehochloa calcarea. Next base: position 21,879,142 of record CM070611.1, on the reverse strand, counting down.
TCTCGAGAGGTTTGTAGGAGGCAAGAAGAAGCTCAATCTCATTCTAGACAAATCTAAAATTTGCAGATTTAATCAGGGTCTAGGATATGATATCCATGAGGATATGAGGAAGCATCCACCGTCGTGCTCAAAACCATAGCACTGGTGTGATCAAAACTAAGCCGGGATCGAGAAAGTCAATTTTGAGTCGTGGGCTTTGTTCAAAGGATTTCGACGACAAGGTGATTCCATCTGCGGCTTGGCCCTCGTAAGGCGAAATATCATTGCACCTTCATCCGTAAAGATGGACATTTAGTTGATCATTGCTTGAGCGCGCCAAGATCGCGTAGAGACCGTGTTGAGTTTCTTAGGCACATTCGAAGTCACCCCGGATCTTGAGTGCACCTAAGACCAACACGAGGTCTAGGTTTGTTCCATCGATGATTTTGGGCAAGATCGAGGACTTGGTTTTTCTGAGTTTTCTGATTTTCATCCTCATGCTCCCTTTGGTCGTAACTTCCGCCGTCCTGAGGGTAGATCTCGTTTTTCCTTTCGAGATAGCTACCCGCGGCGAGATCAGCTTGTTACTGGCACTTCGACTCGCTCTCCCATAGCAGTCGGATCCAACAACAGGCTGAGATCTTTTGACATGTTGAGTGACGAGAGTAGGGTAGATAGAGGTCGATCTTGCTTGACTACTTCATCATTCTCGTGTGTTACTCGGATTGGGTGCCCAAATCACTATTGATTCACCCGATCTCGAGACTTCACTCTTTGTTTGACTCGAGTGGTCGCGGGCCGAAGGAAAGGTCCGGATTGTAGACTCGGTTGTTCTCGCTATATGACCGAGATTCTCGTTGGTTTTCTTCCTAGCCCGTGCTCGGTGATGAGACAATCACTTTGGAGATGCTTCATTTGGCGCGTCATCGCTAAAGGTACTGTGAGCATTAATGATTCCTTTATTTTAAAAGATGTTGCCTTAGTAAGTAAGCTGCGAGATAATCGCTTTCTTCTCTCGACTTACGATGACGGTTTCGAGGTGAGCTTTAAGAAAAACAATTGCAAAATTCTTGATTCTTGGGTAGTCTAGTTTGCGGGATTTCTCGATATGGGAGGATCTTTCGTGCTGATTTTTCCGAGTCTTCCGTGATCCTCTCCTGTTTAATTGCTTCGAATCCGTGATTTGACTTTACGGCATAGGAGACTAGGTCATATAGGCTTTGATCATTTGACACGAGTCGTGCCACGATCTCATTCGTGGGTTGCCAAAACTCAAGATGGTCAAGGATCTAGTTTGCTCTCCATGCCAAGACGGCAAGATGGTTCTTGCTCCTCACTCTCGATCCACAAGGACAATGATCGATGCACGGGACAAGCTGCTCCATATGGATACTGATTGGTCGGCTCGAGTCTGATCGGCAGGAGGGAAGTGGTATATTCTTGTTGTGGTCGATGACTTCTCGAGGTACTCTTGGGTGTTTTTCTTAGCCTCGAAGGATGAGGCGTTTACTCTTTTCGGTCTTTTTAGTAGGCTTTCGTTGAGCTCCCGGTGCATTACGAGCAATTCGCAGTGATAATGGCACCGAGTTCAAGAATTCCTATTTTGAGAGTTTCGTGGTGAGGCAGTGTAGAGCACCGCCTGTCTCCATCGTCCCCCAACAAAATGGCGTTGTGGAGAGGAAGAACCGTACCTTAGTCGAGATGGCGGGGCGATGCTTGATGAGTACTCTACACCTAGGAAGTTTTGGGTGAGGCAATTGCTACTTGCTTGTCATGTTTCTATGAGTTTTTCTTGGGCACTCTTGCATCGCACTTCTTATGAGTTGAGATATGGGCGAAAACCAGTCTCGCATTTTCGTGTGTTTGGATGCAAGTGTTTTATTATGAAGTCTGGGAACCTAGATAAGTTCGAGTCACGATCTTGTGATGGGATCTTTCTGGGTTACTCGACTTCTTCTCGTGCCTATAGAGTCTGGAACTGCGAGTCTAGTAAAATGGTAGAAACCTGTGAAGTGACCTTCGATGAGGCCAGTCCGGGGACTAGGCCTGATATCTCAGGTTCTTTAGAGCAGTCTGAGTCCATATTTGTGGACGAAGAGGAAGACGGAGATGAAGGTTGTCTACCTGATCAAGTTCTTCCTCCTCCTCTTGAGGTGCCTTCTTCCACTGCACCTCGAGGAGATCAGCCCTTACCTTCTGCATCTTCTGAAGCTAGTGGCTCTGTTCCTATCTCATCTGCTAATGAGGTAGAGGCCACTTCTTCATCTCACCCTGGACCTCCAAGACACATTCAAAAGGACCATCCTTCAGAGCAGATAATTGGAGACCTCTTCGAGCGTGTCACACGTTCCAAAGCTGGCTTGTCTCTCTTCTGTCTCCATTCTGCCTTCGTCACCTCTTTTGAGCCCAAAGACGTTTGTCATGCTCTATCTGACGAGTCTTGGACAAATGCTATGCATGAGGAGTTGGAAAACTTTGAAAGAAACAAGGTCCGGTCCTTGTTGAGCCCCTCAAGGTCACAATATCATTGGGACCAAATGGGTGTTCAAGAACAAGCAAAGTGAAGATGGGTTAGTCATTGAAACAAGGCTAGGTTTGGTAGCTCGGGGTACTCTCAAGTTGAGGTCTAGATTTGAAGAGACCTTTGCCCTCGTAGCTAGACTTGAAGCCATTAGAATCACCTTGCCTTTGCGACTTCTAAGGGTTTCAAGCTTTACCAGATGGATGTCAAGAGTGCCTTCCTCAATGGCCTTATTGAGGAAGAAGTCTATGTCGAACTGACCTCTGGTTTCGAGAACCCCAAATACCCTAACCATGTCTGAGCTTTCCAAAGCTTTGTATGGACTCAAGCGAGCTCCCGAGCTTGGTATGAAAGGCTTAAGTCCTATCTCACGAGCCATGGTTTTGAGATGGGTAAAATTGACAAGACCTTGTTCATCCGCCGTCTTGGCACCGATCTTCCGCTCGTCGGATCTATGTGGATGACATTATCTTTGGCGGCTCCTCGCATGCTCTCGTTTCCCGCTTTTCCGATGTCATGAGCTCGGAGTTTGAAATGAGCATGATGGGCGAGTTGAGCTTCTTCCTTGGCTTCCAAATCAAACAGACTCGGGGGTACCTTTCTTCATCAAGGCAAATACACTCGAGACCTCTGAGCGTTTCGACATGAATGATGGAAAGCCGATATCAACTCCGATGGCATCTACATCCGCCTGGATCCGGATGAAGGCGGCGAACTCATTGACCAAAAGGAGTTCAGAGCATGATTGGCTCTCTCTTGTACCTCACGACCTCGAGACCGGACATACATTTTTCTCGTGTGTCTTTGTGCTCGGTTTGAGCTTCTCCTCGCGTATCTCATCGTCGGCGGTGAAACGCATCTTCGGTACCTTCGAGCTACCATTGACTATGGCATCCGTACTCTTCCTCTTCTTGTCTATCTCTTAGAGCCTTCTCCGATCACGCGACTTTGCTTGGTCAGAGGATAGATAGGAAGAGCACTTCGGCACTTGCCAATTCATTGGCACTTCTCTTGTCTCCCCGGTCGTCAAGGAAGCAATCCGGTGTTGCGCGATCCGCTGCGAGAGGCCGAGTTCTTTGCTGTCGATTCTTTGTAGCCAAGTGCTTTGGATGGTCTCGACCTGCGGGATTTTGGGTTATCTATCATTGCGTTCCACTCTTTTGTGATAACACGTCTGCGATTTGCATTGCCAAGAACCCAATGCAACATTCTCGGACCAAGCATATTGATATCGATATCACTTTCTTGAGACCATGTAGAGAAGGGTGACATTGTGCTCGGTTTGTGGAGAGTGAGCACCGGTTGGTGATATCTTCACTAAGCCTCTGGACGACTCTCGGTTTTCACTCTGCGGAGAGCTTGGGGTGGTTTGTCCTTACGGATTGTTGTGAGGAGCTTTGTGCTACTCTTGTATTATATTATATTATACTATTACTTCTTTACGTTACATTTCTTTTAATATTTGGGTCAAGTCCTTCCAAATAGGTTAGAGTGGTTCTCTTGCCAAATTGCTTTGATCGCTATTTCTTATCTTGTGCTTCTAGGATCTTTGCTTATTAGTGTCTTTTCCTTCTCTAAGTAGAGCTTACTCACTTCTTATAGGTTCTAGCGAGTCGGGCCACCCTTGGGTAGACAGGGACAGATGTTTGCTCCTTAGTGTATGAGTTGATCGGTGATAGTCCTAGAATCATATGGGGTAGATAAGAACACATCTGAGCGATAGTTTTCTCTATATCTTTTCTATGCTCTAAAGGACCTGTCTTTTCTGCTTTCTCTTATCGATTCTCGTTTTTGTTCTTTTGGTTCGGGGAGTTCATCTTGGTTATTCCAGTTCTTAATTATGACATAACTCAACTTTGTAATTAAAAGATGCATCTCATTCTGAAGGGAATCGATTTTCGTGCATTTCATCATGCATTGCATTATAATCAAATGGAGCCTTGTTTATTATCCTTATGATCTATTTTCACTGCTTTACATCTTGCCATGATTTATGCTAAACTGCTAGATCTATCATGACTTTTTATGTGTAGCTTAGTCTTTGTCATGCTAAGGTGATTAAAAATGCTAAACTTGAATTAAAATCTTGTCATAATAGCTCTTGAGACTAGTGCAGTTGAAGCTATCCTTTTATGATTTTCGCCATGTCAAGTAGGTCGAGTTGAGTCTTGTATCTCCTTTGAACTTTTGAGTAAGCTATGTCGCTTTGTTAAGAAACTTGACTTATCTTTAAATCATTGGTCTAAGAACTTCAAAAGCAAAAAAAAAAAAGATCTCCTTTGTGCGAAAAAACTGATCTCACCAAATCTTTCTCATGAGGCGCTTGCCATTGCACTAGGCATGAACTCGGGGGAGCCTTGGATGACCTAAGATCACCTCCTAAAGTCATTGCTTGGAGTGGTCGATAAGGCTTGGGATCTAGCACATGGTTACAATTTGAAAAATGGTTGAAGCTCAGGAGGCAGTTGTGGATGGCACCTAGTCCAGAGCTTGCTTTACTGAGATAAAACCATAAAAAACCTTTAAAAAAAATGTGTGCTAAAATTGCTTATCATTAAAAGACCAAGTTACGGATAAAATGAGTCTTTCTTCAATGGTAGCACTCTAAAGCTATTCGATATGAGTCTTCTTGGTTCAACTTAGATTATTTGACATGGCTTGTATCATCCTTGGATACCTTTAGCTAGACTGCAATCTTGGTTTAATTGACTTGCTAAAGAATTGGATCATTAATCGATTATTGATTTTACATCTTAGCTATTCTATACATCAATTGTCATGATCTTGATAGCATTCTTACGTGTTATGGCTTGGTGTAATTCTCTAATAGTCATTTTGGATAATCTACATGGCTTCTAATGCTTAAAATGAACATCATATAGTCTTTTCCTCCCTTTTCTTCATATTGATGATTTTATTGCCAAAGGGGAGAATTTTGGAAAGAAAAAGCCTTCGGAGAAAAGCCTTGAGTTTTGTGCAAAATTGCTCTTTCATCTCATCTCAAGTCTTTTCTTTTGTCAACATGGTCTTGAGCTTAACTACTCTTGTTTAGACCTTGGTTGACTTTAAACTCAAACTCATCTTATGCTTTTTGGTGATTGTCAATATACTCATCAAGGGGAGATTGAGAGACCATGTGAGAGGTCCTCCATTCGAGTGATGAGTATTTGACATTGTGTTGAATAGGTTGAGAGTTGAGTGTTTAGGTTTGGACCGCTTCATCTTGAATCGAAATCGGAACTACCGTGTGTATAGGCGGAAGTTCGATGTCAAACTCTGGCGTTGGAAATAGGAACTTCCGATTAACACAGGTTTTGAGTTTGGTGAAGAAAATCGGAACTTCCGCACATGAGGTAGCGGAGTGTCCGATAATACCGTGTTAAGTTTCCTCCGAGATGAAAATCGGTTTTGAAAATCAGGGTTTACGGATGTTAGAAGATCGGAAGTTCCGCAATGGTAAGCGGAACTTCCGATAATCGACAAGTGCGATGTTAGAAATCGGAACTTCCATTTGTGGTAAGTCTGGAACTTCCGATTGTGTCGAATCTGCGTAGAAGGTTAATTTGTGATTTTGATTACGTATGAGTTTGAGTCTTATACAAATGTTGATGCTATGATATTGTGCAATGCTATGTGATGTGTTTTTGTGCGTGTTGGTGCGGGACATCGAGGCGAAGTCGTGGTGGGACACGCAGGTGATCGGACTAAGCGCGAGCGGCGTTGAGGTCGAACGGTCGGATGTGTCGAAGGCGGCGTGAATCTTGAGGTGGTTGCGTGTCAGGGCGGCAAGGTGTCTGGAGGCTTCGGAAGGTGCGCAAAGGCGAAAGGGTCTTTTCGCAAGCGGCAAAAGTGGAGGCGGTTCCGTTCGGTGGCGGGCTTAATGGGTTGGAGGCCCATTAGCAAAGGCTATAAATAGGGAGAACCACAGGTTAGGGTTGGCATACGGAGATAAAATTAGGGTTTGCTTTGGAGAGTTTGTTTTGTTTTTTGGAGAGTGTTTGAGTTGGAATGTACGAACTGAAATCTATTGTAATCATTCCTCTTTGCTTTACCTCTGTAATCCTTGTTTCAATCAATGAAATCGAGGTTTTGATTACTTGATTTTGCAACTCTTCCTCTCACTTTTTTTACGTTGAATATCTAGGGTTGGTGTATCTTTTGATTTATCTTATGAGAGTGCATGAAACTTGAGAGATAGAGTCGTTTTGATATTGCTAATATATCCTCAATGTTTCATGAGCTAAGAATCTAAGAATCTCTCGATTCACGGGTTTTGGTCTTTCTTTCGTATTCCTCAAGAAACCCGATTTTGCTTTGTTTGTTGAACCTTTGCTAGCAACTTCTTCTCAATATGGTCAAGATGTTGTTTAGGATGATATCTGTGAAACTTGACGAGAGAAGAACAACAGATCAAAAGTAGTTTGGATTTTGGGCAAAAACCGAGCGTTACGTTCTTGATCGGGATAATCGGAGCTTAGATTTTATCTGTGGAAGTACCGCTAAGCGGAACTTCAGCGCCATACACCTGGAACTACATAGCGGAACTTCCGCACCTTCTTGGCGAGCTTCCGATTTCGGAAGAAACGGCCGAGGCTTGTTTTGTTATTTGATCTTGCTTCATTTACTTTCTTTAGATCTCCAGAGATCTTTGTAGGCTTGTTTAAATACAGTAAAGGGGAGTATTAATTTTTAGGCACCATTCACCCCCCCTCTGTTGCCATTTCGGTCCTTCAACTCTTATAATTCCTGTCTCTCTTGTCTAATCTGTGAAGAGTTCATCAGATGGTGACCACCCGCACCGGAAGTGTCAGTGCTAGAGGGCAAGGAAATGAGAATGCCGATTATCAAGAAAACCAGTTCAACACCACCACCTCCTCCAATCAAGCTCTGATGGCGCGCAAATGATGGCCAATCGGACTCATCGATTGAGTTGCTAGCCCAGTCCCTTCACAACAACCAGAATACTCAAGCGTCAGCAGCCTATCATGCTCCTCCACCTCCCGCAAGAGTGACTTTGTGAGAGTTCATGAGGATGCGTCCGCCAATATTTTCTAGTAGCACGGAACCCATGGACGCAGATGATTGGCTTAGGGCTATTGGTAAAGCTGGATATTGCTCAATGCACATCGTGAGAGAGTTTTGTTTGCCTCTCATCGCTTGATTGGTCCCGCATCGTAATGGTGGGATAATTTCAGCATGTCCCATGCTAATGCCCAAGAAATCACTTGGGATGAGTTCATGCAAGCTTTCCCGATCTCACATTCCATCGGCATGATTACTTTGAAAAAGAAGGAGTTTAGCTCGCCGCCAAGAAACCGTTCGATCGGCGAGTATCGCATAAGTTTAACCAACTTGCTCGCTATGCCCCGAGGATGTAGCGAGAGCGAAGAGCGAGCAAGAGCGATTTACGGAAGGGTTCAATGACGAACTCTCTGTTCGTTTGATTTCTCGAGATTTTACCGACTTTCAGCGGTTGGTAAATAAGGCCATACGCCAGAAGGCAAACATCAAGAAATGGAGAATCATAAGCGGAGGATGGCGGCTCGAAGTTTAACTCGGAGGACTACCCATGCCTCGTTTCTCTCGGTCTCGACCACCTCGGCGTGGGAGATTCCGAACTACTACACCAAGAGTTCGGCCTCGTGTCCGCGCCCAAATACTTCCGGATTAGTAGTAGTTCATCGGAGGTCGATTCAGTGAGGCTGACTATTTCCAAGCAGAATCACTTGCTTTCAACACAACGAGTTGGGTCACTATGCCAATAAGTGTCCCAAGAAGCGTGACTGCCACCCCATCAAGCCAACACCCGAGCTTGGTCTCGGCGGTCCCTCAAGACCATTGGTCGGTTCATGAAGGACTTGTGAATCATGTCACCATGGAGGAAGCCTATGCGACACGGATGTTGTTCTTGGTACGTTCCTTGTCAACTCGATTACGGCATCAATTTTATTTGATTCCGGAGCTTCGCATTCTTTTGTGTCAAATAAGTTTGTGGAAAAGTATGGGTTATCTACCTCCCCCTTAGTTAAGCCCATGTTAATCCATTCCCCGGGCTCAGAAATGAGGGCTAGTTTATTCTGTCCGAATCTTACCTTTGAAATCTCTGGAGTAACTTTCTCGGCAAACTTAATAGTCTTGCGTTCGCAAGGATTGGATGTAATCGTTGGAATGGACTGGCTTACCAAAAATCAAGGTAGGATAGATTGTGCTAGTAGATCTATCAACCTCACCAATGAACAAGGGATTTCAGTAGAGTTCCAACCCAAGACTTCTACGGAAAGAAGTCCTATCTTGACCAGTTTAAAGGAAGTGAAACTGGAAGATATACCCGTGGTACAAGAATATCCAGATGTTTTTCCGGAGGACTTACCTGGTATGCCACCGGACCGGGACATAATGTTCTTAATTGACTTAGTCGAGGGATGCTCAATTTGAGCGACCCTACTGAATGCCTAAGCGATCTAGCGAGTTGAAGAAGCGGTCGAAGAACTACTGAGTAAAGGTTACATTCAACCGAGTTCATCGCCTTGGGAGCTCGATCTATTTGTCAAAAAGAAAGACAATAGTATGAGAATGTGTGTGGACTATAGATCACTCAACGAGGTAACAATCAAAAATAAGTATCCGTTACCTAGGATAGATGATCTGTTTGATCAACTTAAAGGAGCCAGTGTTTTCTCAAGATTGATTTGAGGTCGGGCTACCATCGGTTAAAAATCGGGCCAGGAAGATATTAGAAGGCGACCTTCACCACGGATATGGGTATGCGAGTTCACGGTGATGTCATTTGGACTAACAAATGCCGCTGCTTATTTCATGAATATGATGAACAAAGTGTTCATGGAATTCTTGGATAAGTTTGTGGTGGTATTCATAGATGATATTCTCATCTACTCAAGAGATGTGGAAGAGCATGAAAAACATCTTAGAATTATTTTGGACAAACTCCGAGAACACCAACTTTATGCCAAACTCAGCAAAAGTGAATTTTGGCTCAGTCAAGTGGCTTTTCTTGGACACATTGTGTCAGCAGGAGGAGTTGCAGTAGACCCCTCAAAGGTTGAAGCTGTAATAGATTGGAAGCAACCCAAGTCTGTCACAGAAGTGAGAAGTTTTCTTGGATTAGTGGATATTACATGATTCATTGAAAGTTTCTCCAAGATCGCCAAACCCATGACTCAACTTCTGAAGAAGGAAAAGAAATTTGAATGGACAAGTTCTTGTGAACATAGTTTTCAAGAGTGAAGAAAAGACTAGTCTCTGCACGGTGCTAGTCTTACGGATATCGTAAGGATTTTGAAGTTTTACAGGGCGCATCACTTGAAACTAGGATGTCTTGATGCAGAAGGAAAGGTTGTGGCTTATGCATCTCGTCGATTAAGGCCACATGAAGGAAATTATCCAACTCTTGATCTAGAATTAGCGGCAATTGTGCATGCTTTGAAAATCAGCGGCATTATCTTATTGGTAACATTGTGAGATTTTCACAGATCATAAAGTCTCAAATATATCTTCACCCGATCGGATCTTAATCTCGAGCAAAGAAGATGGTTAGAGTGATAAAAGATTATGACCATGGAATTCATTATCACGGGTAAAGCCAGCGTGGTAGCGGATGCTCACGAGTAGGAAAGCATCTTGCAACACGGTGTTAGTTCAAGAAAATCAACGAGTTGTATGAAGAACTAAAGCATCCGAATCTGGAAATTGTCGGTCAAAGTCAGATCAACACGGTGGAAGTCAACCAACCATACAAAGTCGGATCGAGAAAAACAGGCTAGAAGGCGAAGACATCAAAGAAATCATGAAGAACATGAGAAGAGGCAAAGCCCGAGATTTTTACGAAGGCGGCGGGGCACGTATGGTTTGGCAACCGCATCGTGTACCTAAACATCATGAAACCGGACAAGCGATTACGAAGAAGCTCATGAATCACCTTACTCTATCCATCCCGGAGTACCAAGATGTACGGGATCTGAAGGAAAAGTATTGGTGGGTTAGTATGAAGCGAAAATCGCGAGTTTGTTGCACGTTGTGATGTATGTCGTGTTAAGCGAGAACATCGAGAGACTGCGGATTATTACAACCATTACCAATTCCCGAGTGGAAATGGGAGGAGATTGGTATGGATTTTATCACCGGACTACCTAGGACCCAATCAGGTTGTGATTCCATTTGGGTAATAATTGACCGATTAACAAAAGTGGCTCATTTTATTCGGTCAAGACCACTTACGAAGCAATAAGTTAGCGAGAATTGTACATGGCGAGGATCGTCTGTCTACATGGTATACCCAAGAAAATTGTGTCAGCGGAGGTTCGCAGCTTCACTTCAAAATTTTGGCGAGTCTACATGAAGCTTTGGGAACTAGACTCAACTTCAAAGACTGACATATCATCCCCAAGCAGATGGCGGACGAGCGTGTAAATCGGGTTCTAGAAGACATGCTTGAGCTTGTGCTATAGATTACGAAAGAAGCTGGGACAAGAATTTGCCCTATGCGAGAATTTTCCTACAACAACGACTTTCAAGCTAGCCTACAGATGTCGCCATTTGAAGCATTGTATGGTAAAAGTGTAGAACCCTCTCCTTTGGGATCAAGTTGGAGAACACCAATTCTTGGACGAGAATTGATAAAAGAAGGTGAAAGTAAGGTAAAAGCAATAAGAGAATGTCCAAAGTAGCTCAAACCCGACAAAGAGTTATGCCGATAACCGTGGAAGAGAACTATCCTTGAGATGGGAGATTTTGTTTATCTCGGGTAACTCCACTCAGGAGTGAAGAGATTCAGACTAAAGGAAAACTTCGCACCAGATTTGTCGGACCCTATAAGATTTTGGCAAAAGAGGTGAAGTTGCTTATCGCTTGGAACTACGGCATCTCATCATTTGCTCACAATGTCTTCCATGTATCGATTAAAGAAATGTCTCGAGTACCAACGGAAGAAACACTGCTCGAGCATCGATCTTGAGAAGATCTCACCTATGTGGAACAACCAATCAAGATTCTCGATGTGGCGAGCAGCGTCACGAAGCAAAGTCATTCGTTCTTGTAAGGTTTAGTGGAGTAATCATTCAGAAGAAGAAGCTACATGGGAGCGAGAAGAAGTTTTGAGAGCCGAGTATCCCTACCTTTTGTTGACCAAGTCCAATCTAGGTCGAGATTCCCTTTAAGGGGGTAGGTTTATATGACCCAAAATTTCAATTTCAGGTTGAAAATAAAACATCAATTATTTTTGTGGATTTTACGGAAATTTTAAAACTTTTCCTAAAGTATATTAAGGCTAAAAGAATTTATGTGCAAAATCTATTACCAACTAAAAGTTGGAATTAATTTATTTAAGTCCAGAATGCCTCATAGAATTTATGTGAATTTTCTCAAAAATTTTGGACTTCATTTACTATTTTCTAAAGCCTATTTGAATTTCGGGAATTAAATAAATTGAAAAGGAATTTAAAATTCTTCCTTTCTGATCTTGGGCGAAGCCCGGCCTTTGTCGCGCGTCTCGACCCACTTTCTCCCAGCGTGAGTAACGCGGCCGTCCGTCAATCGGACGGCCAACATCAATCCACCCGCATTCTTCTCTCTCTCTCTCTCGCCAAGGCAGTGGCCCCACCGGCGTCTTCTTCCCCCCCCTTCTTCTCCCCAAGCACCGTCGCTCTCGCCGCCATTACCGCTCGCCTCGGAGCTCTTCACTCCCGCGATTCCCTCCCTCTCTTCACTCGCCATCACGCGCTTAACTTCCCTTACTCCGCCGCATTCACCTGCGTTTCCCCTCCTTTACTCGCCCTAACGCCGCCACGCCCGTTGCCACCGCCATTAACGCCGCGCGCTAACCTCGCCTCCCGGCCTCCCCCTCGCCTATAAAAGGTGTCCCCGGCTGCGCACTCTCTCCCGCATCCCATTCCGCCATCTCCAGTCCCCTCAATCGCCCTCAGTCGCCCGCATTTCAAGTTTCCCCACCGAGGCGAGTTCGTTCTTCTCGATTTGGCGCCACGGGCGTCCTCCGGCCACCTCGACCGCACCACTGTCATCGCCTCGTCACCGCGAACCTGGAGCGCACCTCCTCACCCTCGGAACATCACCGGAGCCCTTCGCCGCCAACAACCGAACCACACCGCCGCCTCTCTCCGTCGCCGACGAACTTCCGGCCATTCTCCTCCGTCGCCCGGGTAGTGCATCGCACTCAAGATCACCTCTGAACATTTGCGCACCTCACCGGAGCTCGCCCGCGCGCGCGTGCGCTGTACCTCGGTTCCGAAGCGCCTCCCCTCTCCGCCGACGTGGTCACCACCTCGGCGCCACATCGGCGCCACCTCACCCCTACGCGTGCGTGCGTGTACGTGTGGCGCCGGGCCGGCCTAGCGGCCAAAGACCTGGCCGCTCCTTCACATTGTCTTTGTGGCCGAGTCCACTGTGGACTTGTGCCTCGGCGTGGACTCGATCCATCTTGTCTGCGGGCCCACTTGTCGGTCTCGGTGCGATCTGCTGCGGCGTCGGTGGCGCAATAAAGATAATTTCCTTTAGAAATTTAATTGGAAAATTCGAAATTCGATTTTAGGATTTAATTTAGATTTTAAACTTCCAGGAGCTCGTATTTCTTCATACAAACTCCGATTTAGGTGATTCAAATTTCTAAATTTGTATAAAATCAAGATCTAGCTAACTAAACCAAAATTATTTAATTTAGAGTTAATTTGTATTTTCATTTGAATTTATTTGTGTTCATTTGAATTACATTTGAATTTGGAATATTTTCACGTATAGATTTTGTGACTCAGGAGAGCTTGACCCTATTGAAGAAGTAGAATACCAGGAATTTGAACAAGGCAAGTTACACCATTGACCATTTTGCCCCCAATATTTAAAATTATTTAATTCCTGTTTTAAATTATTATTGCATGCATAATTGTATTTAATTATTTTAAATTCCTGTTTTAAATATTTAATGATTCCAATTCCTTTGTATAGCCAAATTTGATTGTTGTATTATCAATTCCTTGTAACCTTAGTCAAATGAATTTAAAAATAAATATATGCATAGCAAATGCTTAGACCATGAAATATTTGACTTTGGGAGAATTTGGCCAAAATTTCATAAATTGATAAAAAGCCTATGACATTGCTTTGTCATGGTGGACTTTTGCAAATGTCTTTGAAAATTATAAAAATAAAAGAAAATGGTTTGTACTTGGGCAAACATGGACCGTTGGTGGGTGCGAGTTTATGCAGGCCTGTCAGTTGGGATCGAGACCTGTGGTTTTTATTGAAAGTTGCCCAAGTAGATTAAGGACCGGCCTTTGAGCCGTATCTTGCAAAAGCTCCACCGTACTACCACATGTTCTCGTATGGGCGAGAACCGGGCTTAATAATTTGTATTACCTCGATTATTGTTTATGCCATTTTTGTTGTGTGGGTGTCGGTTAGACTTTATTCCCACTTGGCGCAAGAGGGGCTTCGGCAGTGGTTAGCCTAATGGAAGTGAAACCTTAGCGGGCACATTGGTATTGAGGTAGTGCATTGGAAGCCTTGTGATAATTGCCCGATCCACGCCTAAGGAAGCGTGTATTGGCGAGACATAACTGACAAATTATCTCGTGTGGGTAAAGTTGTACCACCTCTGCGAGTGTAAATCTATTGAATAGCCGTGTCCACGGTTATGGACATCTTGAGTAAAGCCACTCTAAGTTAGATTTGTTTTGGTTTTAAAATAACTTTGGACATGATTTGAGGATGGTTAATCCTTGTGGTAAAATTAGGCGGGTAGCCTTGTGATAGGAGGGTATCCTTCACCATGTTTCATATGGAGGTTATCCACTATAAAATGATGAACTTCAAAATTTGAATTTAGCTATGGAATAAAAATATGCCTTGAAACTTAGTATAAATATTTAAACTAAAAGGCTGATTTACGCAAATAAGCCCTATAACCCCTTTGATAAACTTATGCATACATTCTAAATTACGTATTGGGTGTAATTTGCGAAACGAGTTGAAGTGCTCACTCTTGCTGAATATTATTATTCGGAGAAGAGCGCTATCCGGAAGGTGAGGAAGCGGGGCGATTAGGCGGCGACCTCGAGACGATTACTGTGGCGTATCGTGTGGCTTACCATTATTATTTGCTCCGCTTAATGTTTTATTTGGCCTCGGCCCGGTTGTAATAAACTCTATGCTTATTAAATATACACATTTGGATATGTTTGTGATAACATTTTTGTATTGTGTACTTTGGAAATCTGGACTAGTGTATGAACACGAGAGAATTCGGGATCCTTCGTTCCGGGTTCGACAAAACAGAGGATCTTGAAAAGTACATAGTCAAGCTCCCAAATCTCCTCTACGAACCCATAGTATCGAAGTTCAACCCGCGTGCCCCCATGGTATTGAACCCTCGTGAAATGCATCTATCGAGACACATTGATACGGTCGTGCTCTTCATATCTGGTTGCCGTATAAGCGTGTACCCATTTATGTCGTATCCTTGCCATGTCACAATTGTAAATTTTGGTCCTTTGGCCAACCATAGCGGCGTTTCATCACTTGATGCCCTCGGTGAATCGCATCTTTAACCATTCGTTGAACCAGCGGTTGTGCTCTCTCGTTATCAAACCTCAGGCGGTGCGGATTCTATTGGCGTAACATGTCTTTGTGCTCGTGAGCGTCACGGGAACACTTGGGTCATGTGTTGCAAGACCGTGAAATGGAGTGCTGCAGCGTATGTATCTAGATTGGGAGTGATTGCTTTCCTCCGATGGTCCCGATACCCTCCGGTCTCCTCGTGGCGAGATAGAGGCCGCCTATCGGTTCCACAGAGCCATGTAGTCCACGCAGAACTCAATGACCTCTTGGTTGCATAACCTTCGATGATCGCCCTCGTAGAGATCGATTCCGTCACGTAGGACTTGAAATTCCCATGTATCTCTCGAAAGGGTATATATGGCGTAGGAACACGAGGGCGCATATCTTTATCTTTTTCACAAGGTGAACAATGAGATGGACCATGATATCAAAAAAGGCGGAGAAATACATCTCAAGATGACATAGAGTCGTCACCACCTCGGCTGCGAGGCGTCGAGTCGCCGGGATCGATGACCTTACGAGCAATTGAGTTAAATAAATAACACGACCTAAAGATTGCCACTCGGACCTTGTTTGGCAAGATACTCCTAATTACAACAGGAAGCATCGTGTCATCGGCACATGACAATCACGAGACTTCATACCAATTAATTTCAAATCTTTCATGGAAACAAGTTTCTCAATATTGGCGAATGCTAGGACGGAACTTTCACACCATGCAAACTTTGACACGTTCATTTCTCTTGACCTTGGACAAAGTGTAGCAAGGCTGGGAATATACGTTAAATCCTTTATCGGTCTCTTCGGTGCTAACTTTCGGTTCTTATGTTCATATCAACCAAGTCACGCCGTGCGTTAACGCCGCCTTTTGTTTTGCGGTAATGTTGATGAGACCAATCAAGCTATCACATACATTCTTCTCCACGTGCATGGCGTCGATCACGTTGGCGAACTTCTAAGTGCTCCCAATAAGGCAAGTCCCAAAAATTGACCGCTTCTTCGGATGTTTTCTAAGTGGTCCTTAATTTACCTCCCTTTCCAAGCACAACATCGATATCCTTAACCATATCATAGACCACTTTCCCTCTAAAAGCCCTTGGAGCTGAACTGTCCTCCTTATTTCCGTCGAATTGTTTCTTCATCTTGTGGTATGAGTGAATCCAGGGAAGGAACCTACGGTGACGCATATACACAGATTTGCGTGAGTTGTTCGACCATACACTCTCGGTACCATCTATGCGGTCTTGCGACGAGCTTTGGCTCCTTTTATGCGAACCCGACGAGTTACCAAGGGCAAGAAAATCATTGATGGTGCGAGAATAACATGGCGCGTAAGTGAAGTTCTCTCGTTTATGCGCGTCCCATACTTGTACCCCTTCGTTCCAAAGTGTCACAAGATCTTCCAGCAATGGTGCTAGGTACACATCAATATCGTTCCCAGGTTGCTTCGGCCCTTGGATAAGTAGTGTCATCAAAATGTATTTCCGCTTCATACACAGCCAAGGAGGAAGTTTGTACATACATAGATTCACGGGCCAGGTGCTATGTTTGCTGCTCATGTTATCGAAAGGATTCATTCCGTCCGTACTCAACCCTAACCTTATGTTCCTCGGTTCCTTTTGAACTCTTGACTCCGATCGAAGTTTCTCCTTTGGGCAAAATCGCGGGGTGTTTGAGCTTCCCATCTTTCTTACGCTCCTCAGGTGCCAGCGCATCAATCTTGCCTCCTTCGGTTCGCAAATAAACACTTCAAGCGTGGGATCACAGTGAGATACCACAACATCTTAGCAGAGGTCCTTGCTTCGCCTTAGCAGTATTCTTTCGCTTGTATCGGGATGCTCGGCACACGGGACATGCATGCATGTCTGCATACTCTTTACTGTAGAGGATACAATCGTTCGGACATGCATGTATTCTTTCTACTTCCATTCCCAATGGACAAAGAACCTTCTTAGCTTGGTAGGTCGTCTTTGGGCAACACGTTTCCCTCGGAAGGATGTCGACTAAGAGACCTAACAACGCCGTAAAACTCTTGTCGGACTAACCGTTGCTTGCCTTCAATTTCAGCAGTTCAAGCACGGTTGACAACCTTGTGTATTCCGGCTTGCAGCCAGGAACAAAGGTTTCCCAGAGTCCTCCATTAAGCCCTCGAATTTACAAAACTCTCTCTCCTTTGTAGTTCCCTTACGCATCGCGTAGCATCGATCAGTTGTCATCATGCAACCTATCCTCATCAAAGCACATTCCATACCACGCATATCGTTGACTTCCTCGGCGATGTCGTCATCTTGACTTCGGTATAATCTGCTCTTCACCGTATTTGCTCCAACATGTATATCCTTTTTGAAACCTCTTAGTATTAAGTGAGCTTGATCTGCGCAAGGTTGTTAAACATTTTCATATTACATAATCAATGCATGGAGCGGTACATAAATTTTATCCCCTTCCTCAACATATCTTGCTCGCGGCTCTTCTAAAAGCAAACACGCCATTAATATACTCTTCACTCACACGGTTCTCAATGTACATCCAGTTTGGTCCATCTACGTATACACGTAACAAATTATTTAGTGTTAAATTATATATTAATAAACATAAGTACCCTTCATAATGACCAAACACATTAGTGATTACTCTATAGCAAATATAAAGGGTTCTGATCGTTACACATTAGTGATTAGTCTAGAGTAAAAATAAAGGGTTCTGAATCGATCGTTACCCTTCTCTCCAAAGTGGCGCAATGTGGGAGGAGGCGGCAGAGGTGCCACAATGGGCGGGGGAGGAGGCGGGGTAACACTCAAAATGGGAGAGGAGGAGGTAGGGTATGACTCAAAATGGGGAGGAGGCGGCGGCGAGGTGGCGGCGACTCAAATAGAATTAATGGAAATGGGGATTTGTCGGCGTTTACTTAGAATGCTAATATATCACGAGCGGTTCTTTTAAATAACCGTGCGTGATAGTAACTTATCACGAGATGGTTAGTATAACGAACCGTCAGTGAAAATATCCTGAGCGGTTCATATAACGAACCGTGCAGTGATGAACATTATTATCACGAGCGGTTCTTTACATGAACCGTGCAGTGAAATATCCTGAGCGGTTGTGTAAGAGCAAATGCGTGATACTATATATCCTGAGCGGTTAGCGAAGAACCGTGCGTGATAATTATCCTGAGCAGTTCCTTTGGGCCGTGTGTGATGGGGTGTCTAGTATAGCATGTTTTGTAGTAGTGTGGAGCTTTCCTCTGTGTTATGTTTGAAGGTTACGGTTGTAGTACTAGCTAGAGATTTCATTTGTGTGTTGAAATCAATGCATATTGAAATTGATACTACACATACAAGTATACAACAGCTAAACAACTCGAAATATAGATCGAAAACAATGGCTAGGCACCATACTGTGTACATCTCTTTTTGAAAAATCAGTGTCTACATCTTTTCACACTAAATCTTTTGTGAGATTTACTGAAACGGACTCCAAGATAGTTTGCTGAAAAAAATAGAAGCTAATATAGCTTAAAGATATAGCTCATTCACAATATATGGCTTAGTGTTATCCTTAATTATATGTCCAAAATGCATCAGCCAATTACGAAGATAACATCTTATTATTTGTCACTAATAAAGAATTAAACTGTAACACCCTGACCCAAAATCGGCTCAATGCCCAGCCCACCGTGGGGCGGACCCGCACACACATAGCACCTCACTTACACTTTCGTCCTCGCTTCGTGTAAAAGTGTTAACCCGGAGGGGCTATGTTTGGATCCAACAGGCATTATATACTAGGACAACTCACTTGAGACAAGCAATGTGGGACTAATCCCACCACACAACTCCTCATGGGCCACATGGGCCACATTCTGAGCAGTAGGGGTATTACATTCACCCCCTTAAGTGGCGCCCTCGCGACATACATCTGTGGCGGATACAGAACCACCCCTCGGTACACGTCATGCGTCCAAAGTGCGGCACATATGCCATGCCATGTGTCCACTCGGGCCCACATGTGCCATCGCCATATGCCCGCCCTGTCCCGCACGCGCCGTCTGTGAGTTGATGCTCGATACCATCTGTAACACCCCGACCCAAATTCGGCTCAATGCCCAAATTTCAGCGTGGGGCGGACCATACACACATAGCACCTCACTTACACTTTTGTCCTCGCCGTGTAAAGGGTTAACCGGAGGTACTACGTTTGGATCAACATGCATTATATACTAGTACAACTCACTTGAGACAAGCAATGTGGGACTAATCCCACCACACAACTCCTCATGGGCCACATGGGCCACGCTATGAAGCGGTAGGGTATTACACTCACCCCCGCCAAGTGGCGCCCTCGGCGACATACCGCATCTGCGGCAAATGCCCGAATCCACCCCTCGGTACGTCCCCGTCGTCGGTGCCGACACATATGCCATGCCATGTGTCCACTCACGGGCCCACATGCGCCATCGTCATATGCGATGCCCCTGTCCCTTGCGCGCGCCGTGCGGCGAAGGTTGATGCTCGATACCATCGTAACACCACGACCCAAAATCGGCTCAATGCCCGGCCCAGTGGGGCGGACCCTTTTACATAGCACCTCGCTTACACTTTCGTCCTCGCCGTGTAAAAGTGTTAACCCGGAGGTGCTATGTTTGGATCCAACAGGCATTATATACTAGGACAACTCACTTGAGACAAGCAATGTGGGACTAATCCCACCACACAACTCCTCATGGGCCACATGGGCCACATTACGAGCAGGCCGGGGTATTACATAAACAATTTTATCATCAAACACTACTTAAATACCGTTCCAAACACAACATTGTCGTACTTCAGACAATTTTTACTTACATATATAGTTAGTGGTGTGAGCTGAAACAGAACCACTATAATGTGGTCTAAAACCATACGTCCACGTCTGTTTCTATCCACAACCTCTGTCCAGAACCTAAGATGTAGCTAGTTTATCTAATATGCACATTTCAGATTCAAAATAACGTCATATTCTGCATGGTGCTAGGACAACTTGATGAACTAATCTCTTGCCTTCTGCGTAGTGCATGCCAAATTGTAGGTCTATAATTCTCCTCAATTAATTGCTTGAAGTGGTCTAAGATTTTACTCATGCATATAACACTTAATCGTGGATTTCTCTATAAATGGACATTGACACTAGTGCCTATAAGTGGGGGTTAATTTTGGTTCCTTAGGTAAAACCACGGCAAGAATACTTTCTTTTTTGCTTGTGCCAAGCTAGTGCCTACCATATGATATATGTCATGATCATCCACAGATGATCTGAGAGGAGTATGGGCGAGATAAAACAAGTCGAGTGTCGATTACTAGCCTGATTAGATAATGCAGAAGTGGTGCCCCAGTGTAGTGCCATCAAGTCGAGTTTGAAGTGCACAGTATATTTGTTTATTTGATCATATGGGTGAGAATCTCGGTCGAGATGAAGGAGGATGCAGATGTGGCGGAGTTTGTCATGTGGTAGCCTTATGACCCATGAGCATTGATAGAGCATGCCATGTACTTCAATATTCAATTCTGCTTTCATCCTATTATTCTATAAAGAAGAAAAGGTATAAACATCTATATGCACATTGTCAAATCGCATATGGTGTAATACTCTGAAAAATAATATTAATATTAATAATAACGTCTTAAGGGTCAGTGTGCAATTAAATAAAATAGTGCATATAAAAATAGAATTTCAGAATTTTTAAGAGCTATATAAATAGATTGTGGGTTTCTAGAAACCCTAATAGCCATTTATTTTCCATCTGCCGCCGCCGTCAGTTTTCTTTTCCCGACCAATTTCTGCTTGGCGGTAGGCGTTGTCGTTCTTGCGTTCGCCATTTGGATCACTGCGCTGCGGCGTGGGCTCTTGTCTTGCGCTGCGCCCGCGTGGACCGCTTGCGTCATTGCGTGGTCTGCGCTCTGCTCGCGGCTGCTTTGCCGATTTTCTTTGCTGCTCTGCGCTGAATTCTTTTCGGTAGGAAGCGGTTGCCGCTAGATTCTGCGCGTGGGCGCTGCGGTCGAGCGCCTCTGCATTGTTCACCGAAGGTCGCTGCTTGAGATCTGCTGCGTCATTGCGCGTGGTCTTCTTCTTGTTGTTCTTCTGCGCGTGGCGAGGCTGCTTTCTTCTGATCGCTTTGTCTTTCTTTGCGTGGAGCCGAGCCAGCAGCGTGGAGGCTGTTCTGCTGCTGCCGATTCCTTTCTTCTTCTGCGTTGCGCGTGAAGTTCTGCGTTGGATCGCCTGCTGCCGAGTGCTTCAGTTGCCTTGCGTGCGTGTGAAAGGATTCCCCTGTGATGCATGCATGCAGTTGAGGCGTCATCACAATTCCCGAGTAAGTATTAGAGATTATAATCTAGATTAATTAGTGAGGTTTTATAATTTTCTAATAGAGGCGATTAATGAATTTGTTTAACTTTCATCCGTTGAGCGATTTATTCGGGTACCTTAATGGCGAATTTTGGAAATGTCATCTACTAGTTAATTGTAGATAATTTCGATATATTTCTATAGCATATTTTATTATGTCGATCGGACAAGTAGAATTCGAGTTATGATTTTGGAAGGCTGCTGTCCTTGGGGTTGGCGATCTTTCGCGCTGTTTGGGTAGACTGCGGACTAAAAATAGTAGATAGACTAATTAGAGTTTTTGACCTACATGAAAGTTGTAGATAATTGTCCAATGGTTCTGTAGAATCTGAGAACGCGACTTTTGGTTGAGTAAAACAAAAGTTATGAATTTAGTAAGACCGCTGTTCGAAGCGGACAGATCGACTTTACGGGCTAAATACGGAGGGTTAGATGATTTAATTAGAAGACTGTGTAATCTAAGAAAATGTGAATAATTTTATGAAGAATCCAGAATGGGGTGGTTTGTGGTGATCGGACTTTCGAGTCAAAAGTTGCGTTCGTTTTAGTTCCAAGACAACAATGGGTAACTTTTCGGTACCGGAGTAACGTGGTATATTTGGGGACGTGTAGGAGCGATGTCGATTGATTGTTGTTCTTATGATGCTGTAGCTTGTATTGAAATTTGTGTATTTAATGTAGGAGAGGCGTCGTACTTGTTGCCATCTGCTAGCCAAATTGTGCGTCGCAACTAGTAAAGGCAAGTGCATGGTAGACAGCAATCAATGATGATCACTGTGATTCTTTATCTTCCATTACCATTATTGTTGTGCTTTTATTTTGTTTAATTGCAAACAAATAATTGGTATGTTTATATCTTTGTTGATAAACATGATGAAAAGTTGGATATGATGTTTATGATGGAGTTTGCATGTTTGCATTCATAAGCATCATTGCATATGAGCAGGTGATCATGAATGATCACAACTCCACGGGAGTGGAGGAGGTCCCGATCCTTATGGAGGAGCGGGCTTGAGAGTGAATGTTGTCATGAGCATTCACTCATGATATCTGATATCTGTGAAAGAAGTGCATGTGGACATGTAGATTAGAGTTGCATTCATAAATGAAATTAATGTGTGATAAACAAATGGAAGGTAACTGCATGAGAATATTAATGGAAGTACCTGTGATGATAATGAAGTTATTGAATGCTGTTGACTTATTATTGTTCGTTGTTTATGGATGTGTTTCTTTGAGTCGTGGACTCACCCTTGCTCTATTGTTGTCTTTAGGTGATCTTGAGGATCTAATGGCGAGAGCGAGTAGAGCACATGGACAACATATGATCATTTACCTTCATAATCTTTTCATTCACAATTGGATTACTCTTGGACATGTTAGAGGTTGAATAAAATTTAGGACAACATTTGGACTAGATTATTTGCTTTATTAATTTGGATTCATTGGTTGATGCTATTTTGGACTATTTACTTGGTTATATTCCCCTTGCTTATTGATTATCGTTTGATCCATAATTATGCATGTTCTTTTGTGATCCATGGATATGGTTATTGTTGATTTCTTGCTGTAATTTTATAGTGTGTCGATAATTATTAGATTAGAGAGTAGTGTGGTGGCATTCTAGGCTCAGTGTTGGGCTGGGGTGTTACAGTTGGTATCAGAGCGAGCTTTAGGTCCGTGGTGAATAGATTAACAACTTAGGCAAACTAAAATTGTTAAAATTTGTTTTAGTTTTAGTAAATCAACTACAATTTGCTAATGGTTAACTAACCTAAAAATTTGACACACTAGTGCACAGTAGGTTAGAGAGAGGTACGAATATAGTTTTACGCTTCCGTTATGTTGTTTATTGATGCATGAGTTCATTTTGATCTTTGAACTCAATGTGTATTGTTGATTGTGGTTGATAGCTATGCCGAGGGGTAGAGGGCGTGGTCGTGGTGGCGCGATGCGTGGAGGTCGGGGCATGCGGCGGTCAGTGGAGCCACCTCCTGTGAGATGAGTCGATGGTGAGGTTCTTTGTTGACCCTCCTCGGTTGTGGTCGAGATGAGACCCCGCTTTCTTGAGAGAGTTGGTGGGAGAGATCCGTGCTCTTCGTCAGCGGCGCGGCGGCCTATTCTTCTGGCATCTGTTGTTGCTCTGTCGCACATCCACCGGTTCTGGCGCGGATGTCACTTGAGTGGATGGGGTTGAGGTTGGATCCGTTTGTGGTCGGGCACACCGGTCGAGCGTGGTGGTTGCGCTACATGGAGAAGCGGTTTGGAGCTTTAGAGATGTCTTCACCTCGGAGGGTCCGTTTTGTAGCCTTTAATTTGAAAGGGCAGCGGATATTTGGTGGGAGGCGTGTTGTCTTGAGGACCGCCACTCAAGGGCCGATCACTTGGGAGGACTTTGTTGATCAGTTCAAGGAAAGTTCTACCCCTACTCTTTTGTTGAGAAGATGGAGGTTGCCTTGGCGACCTTTGCTCGAGGAAGAGGTCTATTCTTGAGTATGAGGCTGAGTTCAACAACTTGGTTAGCTTTGTTCCTTGATGGCGAATGATGATCTTCAAAAAGCCAAGAGGTTCCGTCGGGGTCTCAATTACGAGTCTGCGGCATGTGTTGGGAGCTACTCCACTCGGGACTCTGACTACATTGTGGAGCAAGCTAGGGGCATGGAGTTGGAGATCACGACTTACAAAGGCGACAAGCCTCTGGTGGGTGGTTGTTTCGGTGGTGACGAAGAGGAGCTCTAGTGAGGAAGTGGAGTGCATTGACACCTTTCAAGAAATTCAAGGAGGACCGCATGATCCTTCAAGTCTAAGCACTCGAGGCCGTTCCTTCTTGGCGCCTCGTCCTTTGCAGTACTCGGCTCTTCGTCTGTCGAGGCGGGGTATGCTTTGCTTTAAGTGCGGTGATGGACACTTGCGCTCTGAAAGTGCACTTGGACGGGAGATTGCCGTCGGTGTGGCGACCGGTCACAAGGAGCGGGTGTGTCGCGGAACCCGCTAAGCGTGATCAAGTGGGAGCTGTGCCATCTTCTTCTTGATGGGTCTGCTCGAGGATCTTTCCGATGATGGCTTGCTCCTCCAGCGATGCCATTTCCTTGACTTGGCGCCTCGGTAGGGTACTCTGGCGGCGGCCACCTTCGGCACCGCTTCGGGTTACCTGACCGGCTTTACCGCACCGCCACAGATTGTTGGGGCTCGCCGCCCGGCGTCGTCTTCTTCGCCATGGCGCCACAGTGTACGCCATGCCTACTGCTGAGTCATGCGGGCCGTCTGGCGTGGTGGCAGTACTTTGCTTGTGGATTCGTTTGATGCTTTAGTCCTTTTTGATTCGGGGCTACCTTTTCGTTTGAGTCGGCGGCGTTTGCTAGGAGAGCGAACTTGAGTATCTGATGGATTTCTCAATCGGTGTTGGTTAGTTTTCACGGGGTATTATTGCTAGTTCTCTTTGTTTGTCTGGGTGTTCTATTGTCATTGATGGAGAGGAGTTCACGGCGAATTTGATAGTTATTCAAATGGAGCCGTTCGACGTTATCTTGGGTATGGATTGGTTGCACTCTTATCGAGCCGTGATATCCTGTTTACGTAGAGAACGGTCTGCATGCGAGACCTCGTGCAGGGAGACTTTGACTTTTCAAGGAGTGCGCCTCGCGCTCTCTTTAAGTATTAGTGGGTGTTCGGTCGTCGTGCGATGCTCGGGCTTCTTTTAGCTCTTCTTTGAGAAACGGCGTGGCCGCAGATTGAGAGATCGGTGGTTAGTAATTACCTGGATGTGTTCCCGGTGAGCTTAGGGATTGCCACCTGTGCGAGACGTGGAGTTTCGCATTGATCTTGTTCCGGGTACTCGTCCCATCTCGATGTCTCCATATAGATTAGCACGTCCGTTTGGGGCGAGTTGAAGAAGCAATTGGATGATTTGTTGGCTAAAGGTTTGATCGGCGTAGTGTATCGCCGTGGGGGAGCTCTGTTACATTCCTTTGAGAAGAAGGATGGGAGTTGGCGTATGTGTATTGATTACCGTGCGCTTAATGCAGTAACAATCAAGAACAAGTATCCATTGCCCCGCATTGAGGACTTGTTTGATCGCTTGAATGGAGCTCAAGTGTTCTCCAAGATTGATCTCCAGTCAGGGTATAATCAAATCCGTGTGCGAGAGCAGGATGTAGAGAAACGACTTTCTCTACGGTATGGGCATTATGAGTATAAAGTTATGTCTTTTGGATTGACTAATGCACCTGCCATTTTTATGGAGACCATGAACAACATGTTGCACGAGTATCTAGATGATTTCGTGGTGGTGTTTATCGATGATATTCTTATCTATTCCAAGACCAATGAGGATCATGAGCGTCATTTGAGGCTGGTTTTAGATACTTTGAGAGAGCACAAGTTCTATGCTAAGTTGAAGAAGTGTGAGTTCTGGATTTCAGAAGTGGGTTTTATGGGTCATGTGATTAACCCTCGGGGTATTCTTTGTTGATCCTAGTAAGGTCTCCACAGGTGGTGGATTGGAAGAGGCCGACTAGTGTGAAGGAGGTGAGGAGTTTCTTGGGATTGGTTTGGATATTATCGGCGTTTTGTGCGAGATTTCTCTATCATCGCCAAACCGATGTCTCGGCTTACTCAAAAGGTGTGAGATTCGGTGGGTGATGAGTGTGGCGCGATTTACGCATTTTGAAGAGACAGGTTGGTGACCTCTCCTATTCTCACTCTTCCCGAGCCAGGAAGCGGTTCTGATCTTTTGAGATCGTCTCGAGTGGGTCTTGGCTGTGTTCTCATGCAAGGCGGTAAGGTGATTGCTTATGCGTCGAGGCGCTTAAAGAAGCACTGGCGAATTATCCCACTCATGATTTGGAGTTAGTTGCGGTTGTTTTTGCTCTCAAGATTTGGAGGCATTATCTATCTGGCGAGCCTTGTGATATTTTCACGGATCACAAGAGTCTCAAGTATATCTTCACTCGAAGGATCTGAATTTGAGGCAAAGGAGGTGGTTGGAGTTGATCAAGGATTATGATCTTACTATTCGATATCATCGAGCAAGGCCAATGTTGTTGCGGATGCTCTTAGTCGCAAGGCGACTCCTGCTACTCTAGATTGCCTCATTGCGGATTTTGATCG
The DNA here is from genome assembly GCA_036346395.1 of Hsuehochloa calcarea. Lineage (NCBI taxonomy): Eukaryota > Viridiplantae > Streptophyta > Magnoliopsida > Poales > Poaceae > Hsuehochloa > Hsuehochloa calcarea. The sequence continues at coordinate 21,852,570 of CM070611.1, read as the reverse complement.
CATGGGTATATCCTATTGTTATGCCGGCACATCACATGTTGAGACACGATTGATTCTCGAGTCGGCTATTCGGGCCGTGTCTGCGGAAGCTGTGAGTGACCGGCTATTACGGGAGGTTAGGAAGCGCTGGATGAGGGTAAAGAGGGTGATTTTAGTATGGATGATTACGGTACTTTGAGGTTTAAAGGCCGCCTTTGCGTACCACAAAGGCGGAGGTCAAAGATGATATTTTGAGGGAGGCACATCGCACACCGCACCTTTCGTTCATCTGGTGAGACTAAGATGTATCGAGATCTGAAACAGAATTTTTGGTGGAAAAGAATGAAGGTGGACATTGCTAATTATGTGGCTTCTTGTGGTGTTTGTCGGCAAGTGAAAGCTGAGCACAAGCGTCTGCGAGGTTGTTGCAACCTTTGGAGGTACCCAGTGGCCTTGGGATGATATCTCTATGGACTTTGTGGTGGCGTTGCCTCGTTCGCGCGAGGAAGGATGCGATTTGGGTAGTGGTGGATCGATTGACAAGTCTGCGCACTTCATTCCTATTCGCACGACAAATTCAATAGTGATCTAGCTCCTATTTATGTGCGTGAAATAGTAAGACTACATGGTGTGCCAAAGACCATCATTTACGAGCGAGGGCGAAGTTTGTCTCCAAGTTACGGAGAGTCTGCGAGTGCATTGGGCACACAGCTCCGCCTTAGTCTGACGTTTCACCCGAGACAGATGGGCGATCGAGGCGTACTATTCGGACTTTGGAGGATATGTTGCGATCTTGCGTTTTGTCTTGGAAATGTAGTTGGGAGGATCAGTTGCCACTTGCAGAGTTTGCTTATAATAATAGTTACCATTCCAGTATTAGAGCTGCGCCGTTTGAGGTTCTCTATGGCGGAAGTGCGGATCGCCACTTTGTTGGGATGCGATTGGAGAAAGGCGATTTTGGGTCGGATGGATTGAAGACCGTTGGCGTGTGGCCATGGTGAGGCGAGAATCATTAGCGGCTCGGAGCGAATGAGAAAAGTTATCTTGATTTGAGGCGTGACTTGGAGTTTGCGGTGGGTGACCAGTGCTCTTGAGTGTCTCCCACTAAAGGCATTGTTCGGTTTGGTACCAAAGGAAGCTTAGCCCGAGTGCGTTGGACCGTTCTCGATTATTGCAAGAATTGGAAAGTTAGCCTACCGCTGGACTGCACGAGTCCATGCGTTGAGTTCATAATGTGTTTCACGTCTCGATCTTGAAAAGTTTTGAGAGACCCGAGCATAAGACTTCATTAGAGCGTGACTATTGAGCAAGATCTCACGGTTGAGTCGCGTCCGTGGCGCGATACGGAGAGGTCGGAGCGAGTCTTTGAGGCACAAGGCGTTGGTATCGTCAAGGTGTTGTGGGCCTTCGGTCAGAGAAGCGACTTGGGAGTTGGAGTCTCGCATGCGCGAGCAATATCGGAGTTATTCAAGTCGGGTATGTGTTATTTTGTTGTTTAATTTCAGCGATGTAGTTTTTATTTGAGTAGCAGCGATTAAATTCGGGTCAATTACATTAAGAGGTAGAATGTAATACTACGAAAAATAATATTAATATTAATAATAACGTCTTAAGGGTCGATGTGCAATTAAATAAAATAGTGCATATAAAAATAGAATTTCAGAATTTTTAAGAGCTATATAAATAGATTGTGGGTTTTCTAGAAACCCTAATAGCCATTTATTTTCCATCCGCCGCCGCCGTCAGTTTTCTTTTCCCGACCAATTTCTGCTTGTGGCGTTGCTTGCTTGCGCGTTGCGCCATTTGGATCACTGCGCTGGCGTGGGCTGCCTTGTCTTTCCACGCGGCGCGCGTGGACCGCTGCGTCATTGCGTGGTCTCTTTGCTCTGCGCGCGCGCCTTCTTTGCCGATTTTCTTTCTTTCTCTGCGCTGAATTCTTTTCGGTAGAGCGGTGCCGCTAGATTCTGCGCGTGGGCGCTGCGGTCGAATGCCTCTTTGCTGCCATTGTGCACCGAAAGCGTCGCTTGCTGCCGAGATCTGCTGCGTCATTGCGTGCGTGGCTTCTTCGTTGTTATTCTTTGCAGCGTGGCGAAATTGCTGCTGGCGATCGCTTTGTCTTGTTTCTGCGTGGAGCCGAGCCAGCGCGCGTGGAAATTCTTCTTCTTGCCGATTGCCTTTCTGCCGTTGCCGCGTGAAGTTCTGCGTTGGATCGCCTGCTGCCGAGTGCTTCTGTTGCCTTGCGTGCATGTGAAAGGATTCCCCTGTGATGCATGCATGCAGTTGAGGCGTCATCACAATTCCCGAGTAAGTATTAGAGATTATAATCTAGATTAATTAGTGAGGTTTTATAATTTTCTAATAGAGAGGCCGATTAATGAATTTGTTTAACCTGCTGTCCGTTGAACGATTTATTCGGGTACCTTAATGGCGAATTTTGGAAATGTCATCTACTAGTTAATTGTAGATAATTTCGATATCTTTCTATAGCATATTTTATCATGTCGATCGGACAAGTAGAATTCGAGTTATGATTTTCGGAAGGCTGCTGTCCTTGGGGCTGACGTCTTTCGGCGCTGTTTCGGTAGACCACGGACTAAAAATAGTAGATAGACTAATTAGAGTTTTTGATCTACATGAAAGTTGTAGATAATTGTCCAATGGTTCTGTAGAATCTGAGAACGCGAATTTTGGTTGAGTAAAACAAAAGTTATGAATTTAGTAAGACCGCTGTTCCGAAGCGGACAGATCGGCTTTCTGGGCTAAATACGGAGGGTTAGATGATTTAATTAGAAGACTGTGTAATCTAAGAAAATGTGGATAATTTTATGAAGAATCCAGAATGGGGTGGTTTGTGGTGATCGGACTTTCGAGTCAAAAGTTGCGTTCGTTTTAGTACCAAGACAACAATGGGTAACTTTTCGGTACCGGAGTAACGTGGTATATTTGGGGATGTGTAGGAGCGATGTCGATTGATTGTTGTTCTTATGATGCTGTAGCTTGTATTGAAATTTGTGTATTTAATGTAGGAGAGGCGTCGTACTTGTTGCCATCTGCTAGCCAAATTGTGCGTCGCAACTAGTAAAGGCAAGTGCATGGTAGACAGCGATCAATGATGATCACTGTGATTCTTTATCTTCCATTACCATTATTGTTGTGCTTTTATTTTTTTTAATTGCAAACAAATAATTGGTATGTTTATATCTTTGTTGATAAACATGATGAAAAGTTGGATATGATGTTTATGATGGAGTTTGCATGTTTGCATTCATAAGCATCATTGCATATGGCGGTGATCATGAATGATCACAACTCCGCGGAGTGGAGGAGGTCCCGATCCTTATGGAGGAGCGGGCTTGAGAGTGAATGTTGTCATGAGCATTCACTCATGCTATACCGTATCTGTGAAAAGAAGTGCATGTGGACATGTAGATTAGAGTTGCATTCATAAATGAAATTAATGTGTGATAAACAAATGGAAGGTAACTGCATGAGAATATTAATGAAAGTACCTGTGATGATAATGAAGTTATTGAATGCTGTTGACTTATTATTGTTCGTTGTTTATGGATGTGTTTGCTGAGTCGTGGACTCACCCTTGCTCTATTGTTGTCTTTAGGTGATCTTGAGGATCACGTGGCGAGGCGAGTAGAGCACATGGACAACATATGATCATTTACCTTCATAATCTTTTCATTCACAATTGGATTACTCTTGGACATGTTAGAGGTTGAATAAAATTTAGGACAACATTTGGACTAGACTATTTGCTTTATTAATTTGGATTCATTGGTTGATGCTATTTTGGACTATTTACTTGGTTATATTCCCCTTGCTTATTGATTATCGTTTGATCCATAATTATGCATGTTCTTTTGTGATCCATGGATATGGTTATTGTTGATTTCTTGCTGTAATTTTATAGTGTGTCGATAATTATTAGATTAGAGAGTAGTGTGGTGGCATTCTAGGCTCAGTGTTGGGCTAGGGTGTTACATATGGGGTCCGAAGTCCAAATCTGGATCATTTTCTCCAACTGCTGCCTAGCCTCTATTTCATCTTGTAGCTTTGGCCTCAAGGCGAAAAACCTGTCGATTGATGGTCGCTTTTCGTCTTTGCGGGTGTACATCATCAGTTGATCCAGTACTTGTTGATCGGACCTCCTAGAGGGTTGTCGGTGTGCTAATGTAGCCGGCACCGATCAAGAAAAGGCCATGTTTCTTCCCCTTTTCAGCCATGTACACAGCACTCGCGTCCAGTGGTGAATTCATTACGTCAAAGTCCTGACCATGAATCTCCTTAGCAGCATCAGTATATGCATTCTGTTGGACAAAATCATAAGTGGGCGAATATCATCAGGGACAAAATCATAGTGTAGAAATGGTACCAAGTTACGTGTTGTCTGTTGGTGCATAGGGTGCCCTCTGATCACCCTCCTAGCTTCTACATATGCCTCTACATCGGAGGCAGGACCTCTCTTCTTCTTTTCACACACCAAAAAACCACGAGGTATATAAATATGTATCTGCAACATTCAATCAATATGAACATATTGACCTACCAAGTGCTTCTTTTAACAAGCCATGGAGGAGCTGCCTTGGCGATGTGCTGCCCCGCCCATCAACAATCTCCGCTCCCTAGCAGCACGAGAGGCCTCTAACCATTGTTCATTACACCACCTCTTTTGGGCAATCTGCGCCATGCATCTTCACATACAGGCCCACCAAGGTATTGTCTAATTTAACCAAGTGTTAAATATGAATAAACTAGAATTGATTGTAATCAAGGACATCATTTGTACAGTTAGTAAGATTTGAAATGTGACCATATATATTAACTAGACAAACCCAGATGCCACAGTACCCACTGGACTACTTAGTGGTTGTCAGTAGTGTTTCTATTTGCACCACATATAATATGTTTGTACAGTTGGTTACCTGCATGTAGTCCTCCAAAGTGATATGCGTTTGGCAAGCCTCGTCCCTATGAATTTTCTTTCCAAGGACTTGTGTGTGGTAATAAATCACCGCTTGGATGCGTGCTTCATAGATCATCTGTGGGATCAGCTTTTTAACAACATTGCGCACCACTCTCCTAGAATCAGCTTCCTGTCCCTCAACCCATCTAAACCACCACTAGATAATAACAAGATAATGTGTAAGATTATTAAATAACAAGAGAACACAGGACACACCATAATGCTACAAAGCATAGTATTGGAGCATGAACAGTAAGGATAGTTTTCTAAACAAGCATAGCATTGGAGCATGAACAGTAAGGATAGTATTATAGGAAGACTAATGTATTGAATTCTAGCAGTCAATAATGATTAAAGAACGCAAAAGATGAAGGCATATCATTCAGATTCTTTTGCATCATCTTCTTCTATTGTCAGTGTACATTGACTATGTTTATGTGACAGTGATCATAATGATTAAAGAATGTGTTTTTATCCTTTGATGTCAAATTAGTAAGTAGAAAATAATTTTCCATGCTAAGTTACATGTTTGTCTTTGTTTTCTTTTCCTTGGGACTTTTTCTCTATCAAGAGTGTTGAGCATCAATATTTATACATATAAACTGTCAGTCACTTACCCAAAAACTTTCCTCCACCCGCTACAAATAATTGTAAAATTGTATTTCTCCTTCTGCAGCGGTATCTTCAGCGGCCTTGTAGTGGCGCCATGTCCATGCAGGTTCCCGCCTTCCTCTGTAGATCACCAAGCCATGGAAGTTCCATTGAATCAACACGCCAATTATGTCGTTTGGAAGTCTACATTTCTTAGCCCCTCCTTCTCGTCATTGCCTGCACATTAGTTTTTTTGAAATCTGCAAGCAAGTAGGCTAAATTAGTGAAAGTGATAACAATTTCTTACGTGTCACCAACAGGAACGATGACAGTCTTGTCCTCCTCTCGAGTTGGTTGTGGTGGCAAGTTCGCAGGTCCTCGCAACCAAAAATCTTGTGTTGTAGTACTGTCTTCCGCCTCAGGGTACTCATCCTCCTCACCCTCTTCCTCATTTGGATCTTGATCATTATCCACATGATCGGCCGCGAGGCTCTGGGTAGAGGTGCCTGATCTAGTAGAGGTAGACCCCACGCTGCCTCCTCTCGGGACTATGGCCGCCCCTCTGCCTCCTGGAGGGGCCGCGTGTAACACCCCAGCCCAACACTGAGCCTAGAATGCCACCACACTACCCTTTACACTAACAATTATCGACACACTATATAATTACAGCAAGAAAACAATGATAATCATATCCATGGACCACAAAAGAGCAATGCATAATTATGGATCAAGTGATAATAAATAATCAATGGGAATGATAACCAGGTAAATAATCCAAAGTAGCAGCAACCAATAAATCCAAATTAAATAAACAAACAGTCTAGTCCAAATGATGTCCTAAACTTTATTCAACCTCTAACATGTCCAAGTGTGATCCAATTCTGAATGAAAAGATTATGAAGGTAAATGATCATAAGTGGTCCATGTGCTCTACTCGCTCTCAGTACGGCATCCTCGAAGATCACCTAAAGACAACAATAGAGCAAGGGTGAGTCCACGACTCAGCAAACACATCCATAAACAACGAACAATAATAAATCAACAGCATTCAATAACTTCATTATCATCACAGCACTTCCATTAATATTCTCATCCATTAATCTCATGTACCAATGCAAATCTAATCTACATGTCCACATGCACTTCTTTCGCGTATACCGGTATAGCATGAGTGAATGCTCGCGACAACATTCAGTCTCAAGCCCGTTCCTCCATAAGGATCGGGGACCTCCTCCACTCCCGTGGAGTTGTGATCAATCATGATCACCTTCTCATATGCAAAGATGCTTATGAATGCAAACATGCAAACTCCATCATGAACATCATGTCCAACTTTTCATCATGTTTGTCAACAAAGATATAAACATACCAATTATTTGTTTGCAATTAAACAAAATAAAAGCACAACAATAATGGTAATAGAAGATAAAGAAAACAGTGATCGATCATTGATCGCTGTCTACCATGCACTTGCCTTTACTAGTTGCGACGCACAATTTGGCTAGCAGACGGCAACAAGTACAACGCCTCTCCTACATTAAATACACAAATCTCAATACAAGCTACAGCAACATAAGAACCACAATCAATCGACATCGCTCCTACACGTCCCCAAATATACCACGTTACTCCGGTACCGAATAGTTACCCATTGCTAACTTATTACTAAAACGAACGTAACTTTTGACTCGAAAGTCCGATCACCACAAACCACCCCATTCTGGATTCTTTATAAAATTATCCACATTTTCTTAGATTACGAAGACTTCTAATTAAATCATCTAACCCTCCGTTTTTAGCCCAGAAAGTCGGTCTGTCCGCTTCGGAACAGTAGTCTTACTAAATTCATAACTTTTGTTTTACTCAATTAAAATTCGCGTTCTCAGATTCTACAGAACCATTGGACAATTATCTACGACTTTCATGTAGATCAAAAACTCTAATTAAGCTATTTACTATTTTTAATCTACAGTCTACCAAAACAGCGCCGAAAGACGACAACCGTAAAGACAGCAGCCTTCCGAAAATCATAACTCGAAATCTACTTGTCCGATTGACATGATAAAATATGCTATTGAAAGATATCGAAATTATCTACAATTAACTAGTAGATGGTATTTCCAAAATTCGTCGTTAAGGTACCCGAATAAATTGTACAACAAAACAGCGGGCTAAACAGATCTATTATTCGTCTCTTCGATTAGAAATTCTAAACCTCTCTAATTAATCTCAATTATAATCTCTAATTGACAACGTCTAGCAAACCAGAGGAAAACATACAGCAAACCTCCACGCGACGACAGGCCGACGTTGTAGCCGAGTGTAGCCGGAAAAGAAGACAATCGCGATCGCGAGGCGTCACGCAGAGCGGCGGCGTACGGCCTCAAGCGGTGGGCTTCACGCGGCCGAGGCTTCACGCGCCACCTGACGCGTTTGGCGAGCGGCGTAACGCGGTCGAGCAAACAATGCGCGGCGGCCGATCAACGCAACAACGCGCGATGGCGGCTTCGGCCGTAGCAGCAAGCAAACACGCGCAGGACTTGGCGGCGGCGCCGCCTTGCGGTTATTGCGCGACATAAGCGAGCATCGCACGCACGGAAGAACGCATAACCGGTGGCGGCGGAAGAAGAAAATTGAAGCGGCGCAGCGACAGCGAGAGAAAACAAAAAGTGTGGTACATGCGAGAAAAATGTGGAGACGGCTCGGTGGGAAAAAGAAACTATTAGGGTTTCTAGAAAACCCACAAATTAATTATATAGCTCATAAAAATTCTGAAATACTATTTTCTACGTATTCTAAATTCTTTAATTACGCACAAGCCCTAAATTCTTTAACTAATTAATTTAATTACACTCCGACCCTTAAGACGCTTTTATTAATATTAATATTATTTTTTTCAGAGTATTACATTCTACCCCCTTAGCGGAATTCGACCGAATTCTACTCACGTTCTACTCAAAGAAAAAGCGCACGGTGAAATTAAACAACAAAATAACACGTGCTGACGCGTGAACAACTCGGATATTGCTCGCGCATGCGAGACTCCAACTCCCAAGTCGCTTCTCTCGGGTCGATCGTCCACGGCACTTTGGCGTATACCAGCGTCTTGTGCCTCGGCCTCGCTCCGACCTCTCGAGAATCGCGCGGACGCGACTCAACTGTGAGGTCTTGCTCAATAGTCGGGCTCTAATGAAATCTTATGCTCGGATCTCTCAAAACTTTCTCAGCATCGAGACGTGAAACACATTATGAACTCCACGCATGGACTCAGGAAGGTCCAAGCGGTAAGCTAACTTCCCAATTCTTGCAATAATCGGGAATGGTCCAACGTACCTCGGGCTAAGCTTTCCTTTGGTACCAAACCGAACAATACCTTTAGTGGGAGACACTCTCAAGAGCACCTGGTCACCCACCGCAAACTCCAAGTCACGCCTCCTCAAATCAGCATAACTTTTCATCTACTCGAGCCGCTAATGATTACGCCTCACCATGGCCACACGCTCAACGGTCTTCTGAATCCAATCCGGACCCAAAGCGCCTTCTCTCCAGCGCATCCCAACAAAGTGGCGATCTGCACTTCCGCCCATAGAGAACCTCAAATGGCGCGGCTCTAATACTGGAATGGTAACTATTATTATAAGCAAACTCTGCAAGTGGTAACTGGTCCTCCCAACTACCCTTCCAAGATAGAACACAAGATCGCAACATGTCCTCCAAAGTCCGAATAGTGCGCTCTGATGCCCATCATGCAATGGGTGAAACGCAGTACTCAGCGGAGTTGTGTGCCCAATGCACTCTGCAGACTTTCCCGAACTTGGAGACAAACTTGGCGTCCACGTCGAAATGATGGTCTTTGGCACACCATGCGGTCTTACTATTTCACGCACATAAATAGGAGCTAGATCACTCATTGAATTTGTCGTGCGAATAGGAATGAAGTCTGTGAGACTTGCTGAATCGATCCACCACTACCCAAATGCATCCTTCCCTCGCGGCGTGCAGTAACGCCACCACAAAGTCCATAGAGATATCATCCCAAGGCCACTGGGAACCTCCAAAGGCTGCAACAACCTGCGGGGCGCTTGTGCTCGGCTTTCACTGGCGACAAACACCACAAGAAGCCACATAGTTAGCAATATCCACCTTCATTCTTTTCCACCAAAAATTCATTTTGAGATCTCGATACATCTTAGTCTCACGGGATGAATGGTGTATGGAGTGCGATGTGCCTCCCTCAAAATATCATCTTTGACCTCCGCCTTTTGTGGTGCGCAAAGGCGACCTTTAAACCTCAAAGTACGAGAATCGTCCATGCTAAAATCACTCTCTTTGCCCTCATCCGGGCGCTTCCTAACCTCCTGTAATAACCGGTCACTCTGTTGTGCTTCCGCACACGATGCGGAATAGTGACTCAAGAATCAATCGTGTCTCAACATGTGTCGTGCCCGCATAACAATAAGATATTCCCATGCGATCAAAATCAGCAATGAGGCAATCTAGAGTAGCGGGAGTCGCCTTGCGACTAAGAGCATCATAACAACATTGGCCTTGCCTGGATGATACTGAATAGTAAGATCATAGTCCTTGATCAATTCCAACCACCTCCTTTGCCTCAAATTCAGATCCTTCTGAGTGAAGATATACTTGAGACTCTTGTGATCTGTGAAAATATCACAAGGCTCGCCGTATAGATAATGCCTCCAAATCTTGAGAGCAAAAACAACCGCAGCCAACTCCAAATCATGAGTGGGATAATTCTGCTCGTGCTTCTTTAACTGCCTCGACGCATAAGCAATTACCTTACCGTCTTGCATAAGCACACAACCAAGACCCACTCGAGACGCATCTGAAAAGACTGTGAACCGCTTTCCCGGCTCGGGAAGAGTGAGAATAGGAGAGGTCACCAACCTGTCCTTCAAAATGCAGAAACTGCGCTCACACTCATCGGTCCACTGGAATCTCACACCTTTCTGAGTAAGCTGAGACATCGGTTTGGCGATGATAGAGAAATCCTGCACAAAACGCCGATAATAACCAGCCAAACCCAAGAAACTCCTCACCTCCTTCACACTAGTCGGCCTCTTCCAATCCACCACTGTGGAGACCTTGCTAGGATCAACAGCAATACCCTGAGGGTTAATCACATACCCCAGAAAACCCACTTCTGAAATCCAGAACTCACACTTCTTCAATTTAGCATAGAACTTGTGCTCTCTCAAAGTATCTAAAACCAGCCTCAAATGACGTTCATGATCCGCATTGGTCTTGGAATAGATAAGAATATCATCAATGAACACCACCACGAAGTCATCAAGATACTCGTGCAACATGTTGTTCATGGTCTCCATAAAAAAATGGCAGGTGCATTAGTCAATCCAAAAGACATAACTTTATACTCATAATGCCCATACCTGGTGGAGAAAGCAGTCTTCTCTACATCCTGCTCACGCACACGGATTTGATTATACCCTGACTGGAGATCAATCTTGGAGAACACTTGAGCTCCATTCAACCGATCAAACAAGTCCTCAATGCGGGGCAACGGATATTTGTTCTTGATTGTGGCCGCATTAAGCGCCGGGTAATCAATACACATCGCCAACTCCCATCCTTCTTCTCGTGAGCGAGCAGGAGCTCCCCGCGGTGATACACTCGCTGATCAAACCTTTAGCCAACAAATCATCCAATTGTTTCTTCAACTCGTCCCGAACGGACGTGCTAATCGATATGGAGACATCGAGATGGGGCGAGTACCGGAACAAGATCAATGCGAAACTCCACGTCTCGCGCGGTGGCAAACCGGAAGCTCGGTGGGAACACATCCGGGTAATCACGACCACGGAATCTCCTCAATCTGCGAAGCCACGCTCGGTCTCGGCAAGAGCTAAAGAAGCCTGATTTTCGCCGCGCCGACCGAGGCAGTCCGGTAACTCGAAAGAGCGCGGGCGCACTCCTGAAAAGTCAAAGTCTCCCGGGCGAGGTGCGCACGCAGATCGTTCTCTGAAAACAGGATATCACGGCTCGATAAGAGTGCAACCAATCCATACCCAAGATAACGTCGAGCGGCTCCATTTGAATAACTATCAAATTCGGCGTGAACTCCTCTCCATCAATAATAATAGAACACCGGGACAAGCGGTAGAACTAGCAATAATACCCCGGAGAACTAACCAACACCGTGAGAAATCCATCAGCATACTCAAGTTCGCTCTCTAGCAAACGCCGTCGAAACAAGCGAAAGGTAGCCCGAATCAAAAGGACTAAAGCATCAAACGAATCCACAAGCAAAGTACTGTCACCACGTCGGGGCGACCCGCAGACTCTGCATGAGGCATAGCGTACACTCGGTGGCGCCATGGCGAAGAAGGCGTCGCCGGCGGCGAGCCCCAACAATCTGGCGTGGCGGTGCGGTAAAGCGGTCGTGCAACTGAAGCGGTGCGAAGGTGGCGGTGCCGATAGTACCCTCTGGGCGCCCAAGTGAAGGAAATGGCATCACCGGAGGAGCGATCATCATCCGGAAAGATCCTCGGCGGGACCCATCAAGAAGAAGATGGCACAGCTCCCTTGATCACGCTAGCGGGTTACGGCGACACACCGCTCCTTGTGACCGGTCGGCCACAGCGCGGCAATCTCCGTCCAAGTGCACTCAGCGTAGCGGTGTCCATCACCGCACTTAAAGCAAATCATGCCTGCCCTAGGGCGGGACGAAGAGCCGAGTACCGCAAAGGGCGAGGCGCCAAGAAGGAACCGCCTCGGCGCTTAGACTTGAAAGGCTGCGGTCCTCCTTGAATTTCTGGCGGTCGCGAGCAGACCCACTTCCGTCACTAGAGCTCCTCTTGGTCACCACGAAGCAACGATCCACGAGGCTTGCGCCTTTGTGAGTGCATCTCCAACTCCATGCCCCGGCTTGCTCCACCACAGCAGTAATCACGAGTGGAGTAGCTCCCAACACATGCGGTACTCAGGATTGAGACCCGACGGAACCTCTTGGCTTTCTGAAGATCATCGTTCGCTACTGAAGGGACAAAGCGAACCAAGTTGTTGAACTCAGCCTCATACTCAGCAATAGACCTCTTCCCCTGAGCAAAGGTCGTCAAGGCAACCTCCATCTTCTCAACAAAAGAATAGGGGTAGAACTTTCCCTTGAACTGATCAACAAAGTCCTCCCAAGTGACTGGCCCTTGAGTGGCGGTCCTCGAAGACAACACGCCCTCCCACCAAATATCTGCTTGCCCTTTCAGCTGAAAGGCTACAAAACGGACCCTCTGATGTGAGGACATCTCTAAAGCTCCAAGCGCCTCTCCATGTAGCGCAACCGGTCCATTTGCTCGGACGGTGTGTGCTGACCGTCAAACGGATCCAACCTCAACCCCATCCACTCTCGAAGTGTCATCCGCGCCTCAGGAACCGGTGGATGTGCGACAGGAGCAACAACAGATGCCGCAGCAACAGGGGCTGCCGGCGCCTGTTGACGAAGAGCACGGATCTCTCCCACCAACTCTCTCAGCAAAGCGGGGTCTCATCTTGGACACCAACCGGAGGCGGGTCAACAAAGAACCCCTCGACATCGACTCAAGCGCTCAGAGGTGGCTCCACGGAACCTCGCCCGCGGGCCCGACCTCCACGACCGCGGCCACCACGACCACGTCCTCTACCCCTCGGCATAGCTATCAACCACAATCAACAATACACAATGAGCTCAAAGCTCAAAATAAACTCATCCATCAATGAACAACATAACGGAAGCGTAAAAACTATATTCGTACCTCTCTCTAACCTACTGTGCACTAGTGTGTCAAATTTTAGATTGTTTAACCATTAGCAAATTTTAGTTGATTTACTAATACTAAAACAAATTTTAACAATTTTAGTTTGCCTATGTTGTTAATCTATTCACCACGGACCTAAAACACAGCTCACGATACCAAGCAGTAACACCCATGACCCAACAGAGCCTAGAATGCCACCACACTACCCTTTACACTAACAATTATCGACACACTATATAATTACAGCAAGAAAACAATGATAATCATATCCATGGACCACAAAAGAGCAATGCATAATTATGGATCAAGTGATAATAAATAATCAATGGGAATGATAACCAGGTAAATAATCCAAAGTAGCAGCAACCAATAAATCCAAATTAAATAAACAAACAGTCTAGTCCAAATGATGTCCTAAACTTTATTCAACCTCTAACATGTCCAAGTGTGATCCAATTCTGAATGAAAAGATTATGAAGGTAAATGATCATAAGTGGTCCATGTGCTCTACTACGCTCTCGATCACGGCATCCTCGAAGATCACCTAAAGACAACAATAGAGCAAGGGTGAGTCCACGTCTCAGCAAACACATCCATAAACAACGAACAATAATAAATCAACAGCATTCAATAACTTCATTATCATCACAGCACTTCCATTAATATTCTCATCCATTAATCTCATGTACCAATGCAAATCTAATCTACATGTCCACATGCACTTCTTTCGCGTATACCGGTATAGCATGAGTGAATGCTCGCGACAACATTCACTCTCAAGCCCGTTCCTCCATAAGGATCGGGGACCTCCTCCACTCCCGTGGAGTTGTGATCAATCATGATCACCTTCTCATATGCAAAGATGCTTATGAATGCAAACATGCAAACTCCATCATAAACATCATGTCCAACTTTTCATCATGTTTGTCAACAAAGATATAAACATACCAATTATTTGTTTGCAATTAAACAAAATAAAAGCACAACAATAATGGTAATAGAAGATAAAGAAAACAGTGATCGATCATTGATCGCTGTCTACCATGCACTTGCCTTTACTAGTTGCGACGCACAATTTGGCTAGCAGACGGCAACAAGTACGACGCCTCTCCTACATTAAATACACAAATCTCAATACAAGCTACAGCAACATAAGAACCACAATCAATCGACATCGCTCCTACACGTCCCCAAATATACCACGTTACTCCGGTACCGAATAGTTACCCATTGCTAACTTATTACTAAAACGAACGTAACTTTTGACTCGAAAGTCCGATCACCACAAACCACCCCATTCTGGATTCTTTATAAAATTATCCACATTTTCTTAGATTACGAAGACTTCTAATTAAATCATCTAACCCTCCGTTTTTAGCCCAGAAAGTCGGTCTGTCCGCTTCGGAACAGCAGTCTTACTAAATTCATAACTTTTGTTTTACTCAACCAAAATTCGCGTTCTCAGATTCTACAGAACCATTGGACAATTATCTACGACTTTCATGTAGATCAAAAACTCTAATTAAGCTATTTACTATTTTTAATCTACAGTCTACCAAAACAGCGCCGAAAGACGACAACCGTAAAGACAGCAGCCTTCCGAAAATCATAACTCGAAATCTACTTGTCCGATTGACATGATAAAATATGCTATAGAAATATATCGAAATTATCTACAATTAACTAGTAGATGGTATTTCCAAAATTCGTCGTTAAGGTACCCGAATAAATTGTACAACAAAACAGCGGGCTAAACAGATCTATTATTCGTCTCTTCGATTAGAAATTCTAAACCTCTCTAATTAATCTCAATTATAATCTCTAATTGACAGCGTCTAGCAAACCAGAGGAAAACATACAAAAACCTCCACGCTGACGACGGTAGACGTTGTAGCCGAGTCTGCAAATTTAAAAGAAGACAATCGCAATCGCAAAGGCGTCACGCAGAGCGCGGCAGCTCAAAGACTCAAGCCGGCTGGGCTTCACGCGGCCGAGGCTTCACGCGCGCTGCACGTTTGGCCGGGCGACGTCACACGGTCGAGCAAACAATGCGCAGCGGCAGCCGATCCAACGCAGCAACGCGGCAGTAGCGGCTCGGCCGTAGCAGCAAGCAAACACGCGCAAGACTTGGCGGCGGCCGCCGCAGCGGTTGGCCAGCGCGGCCACGACAGACGATCGCGAGCGAGAAGAACGCAACCGGCTGGCGGCGGAAGAAAATTGCTGGGGCGGCGCAGCAAGCAGAGAAAACAAAAAGGCTGGCGGCTGTGCAGAAAAATGTGGAGACGGCTCGGTGGGAAAAAGAAACTATTAGGGTTTCTAGAAAACCCACAAATTAATTATATAGCTCATAAAAATTCTGAAATACTATTTTCCACGTATTCTAAATTCTTTAATTACGCACAAGCCCTAAATTCTTTAACTAATTAATTTAATTACACTCCGACCCTTAAGACGCTTTTATTAATATTAATATTATTTTTTTCAGAGTATTACACCGCGGTTGCCCCTCTGCCTCCATGACATGGTGCTGCCACTTTGGAAGACAGACGACTACCTCGACTTGAGTATGCTGCACCGTTGACGCCACTCATTTTTGGTGTCCTGAAATGAAATGAAATTAAATAAATCAATTAATACAGCGTAATCAAGTAAGCTCATACAAAAAATTAAAAACATGCAGCAAATACATGCAAACGTACAAGAAGATCATGCTTAGAAGTAGTCGTCTACAATGGGATCCTCCGCAGATGGGCCCTCTAAAAAGTCATCGTCACTCTCATGAGGTGTTGACTCGACCTCATCCCCTTCAGTGCCATCAATGTCTAAGCGATTAAGTACTTCCAAATCCTCTTCGTTAACAACCACCTCAGCATCGATTAGAATATCTTCTATGTGATCGTGTCGGACCCGGGAGTTAACACCCCAGAATCCTCTGTGTATTTCTGAACAAGTCCTATGATCAGTAGCTAGTACACACAGTAAACAAATATGGTCATATCCATAATTCGCATAACTTTATTAATTATCAACAGAGTTTATTACAAAAGAGGCTTACAAGCCAACAATAAACAAACACATCGGAAGACGAAGAAGTAGTGGAGTCCAGCTGATCTGTAACACCCCAGCCCAACACTGAGCCTAGAATGCCACCACACTACACTTTAAACTAATAATTATCGACACACTATAAAAATTACAGCAAGGAGACAATGATAATCATATCCATGGACCACAAAAGAACAATGCATAATTATGGATCAAGTGATAATAAATAAGCAATGGGAATTATAACCAGGTAAATAATCCAAAATAGCATCAACCAATGAATCCAAATTAATAAAGCAAATAGTCTAGTCCAAACGATGTCCTAAACTTTATTCAACCGCTAACATGTCCAAGTATAAACCAATATTGAATGAAAAGATTATTATGGCGAATGATCATGTGTTGTCCATGTGCTCTACTCGCTCTCAGTTACGGCATCCTCGAAGATCACCTAAAGACAACAATAGAGCAAGGGTGAGTCCACGACTCAAAGAAACACATCCATAAACAACGAACAATAATAAATCAACGACATTGATAACTTCATTATCATCACAGGTACTTCTATTAATATTCTCATGCAGTTATATTCTCTTTGATTCACATCCATTAATCTCATGTATGAATGCAACTCTAATCTACATGTCCACATGCACTTCTTTCGCGTATACCGGTATAGCATGAGTGAATGCTCGCGACAACATTCACTCTCAAGCCCGTTCCTCCATAAGGATCGGGGACCTCCTCCACTCCCGTGGAGTTGTGATCATTCATGATCACCTGCTCATATGCAAGATGCTTATGTATGAAAATGCAAACTCCATCATAAACATCATGTCCAACTTTTCATCATGCTTGTCAACAAAGATATAAACATACCAATTATTTGTTTGCAATTAAACAAAATAAAAGCACAACAATAATGGTAATAGAAGATAAAGAATCACAGTGATCATCATTGATCGCTGTCTACCATGCACTTGCCTTTACTAGTTGCGGCCTGCGATTTGGCTAGAAGATGGCAACAAGCACGACGCCTCTCCTATATTAAATACACAAACTTCAATACAAGCTACAGCAACAAGAATAGCAATCAATATACTTCGCTCCTACTCGTCCCCAAATATACCACGTTACGCGGCATGCGAATAGTTACCCATAGCTGTCCGGTTACTAAAAAGAGCGTAACTTTTGACT
This sequence comes from Hsuehochloa calcarea, assembly GCA_036346395.1. NCBI lineage: Eukaryota > Viridiplantae > Streptophyta > Magnoliopsida > Poales > Poaceae > Hsuehochloa > Hsuehochloa calcarea. The sequence goes on along the minus strand of CM070611.1, from coordinate 21,835,014 downwards.
CAAAAGTCCAATCACAACAAACCACCCCATTCTGGATTCTTTATAAAATTATCCACATTTTCTTAGATTACAAAGTCTTCTAATTAAATCATCTAACCCTCTGTATTTAGCCCAGAAAGCCGATCTGTCCGCTTCGGAACAGCAGTCTTACTAAATTCATAACTTTTGTTTTACTCAACCAAAATTCGCGTTCTCAGATTCTACAGAACCATTGGACAATTATCTACATCTTTCATGTAGATCAAAAACTCTAATTAGGCTATTTACTATTTTTAATCTACAGTCTACCAAAACAGCGCCGAAAGACGACAACCGTAAAGACAGCAGTCTTCCGAAAATCATAACTCGAATTCTACTTGTCCGATTGACATGATAAAATATGCTAAAGAAAGCTATCGACATTATCTACAATTAACTAGTAGATGACCTTTCCAAAGTTTGCCATTAAGATATCCGAATAAATCGTACAACGGACAGCAGGTTAAACAAACTCATTAATCGGCCTCTCTACTGGAAAATTATAAAACCTCGCTAATTAATCTAGATTATAATCTCTAATACTTACTCGGGAATTGTGATGACGCCTCAACTGCATGCATGCATCACAGGGAAAGTCTTTTCACACGCACGCAAAGCGTGATCGGCTCGTCCAGAAAATTCGCGGCGGCAGAATCGCAGATCTCTCCGGCTTGCGCGGCGCGGCAACCCTCGGCCGCAGCGAAGACATGCGGCCTCGGCAGCAGGCTTCGGCGCGCAGCAGCAACGCGGCAATGCAGATCCGCTTCGGCGCGACAGCGCGCGCCGCGCAACGCAGATCTTGGTCGGCTCGGCTCGGCGCGGCAAAGCGACAGCAGAGATCGAAGAAGCGTAGCGGCAACAAGAAGAACGCTGCAAAGGAAAGCAGCCTGTCACCACGGCAGAAGACGCGGCGTGAGTTCGGTGCGGCGCGCCAGATTTGGCGCCAGCGGCAGCACCACCAACGAATCGCGCAATGCCAGCGCAGAAAAGCGGCGCAAGGCGGCGGCTTGGAAAAAAAAAGGAAAAAAGAATTGGCTAGGGTTTCTAGAAAATCTACAATCCATTTATATAGCTCTAAAAATTCTGAAATTCTATTTTTTTGTGTACTAATTTATTTAATTACACACAGGCCCTTAAGACGTTATTATTAATATTAATATTATTTATTATTACCATTTATTTTTCAGAATATTACATGATCTGCCATAGGCAATCGACCGATGTAGCGGCCTAGTCGTCGAGATCCGAAGTCCTTCTCTGAAATTTATTTGCATGAAGCAAGGGTGAGCACAACTACCGTGCTCGCAAGTTACACCCAGTAACAGAGTTAATGCATGTATGGATATATCAAAGGAAGGCTTATTGGTTAATTTTGCATAAAGCAATGTTTTCTTTGAATATTTGTACTAAGTTCCAAAACAGTTATTCTATAACTAAAATTCATTTTTATAAATTCTCAAGTTTTATAGTAGGATAACCTCCATATGAAACATGGTGATGGATACCCTCCTATCACATGGCTAACCGCCCAATTTTACCACAAGGATTAACCATCCTCAAATCATTTGCAAACATCATTTTTAAAACAAAATCAAAGTCTAACTTTGAGTGGCTTTGCTCAGCATGTCCATGACCGTGGACACAACTATTCGAATAGTTTTAAACTCTGCAGAGGTTGTACAGTTTTACCCACAAGAGATAATTAACTTTTAATGTCCATCTGGCACACTTCTGTAGGTGTGCAACTAAGTGATTATCACGAGACCTTTACAATGCGTCATTCCAAAGTAGTCATGCCCGCTAAGGTTTCACTTCCTTTGGATTAACCATCCGCTAGAATCCCCCTCTTGCGTCGCTAAGGTTTCACTTCCATTGGGTTAACCACCATGAAAACCCCTCTTGCGCCAAGTGGGAATACTGTCTAACCGACACCCACACACCAAAATGGCACAACTAACAATGGAACGTTGCAAATTATTCAGTCTAGCCTGTCCCATTCCAGACTTGTGGTAGTACGGTGGAGCTTTGCAAGATGCGACTCGAAGACCGGTCCTTAACTGACTTGGGCGACTTTCAAAATAACCCCTGGGCCTCAACCCTACCCGAGTTGAGCCCGTGCATAAACCTGCACCCACCAAGCATCCATTTCGCCCAAGTACAAACCAACTTTTCATTTTTGCTTTTCAAAGTCATTTGTGAAATCTTCCATGACAAACCAATGCCACAGACTTTTAAACAATTATTTGATTTTTGGCTGCAAATTCCCAAATCAAATATTTCAGGTCTAAGCGTGGCTAAGCATAATTTTTGTTTCCAAACTGTTCTAGTTCATACTATTGCATAAACCAGATTTTTGTCTACGGTGTCAAGGTATGTTTGATTCAATAGCAAAGTTGGCTGTACAATGGTAATAGGAATAACTAAAATTTCAAATCAGGTATTTAAATTACATTGAATAGAAATAGCATGCAATAATAATTTAAAACAAAATTTAAATAATTTAAAATAATGGGATCAACTATGATCAAAGGTATAACTTGCCTTGCTTGGTTAAATGATGTTCTCAAACGGCGTCGAAATCCGGTTGTCTGAAGTCGTCGAAATCTATACGAGCAAACGATCCAAATTCAAATAACATTCAAATAAAATCCAAATAAAATCCAAAAATTACAAGATAAATACTGGAAGTAAGATATCAACTTTATATGAATATAGGAATCTGAATCGATGAAATCGGAGTTCGTAAGAGGGAGAACAAAATTCTGAAAGGTTGAAAGGGAGAGTAGTTTGCATGGCACTATTCACTTTTCATGCATATGTGAATAGTAAATGGAACAGAACAAATGGCCGATCCGATGAAAGGAAGGGAGAGATGACCAGCGAACAACGAAAATGGAACCCCGGCGAGGTACTCTACCCGATGGTAGTGGCGGTTTGGCCGGCGACAACTGGTGGCGGCGGCGACGCACAAATGGAATAAATAGCATAAATAAAATAAATACTAAAAATTACAAAATAAATACTGAAAAATAAAAGATGATTTTAGATGATTTTATGAGCAAGAATCAACTGATTCGGAGTTTACAATAGAGAGGAACGATTTTTGGAATAAATTTTCACTTCTAATTCAATTGCTACAGATGTTGATGACTAACCAATGCATGGATACTGTTCTTCGTTTTGGTTCAGCCGAACACAGAGAGGAAGAAATGACCATGGCGCCGGGTGAAGGAAGAGGAACGGTGGTCAGGAAAATTACCAAAATGGGTTGCTCACCTCGAGACGAAGCCGATGGAGGAGGCGGCGCGGTCGGAGATGGCCGGCGACGGCGGCGGCGGCGCACAGGAGCCGTCGGCCATGGAGGTGAGCGGGTGCTCCGACGATCTTTCGACGAAGTAATGGCATGCACGCGTAGACTACGACGTCGCGGTGCCGGCGGTGGTGACGACAGTGGCGAACCTCCACCGGAGGCGACCCAAGAGACGAAAGACAACGAACGGCCAACGAACTTCAAATCGCAAATGTGGACAAACCAAGGGGAGAGGGGAGGAGAGGTTTTGGGGGTGGATTGAGGGTGGAGAGGAGCTCCTGGTGGTCGCTTTATATAGGGAAGGAGGTGCCTGAATCGTCAGAGCAAACGCTTCAGTTTCGGGTGCAAATAAAGAACGGAGAAACTGAAAAACTACATTCAAATCAAAATAAGAAACGGCCAATTGATGGTGTAGAAACGTAGATGAGTTTAGTGCGGACGTTTTGGTTCAGACAACATTGAATTTGGTGCTTCGTGTGAGGAGAAACGAGGAGAGAGGTGAAAGCAGCCATTAATGGAGCTTGAAACTTTCGTTCATGGCTACGGCCGGCAGGGGCGGTGGCGGCGGCGGCCGGAGCCAGGGAAGGTGGCGGTGGAGTGAGGGAGGGCCGGTGGGGTGGTCTACGACGGCCGGCAAGGGCTGTAGTGGTGCTACCATTGTTGCACGAAGAAAGAACAGAGAAGAAAGAAAACCTTCGGCTGGAGGTAGAAGAAGGAGAAAAAGAGGGGATAAAGGGGAGAGAGGGGATGTACTTATCAATAAGAAGCAAATGGCCACATGGTAGCCACGGGAGGGAAATGGGAACCCATTTTCTTTTTTTTCTTTTTTATTTTAAATTTTGAAATTCCTTTAAGCCACAAATTGAATACACCTTAGAATATAGTAAATAGAGTCCAAAAATTCTAGAAAAATTCACAAAAAATCATAAAATAATTTTAAACTTAATAAAAATAATTCCAACTTAAAGTTGGCTTTTTTTAGAAAATAGGAAAAACATTTTTAAATACCAGAAATTAAGTGAAATTTTATTTTTCAATTTAAATCCAATAAAATTCCAGAAAATTCAATAAAACTCAATAATCTTTCTTTTTGACTTTAAAACCAAGAAATTAAATAATAATAATTTTTTTCCTTTCAACAGCGAAAAATCTTTTTAGGTTACAGAAAATCGAGAAAATTCTTCGATAGTTAGAAAATCCAATAAAATAATAACTTTATTTATTTTTATTTTGGTAACATAACTTTGGGATGTTACAGATCGTCCCCTTCCCCAATTATTATTTCAAAAGTCCCTGGGAGCCAATCTTCTTGGAAGAATAGGTCAAACACCATTTTTGGTCTCGATGTTGTAGTCGTGCTCACTAGGGGTAGGTAGTTTACCATATGGTTGCACCTTATGTACTACCCACCAATCCACTAGACTACGCATAGTTTTGCATGGGTACGGGATGTAGTATACTTGGGTGGCTTGCTGAGCCACAAGAAATGGATCATTGCCTGGTAGGACTGATTGATGTGCAACTTCAACCAGCCCAAGTGATGTGTCCCGTCTGACTCCCCTAAATGGATGGAACCAATGACATTTGAATAACATTATTTTGAGAGATTTGCTACCATGGAAATATAGTTCAATTATTTCTTCAATTACTCCATAGTATTCAACAGTTGTATTGCTCTCATCCTGCCCTATAGTCACCAATCCACTATTAATTGTTGTTGCATTGGGCCGTTCAGCTCGTGTGTCGATGTTCGGAAGCGGTACCCATTCACATCGTAGGTACTATAGGACAGCACCCGAGTGTGGCATCCTTGAGCAACTTGCCTCAATTCGCTGCTCATAGACTTGTCCTTCAAGCTCTACAGGATAAATAGAACGAGTTTCATGTGTTAGTTCATCTTTACTTAGCAAAATGTTATGTGCAAGGGGGGCTAGCTAATATGAAAGTTACTTTCTGATAGAACCAGGTTGGGAAATTCGGTTTGCAATTCCCAGCACCCTTCCTAAGAAGGGTCTCAATTTGTTTTTCGGATGGATCTCGACGTTGCTTCCACTCGTTCCTAACAAATTCCCTACAGGCAACAAGACAAGTACATTAAAACACTCATGCATCAATTGTAGGGAAAAGATAATTGTTGCATACCTAATGTAATCATCCACTTCGGAGAGGTTGGTCAAGACATACAACATCGCAGTCAACCACTCATCCCGCGATAAAACTTTGGGAGTACCACTGCTTGAAGTGTCACCTCTTCCACAGAAGAGGCTAAGTTGGCAATCATTTTAAGGGATGCCAATGTTGTATCGTGATGTTCGATTGTGCACCATGCGAACATTGTCAGCAAAGTATATTGATGTGAAATGAGAAATTTCCTCAAGTATGTACGCCTCCACTATGGATGCTTCAACACGCGATCGATTTTTTGCTTTGCCTCGTAGTTCCTTTTGTTCCCTCTCAATTGGATACATCCACCGGTTTTGCACTGGTCCCCCCATCCTAGCTTCATAGGGAAGATGAAGAATCAAATGTTGCATTGGATTGAAGAAGCCAGGTGGAAAGATCTTTTCCAACTTGCAAAGCAACACAGGTACTTCACGCTCCATAGTTGACATCACCATGGGATCTATCTCTTTCGCACATAGCTGTCGATAAAAGAAGCTCAACTCCGCCATCACTTGCCAAACACACTCGGGGACATAGCCACGAATCATCACAGGCAAAAGGCGTTCCATGAATATGTGATAGTCATGGCTCTTTAGGCCATTGATGTGCATGGTAGCTAAATTCACTACTCTTCTTAGATTTGCTGCATACCCATCAGGAAACTTTAGGGTCTGAAACCATTCCAAAATCTCCTTCCTCTGAACCCTAGTTAGGCAGTAACTAGCTCTGGGCTTCTCCCACTTGCCAGTAGCTGGCTTGTGGATCATATTCAGCCAAGGCCTATTACAAAGCTCCTCTTGGTCAAGTCGAGCCTTGACATTGTCCTTTGTCTTGTCTGGAATGTCAAAGAATGTGCTAAATATGGCCTCTGCAACATTCTTCTCATTGTGCATTACATCTATGTTATGCGGAAGAATGAGCTTATGGAAGTATGGTAGCCGCCACAAGCTTGGAATGTGAGTCCAATTGTGCTCCTCACCATATTTCTCGAACCCATCTCCATTGTCAAGAGGCTTCAAAGCAACTAGCCGTGCACGAACCTCCACACCTGCCAGCCGACGTGGTGGTCCACTGCGGATAGCAATATTAGCCCTAAATCCATTTGTATCACTTCTAAATTCGTGGTCAATTGGAAGGAATTGACGATGACAATTGAAAAAGGAATGCTTACGACCATGCTTTAGCCAACAACCATGCAACGCCTCCCTGCAGATTGAGCATGGCATCTTTCTATGTACACACCACCCACAGAATATCCCGTACGCCGGGAAGTCATGCATGGATGTGTGGTACGCGACCCGCATGGTGAAGTTACATTTACGACCGATCATATGTTACTATGCCTTGTTCCCAAGCATGTAACAATTCATCCACCACCGGCTCCATGAATACACTCATATTCTTCCCTGGGTATTCAGGACCATGGATTATCAAGGAAAGGAATATGTTTTGCTTCTGCATGCAAACGCCGGGTGGGAGGTTAAGGAGAATGACAAACGCAGGCCAACAGCTGTACGACGCAGCCCCCATGCCAAATGGGTTAAACCCATCAGTTGCGATTGTAATTCGAACATTCTGAGGCTCTGCGGCGAACTCTACATAGTATCGATCAAATTGCTTCCATGTTTCACCATTAGATGGGTGGACCATCTTGTCAACATGGTACAAGCGACCATACTTATGCCATATCATTTGTTTGGCGTAAACAGAGACATGTATAACCGTTGGATTCGTGGCACAAATGGTAGATAGCGAAGTATTTTTCTACCAATAGGAAGCTGCCTCTTCTGACCATCACCGGAGTCAACCTCAACAAACCTAGACTCACCACACTTATCAAAGTGATCTTTGTGCACATTCTCATTCCTAAATATCATGCAATGATTTGGACAAACATCTATCTTCTCATATGGCATATTTAGTGCGCTTATCAATTTCTTGGCCTCATACAAGTTAGCGGGCAGTTTGTGACCATCAGGGAGAAGGGTGCTAAACACGCTTAAGAATGCATCAAAGCAAGCAATGCTTGTGCTGAACTGGGACTTGACAGCAAGTAGTCGTGTGATAGCATCTAGTTGGGACACCTGTGTTTGCCCATGAAGTGGTTGACTCACTGCGGACAACATATCAAAGAAAGCCCTTGTTGCAGGCTTCGGTTCTTCCTCTACAGGTGGCACATATGCATCATACACATCATCTAGCATGTCTTCTATCCTACTCTCATTGTGGCCGCCAACGTCTGTTTCTTCCCTTAGCACATCTGATCTACTACGTTGTGACTCGCCGTGATAGGCCCACACGGTATAGCCTGGCCTAAATCCGTACTTGCACAAGTGTGCGATCATTGTTGCCCTCATTTGTGGCCGTGTGTTCAAACAACAAAAACAAGGGCACAACACAACCCGTCCATTACTCCTAGCAAATGCTCCATCCACAAAATCTGTCATCTTTTCCGTCCATTCTTGTCTACAGTCACCCATCTCTCTACGCCCAGTGTACATCCAACTACGATCCTCAGCCATCCTAGTGTGCAAAACATAATGCATATTTTAATACGACTTGTTATTTATGTCAAATATAACAACCACAGAGCTATCTAGAAGCTACCATAGGATACATGCCCTACATATGTACACTAAAACAGACTGACATGAAGACAACATACATGATCAACAGAGCATAAAAACACTTTCTTTCAATATAAAAGAGTACAATTGTAAATGAATACAATTATTTATTAACACGTTAATGTAGCATTGTAATGACAGCATATCAATCCACCATAAATGGACAAAACTGAAGAAAATAAGTAACCTTTATTTATTTTTCCACTTATCCACTACCTTACAGTACTTTTTGGAGCCGAGGGAGCCAAGGGAGCGGCAGTGGGGAAGATGGCTGCAGCTCTGTGTCGGTGTAGGCAGTCGGCGGCACTGCAGGCAAGTACCAGAAAATAATCAAGCCTCAGCAAACTGTAGTATCTACTGACTAGCTTGTGCAGTTTTAAGTTTTTTTTTAAGAATCACATGTAATTCTAAGTTTTGCTTTGCATTTTTTCAGTCAACACTATCGTTCTAATTTCATGGAATCTTGAGGAGGAAAACAAATGAGGCAATTTAGAGCATGCATAGAATCATTAGGAGAAAAAAACAATAATATTAGTTGGCATCATTAGTGCTTTCCTATGTACTATTGCGCTTTAAATGACAAATATTAATAATATTATTTGCTCCCTTATTTTCCTTCCTTGTATGCAGTAAAAACTATTTATTAACCTTGATAGGGCCATTGGTGATCCATTACCTCCTAAATGATAATAGTGATATCATCCGCTGGATCTTATGGAATCAACGGGCCATATAATAGTGGGTGCACCATAAAATTTCCCCAAAAAAACCCACAAAGAATATGGATCCTATCTTTAGCTACTGCATATAGTAGACACTTAGCCAGTGGTCCGAGGTAAGCTTTTAAGAAGAAGAATTGAAGCAAGAAAGCTTCGGTTTGGACAGAGCAGCAGCCACCATTTGGGATTGATGCGGGCACCAAGGAGACTGTGAGGATCGAATCGAATGGATGAAGCCCCACTAAAGAGCAGAATTTTTATGGAAAAAAGAAAGCTATGCAAGATATGGTCCGTGGCTAAAGCTGTGCTGAGAGAGAAGCAATGTAATGTACATCATCAAAGTGATTACTGTGGCAGGATTGACTGACTCTCTCCCTCCTTCTCAGCGAGAGAGAGAGAGAGAGATTGGTTGTATAGATTTGGGCAAGTGTGGTTGCTCCCTCGGTGGTGGCCTGGCCTCACAAGTCACAACCAGTTTAGCTTGGAGAGATCAAAAGTGGAAGCTAGCAAGCAAGAAAAAAGGAAAGGAAACGCCTACTTCTACTCCTCCCAAATTTCTAATAGCTTCCATCAACTTTCTAACTAACCCTTCATCTTCAAATCAAGTGCACAGGGACTGTATTGAAAACAAAGTAAGCACATATCTTGCAGATGATGTATCAGAATTTTCCAGAGCAAAGAAAAGAAGAGGAGACAATGTAACTAGCTTAGCTTAGCTAGTGGGGTGGTGATTTGTACACGCTCCATGATCTTCCCAAGAAAACAAGTAGTAGTTGTTGTGTCCATGCAACGCAGTTCATGAATTAATACTACCAACTCCCACACCAGGGCCCTGAATTGCTTGGCCTCCACATCGAAAAAAAGGAGGAAGGCATCATGGTACTTCAATTCTGTCACCTTCCCTTCTAGTTAGCTAGCCATCCATTCATTCCCACACATATAGCAATCAAGCAAGCATACCCTATAGTAATAGTTAGGGTGTTGAGAAACCTAAGCCAGCTCTAGTGGGAATCTGAAGTTGCATCTTGCATGCTGGACAACAACATCTCGGTGAAGATCTTGCATGTATTACTTAATTACCTAGTATATATAGCCATAATCTTTAGTAGTTTTAATACATGGTAAAGGCCAAGGTCAGCTAGCTAGAAGCCTAGAAGTAGTACTGTCACAAGTCAGTGTTGATTACATCCAATGAACATATTTAGACACATATGTTCCTTCATTCCTGTGGTCATGACCTTCAATTCTCTGATGTGGCTACTGCTTTGTGTGGTTGATTGGTACTATTATTTTCAAATCCTATGCATAGCTGCCAAGGTACCATGCATGTTTTGGGGCCCTCAGCTCGGGTGACAAACTAAAACAACTCAATATCACTTGTAGGACTACCTTCGAATATAACTTATCAAACCAATTTCATTTTTAGTTAACCACTAACCAGCAAGAAGCTACAAATTTATGCAATACTGATACTAAGGGCAGAAGATGCACCATTGATACTAACCTGGTCAGTACATACTACCTGAGTGCGAGCAGGAGGAGACGGCGGCACTAGCGGCAATGGAGGAGGGGGAGACGGTGGATCGGTGAGGAAGAAGGAGGAGGATGACGGGGAGGCGGCGCCTGTGGCGAGGGAGAAGGAGGAGGAGGACAGACATGCTTCTGTGGAGGCGGAGGACGACAGGAGACCGGGGAGGGGGGACGGCGGGGTCGGGTGTGGCGGCGGGAGACGAGGAGGCAGTGGACGAGGGGGAGATGGCGGAGGTGGTGGATCGACGAGGGAGAAGGAGGAGGACGGGGAGGCTGCGGGGTTTGGTGGAGGAGGACGGGGAGGCGGCGGGGTTTTGTGGAGGAGGGGGCGGCGCGGTCGGGTGGAGGAGGGAGGCGGCGGGGTCTGCAGCAGTGGACGAGGGGGCGACGAGGTTGAGTGTGGCGTCTGGTGCAGCGGCGGAGGCGGTGGAGCGTTGAGGAGGTGGGGAGGCAGCGGCGGAGGCAGTGGAGTGTCGAGGAGGTGGGGAGGCGGCAAGGGAGGCAGTGGAGCGTCGAGGAGCAGGGGAGGCGGGGTCGGGGTGAGGAGAGGGGAGGATTGGGTAGGGCACGACTTAGAGGCGGCGACGAAAAACTGGCGCGGTACAGGAAAAAAGGGCGGTGTTTAGGAAAAACCATAACAAATGTTCTGCCGAGTGTTTGTAACAACTATGCACTCGGGAACTTATTCCCATCCCGCCGGTACCCCGTTTTGGAATCGGCACCCCGTTGAGACCGCGTCATATCCGGAGTGTCCAATTAAACACTCGGGAAATAGCTAGTTACCGAGTGTTTTATTCTCTCCCCGAGTGCTACATTCGACACTCGGGACTTTACCGAGTGTTCTATTCAAGACACTCGGGAAACTAATAAGCACTCGGTAAATGAGCCGTTTCTGGTAGTGATATCTAATCATAGTTAAGGGTAATAACGAGACTATTGTAGGTATATATATACCTCCCCTTTCAATAGGGTGTAAGGTGGACATATTCTTATCAATTGAATTAGCTTTAGTAACTGCATGGTTACATAGCCTTAATTGAGAGACAATACAATGTATGATAGAATTTATACTCTACTACAGACTTGTGTTGAAAGCGCAATTGGATCTAGTCACATCAAGCCTATAGGAACACAATTGGCTTTTACTTCTTGTAGCATTCCTTCTTGGATTACCATAATCCCATCCGCTACTAGAAACCAGATCTTTCATGACGATTGGCAATTTTTCTGATGGGCCCATACACCATGTAACAGCCCGAAAATCTGGGGTCGTCAAACTCTTCACAACCGCCCAGGATGTGCAGTTGTGAAGTAAGCAGTGTCTCAAGCAAGCTTTCAATTACAACAAAATCAAACTTTTATTATATAAGATTAAGGTTTAACAACCAGTTTTGACGCAGACACGAGCTTCCAAGCCCAAAACTAATATAATACAAGATAAAAGAACTTCACACCATAGGCACACTTGAGCACGATTGAGACCTAATAACAATAGTCGCTGCCTTCTGGGGGTCCACTAAAATCCTGCTCATTGGGGTTCTAAGCATTTTCCCAATCTTATTCTGTGGAGGGGTTGCAAATTTTGCAAGAATGAGTACTACTACCGTACTCGACAAGCCACATGAAAAAACTAAATAATTACATGTAAGAAGTTCAATGGATGGTTAGGGTTTACCTTAACAAGCATCTGTGGATGCATTTTGTAGTTTAAAGCAGTTTAACTTTAAAATAGTAAAACAATAATAAATAATATCAACAGGGGTTTCTCAACAAATGCACAAACCAGATTCACAACTCAAAAACTCTACTTATGCCTCATGTATTGGAATCACCCATGAACACAGCTTCATTAACCGGAAGCACGGTGTATTCGAATACCATTTGAAATACTCTGCAAAGTTGCTCGGATTTACCCACAAGATACCTCATGCTCGTACTGTCAGATCATAGACACACAACATGTTAGCGTGCGACTGAGCTGACATAACAAAGCTTTTTCACTGCTCAACCTTTCTAGCCTCTACCCGGTATGATCTATCCCAAACAGCCCTCGGGAGACTCCATCGACCACCACTATGGATCTCTACCCCGATGCTGATCAGACCATATCGTTATGAAGACCAGCGAGTGTCCCTGCAGGCCCACTCCTGTCCCACTCTAGATGTTGTAGATATTCAATCGGAAGAGCATTGTACTAAGCTAGGGAGTAATGACTACACATGTGGTTGAGCGATTTTCTGTGTCTGTTACTTTGGCACAAGGTTCTTGTCCTTACTAGTCTCATAGTGAAGCGATAGACCAACACCACCACGTGGTTGTCTATCCTCCGGGCCTCACCTGCGACTCACTTTTCCAATACAAGTCTATTGGGTTGCCCAACTTCCTGGACACAACACTCAACTTCACACCAAAACCATTGGCGAACTGTCAACACTCTCTTTCAATTGATAACCATATTTTGGGTCACAAAGCTATTTGCATAGATAATATTTTATGTGGACTTGTCAAGGTGAATATAGCTTGCAAGTAATCTTAACCTTGTCAAGGTGAATATGGCCTACAAGTGCTAAGTGGGTTTGTATGTGGGGTGATAGGAATTATCTAAACATCATGGCATTCAAAAATATCATTTCAATATTTGAAGTAATTGGAACAAATATAATAATGAAAGTAATAATAAATATATGAATTGTAGGCTCAAAATGATCATACAATGTGGCTTGCCTTCTTGCACAAAGTCTTGTAGATTCTGGTCTTGTCTGATGTCTTCTGGAGTCTGGTCGTTAAGATCGTGACCTAACGAGAAGCAAAACAATAAAACAAACCAAGTAAAATCCAGCTCAACAAGAAATGATCTGGGAACAACATGCTAGTAAAAACAAACGGAAAAGAAATGCAAAGAAAGTGGTGTGGGAGGGTGGGAATTTATCTGGTATTTAATTGGACTGAACGGAGTGGAGAAATCGATTTCTGGGCTCGAAACGGACAGAATGGATATATAATGCTGAATTAGGGTTTTGTGGATAAATAGTATCATTTTACTATTTAAGGATGAAAATATGGTGGTGAAAAGTAACTAGGGGGTACTGTTCATGATAAACCGGCCAACTCGGCCAGGCCTTTTAAGGCCTAGCCACAGGCGGCTTGAGCCGCGCGGCCGAAAGGCCTGCGCACTCGCGCCTGGGCAGAGGAGTCGGAGCCGGCGGTACTCGTACGACGGCGGTGGCCGGTGGCGGTGGGGGAGGGTACTGGGAGCAACACAGAAGGGAGTTGAACCCATTTTGGGGAGTTGTAGGGGCGGAGGAGGTGCGAAGATGCGGTGGCGACGGCAACCGTGTAGGTGGCGGCGGTGGAACTCGGTGCCAGCGAGCTCCAGTGAGGGAGGAGGTGGGGCCAGGTGGGGGCAAGATTGGCGGCGGTGAGGTGGTGCTACCGCCGGAGGTGGGAGGGAAGGGGAGGTAGGGGAGGCAGCGAATTTCTCTGGGAGGCTCACCTCGGACGGAGAAGGAGGCGGCAGAAGAAACTCAAATTCGCCGATGATGGGAGAGAAGGGGGCAAGGGGAGGAGCTGGAAGTGGAGATGAAGAGAAGAGCTTGCCCTGGTGCGGCTTTTATAGCCCGGGGAGAGGCGGTGGGAGCAGGGCAAGCTGCGGCAGTGGAGGTGAGGTGGCGGCGGGGAAAGCTTCTGGGCGGCGCTAGTAGAGGGAGGTGGCGGCATGGGTGGCCTAGGTGGAGGCGGCGAGGGTGAAGGAAGGCTCTGGAGCTGCGAGGTGGCGCGAGAGGAGGTGGCTGACGGTAGCGCGGGAGGCGGCAGTGACGAGGGGAAGATGACGCTCGGGCAGAAGGAAGAAGGGAGAAGGGAGAAGGAGCCGGAGGTGAAGGCGCTCGGGAGAAAAACCGCCTTCGGTAGGGAGAAAGCGCCTTTCTGAAAATGGAAAGCGCCAAATTGGTTGAAGTTTCCAAAAACGTCAAGTTTTCAAAATTAAGCCAAAAGATTCAAAAGTTTTCAAATTTTCTGGGCTATTTCACACCACCGTTGGGAATTTTAATATTAGTGAGGGGTTTGTGACGTGTGAGGAAAAAAACGTAATTTCCTCTCAGTTCTCCAAATAACCATTTGAAAAATATATGTTATTGTCGGCGTTAGAGTACCCTATTAAAAAAATGTCAATTTGTCTGAGTCCAAATCCCTCAATTTAGGTGTCCCAAATCCGTCACCCTTGTACCAAATGTCTCTACTCCCAGATCCCATCAACTCTTTACGGCACCGCCTTCTTCACCCAAATCCACATTCTCCTCCTCCCCAAACCTACCGGCACCTCCCGCCTCATCATTTTACCTCCTCCGCACTGACCTCGGCCACCGCCTTCAACTCGTCGCACCCCCATCGGTGGTGCTCTTCTCCACGGCGCCCAAACCCTACCGAGCACCGTCGCGCCTCCAGATCTGGCAACGTGCATCATTGCGTGAGTGGCTACAATATCTAGCCAACCACCGGCTCTATAACATCCCAAATTTAAAGTTCTTTTTAGCCTTTGAAAATAAAATAACCATTTGAATTTTCTTGTTTTTAAGTTCAACCTTAATTTGAATTTTTAGAAAACAAAATAATTTAATGTGAATAATATAAACTTCAGTTAAATTTAGAACCATTTTATTTGGGTTCCTTGAGTTCCAAAGTATTTCTTGGAACTTTCTAGGAATTTTTTGGAGTTTATTGGCTATTTCTTTGAGCTCGTTTTTCTTTAATCCTATTTCTGAAATTCGAGAATCCTTTTCTTTTCTGGATTTTCCTTTGGGCCGAATTCCTTTTCTTTTGGGCCGTTTCATTTCCTTTCTGGATCGGTTTCCTTTTCCTTCCCCAGTCCAGCCATTGGCCTGCTTCTCCTTTTCCTCTGTGCCAACCTGGTCCAGCCATAGCTACCTCTTCCATTCCTTGCTCTCTTTCTCTCTGACCGTGGGTTTGCCACGTGATCTCCTTCCTTCTTCCTCCCGACTCACTGCCGTGTTTGAGCTGGCCAAGACACTGTCGTCATGCTCTACTTGGATCTTCCATTTCTGTGCCTTTAAAAGCGCACCACCCACATCCCGAGATGCACCTTGTCCTCCTCTCCCAAAACCCGATGGTGTCACCGCCGGTCTTGTGTTCGTTGCGTCAAATTCTGCCGAAGAAGCCGCTGCAAGTGCCTCGCCGTCCATGTCGTCATCGCTATTGGATTTGTCTCATCGCGTTCTAGCATTGCTTCCCTCCTCTTCGCCGAAGAATCCCCGAGCCGCCGTCTCCTTCATCCTCTCCAACTTCGGCCGTAGCCTCCATCTCCGATCTCACGATCGATGATTTTCCTTGCCATTCTGTGTAAAGGGATATGGGTAGGCTACACTACCTCGCAATTTAAAAATTCTATCACAAACATCAAGACACCATGCAAGCAAGAGATCACAGATCGTTACCACTAGACGCACAGTACAACGGAAGAACAGTTGTAGTTGCCTGATCCATCCACTACTACAAAAAAAGGTCATTACAGACGGTTCAGAACCGTCATCACAGACGGTTTTTGAACCGTCTGAATTTGTATGTCTGTGATGACAGGTGGTTATCACAGACGGTTTTTCAACCGTCTGTGATAATGATCATCACAGACGGTTTTTAACAAAAAAATGTCTGTGAATGGTCACTATCACAGACGGTTGCAACCAAGAACCGTCTGTGATAGTGGTATATCACATACGGTTCTTGGTTGCAACCGTCTGTGATACATTTTTATCACAGACGTTTTTAAATAAAACCGTCTGTGAAGGGTCACTATCACATACGGTTCAAACCAAGAATCGTCTATGATAGTTCTTTATACCTAACTAATTTTTATCACATTTTTAGCTAGCCTCAGGAATTGCTAGCCATGCCCTCTGAAAACAAACAAGCGGCTTGGTACATCACGATGAAGTCGACAAGCGAAAGTGATCATTTAACTGAAAATCAATTACAAAAGAATATTTCAAGTATTGTCAGTAGAGTTACAAATTGAATTACAACTACTCGAATTGAATTACAATATTGAATCAATTGTTTGAAGGTCGTTCATCGGTGTCGACGGTGTGAAAATCTTCGTCAGGGTTAACAATGTCTGCCTTGATGAAGCTGCAGAGCGCCCCTCGAACGTACGTGACCTCTTTCATGTCGAGTGCATTTAACTCTATATCGAAGAGCTGTCGACAGCAGGAGTAAAATAGTAAGCATGTAAGCATATATATTTAAATTTATAATTAGGAAATAATTATTACGAGATTGACAAACCTGGGGATCGTGCCTCCTAGAACCAATCAATAGCCGCATATGACAGCATACGTAGAATCCGCATAGGTGATCTCGTTTTTGCTGGTGGCACTGCAAAAATAGAAGTACATATATAGGTACAGACAGTTCAAGACGCAATAGTACGAAGTATGATATATGATTATTGTGTTGTAGCGTGTACCGAAAACCGCATACTGTGAGTCAGTGTGGCGCTCAATCCCTTGTATGCCCCTCCCTCGGCAACATAGCCGATGAACGGCCTACATGATTCCAAAAAGTTATCCGCATTCATTTCAAACGAAGGAAGACTACAATAGAGCTATAATGTGCGGAGAAAATGAACATACCTGTCGAATATTCCTTTAAGAAGGGTGAAGTCACGGTTTTTGTTCAGTAGGGAATTAAGGTACAATACCGTGTTCCTCTTTGGTACAATGATTAGAAGAATCCAGTGGAACCTACTCACGTATGTCACTATAGTCATAAACCTATGTTCAAACAAAATTTGTATAATAAGCAGTGAAGCACTTACTTCTGGTTGTAGGGCACCATTATATACTCCTTGTCGTCCAGAGCAAGCAATCCCATTTTTATATAATTCTCGACGTAGGATGCATCTTGGTTGATTGTTTTCTCAGAGATCACGTGTGGGTCGAGGAAACCCACTGGGTCTTTGAGTCGACGGGCACATTTCATAATGTATATGTAGATAAGCAATGAGTTGTGATATTTATCGGTATCACGTGAGTGTAGAACTTGATTGTACACACTTACAGTGTCCAGCATCATAGAAGTGATGCGTCGAGGGCATTGAGGTTGTATAGGTCGAATAAGTCGTCGAAGCCCACGACGAAGTGGCCCGGCTCGTGGAGAAAATGCTCCTCTTGTATCTGACAATGATTCCAGTATGGTCCCCCTCCTCTCGAGTCTTGCTCATGTACCATTCATGCAAAGATTGACAAGCTAGTCCTGAGCCGTGTAGTTCTGTGTTGGAGACCAATGGACTTCCGAGAGAGTATTTCCCAAGCTTGGCAGGCGCCTGAATGTTCTTCGATATCGATTTCGCCTTAACGAGTTGCTGCGTCTGTCTTCCGTGGGCGACTCGGGGACGATATGGTGACACGTTTTCTTGTCCCTTGGCGTATTCTCTCTTGGGCCCGATGAGGCGGCCTTACGAGCGAAGGTTGAGGCGGACTCATCGAGGGTCCTATTGCAGAGGTAGGGTCGTGTCGATATGGCGTCAGTGTAGGGTCCAGGGCGATGTCCTTCTTGGGCCACTGAATAAAAGTGTACATGGCATCCCCTAGTGTTCTGATTTCTTCGTTTGGGCGAATCCCCAATGGGATGACCATAAAATTATCATGTACCATGTCCACGTGGATCCTGGCGTAACCCGGCGCCAATGGGCACTGTGCTTCACTGCCCCTTCCTGGTAATGAGACACCATACCCCGCCCAGCATCAATAGGAATGTACCCGACCATCCTCACTTGGAGCTTCCATGGCGTCGGCTCCTACAAAATTATACACAATTAGCTAGGGCGTCCTATAGGTCTATCTTTGGAGCATTCCAGAGATGTACATTACCTCAATGTCGTCGATCGGTAATTGAACGTCTCATGTCCAGAATTATGTGTGGACGCGACACTACTCCGATGTTGAGGAGGACTTGCTCCTAAATTAACGGGGGCGGCTTGCGCCTGGAGGAGTTGATTTACTTGGTTTTGCAAGATTGTTATTTGTGCTTGAAATTTTTCAGTAAGCACATGTTCCAATCGGGCATCGTGCTGGTCCTTGGATCTCTTCCTACTCCTATATGTGTCGGAGTCATGTCGGAATCCATCCCTCCAACGTACGTAAACCCCAACACCTCGCGTGCGACCCGGGTGCTCCTTGTTTCCCAGGGCCGTAGATAGTACATCCTTCTCCCTGTCTACTTGGAAGGAACCTTGGGAACATGCAGAAGTCAATGCTTCCTGCAAGAGGGAAATCATGTTTTTATAGACACCGTAAAGTTATGGACTTATTAACAACTAAGTGGTTCGACATATTTACCAGGCGTTGGGACACTGCCTCGTCTGCCGGATTTGTGAAAGAGATGCCGCCCAAAGACGTGGCTGATGCCTTTGCTCTTAACTAGGCTCGAGCGCGCTCGTCTGAGATCTCAGTGAACGGTTTGGTAGCGGTCTCGTCCTCCGCCGCCCACTGCATGGCTTTACCTGCGTACCCAGCGGTGCCGAGTTTGTGGGGTGAGTGTTTTGTGCTGAAGAGCTCACATGCGCGCACTTTGCTCTCGAAATTCGGTCGTCATCTTCGTGCGCACGGCGTCCTATGTATCCGCGATAAGAAATGATGCCGTAAGGCGTCAGGCCCGTGTTCACGTACTTTGTGACAAGCGTGCTCTTGAAGGTCCTCCACGCATGGCACATCGCGTGGAACGCCTGCCGTCGCACGCGTGCCTGGTCTGCTACTGGGAAAGTGAACGAGGCAGAAATTTCAGTCCACAGCTGGGCTCTCTCTACATCCGTCAGAGACTTGCAGCTTGGGTTGGTGATGGGTACCCATTCCCTTGCAAGTACCCCGCAGACGGTCCAGAATCTCGTAGCTGCATTCTTTGGACTCAGAGGGATCCTAACGTCACTGACCTCCATGATAGTCATGCGGCCCGAGGGCAATTTGGAGATTCCTCTGCCATCTCGCTTGCGTACCACCTTAATCGGAGATCCAGACGCATTCGGCGATGTCGTTGATGGCGGCGAAGACGGTGCCTCTACTATCTCGCTTACTTGCTATCTATATAAGTTACGTACACAATGATTACATAAACAAATAGGAGTTACCCATTGAACCTAAATATAGGATACGTAGTAAAGAAAATAGATGAAATTGCACAAAAAACTGCAAAATACATGAATAAAGCATAGTTGAATATGAGTGTGAAAGATTAGGATTGTTGGTTTGGTCCTGGTTTTTTCGGTCGGACTGCCCAACATATACCACATGTATATGAAAGAAAGCAACATATAACTGAAATATTGGATGATTTTGAGTGCTCTCAGAATGCGAGTTGCAAAAGAATCAATGTTTGCCATCTCAGTCCTTTAGTCTATACTCTTCACAAATTGGATAAGAAAACTATAATTTTGATTTTGAGCTCTAATTAATGCTTAGCTAGACTGACAGAACAATCACATGCAATTCACTGAAACAAAAATATTACAAGAATCACTGAATTCATTATTTCAAATAAAAAGCCAACAAACCTTGAATGATTACTTTGATAGCAGCACGCAAACTATTAGATCTCAAAACTAAACTAGTAATCCTACCAATTTCAGTATTAGACCATCTAAATCATAGAGCAAAATTAAGCCCACACAATGCACTGTTGCCAAGCACAACTAAGCCATCACCACCAGAACCCACAAACACAAACAGTATTCCAGGTTACTGAATTAATTGAGATCAACATAACCAGAATGTTCAGCCCAACCTACCACCAGAAAGTAACAACTGATAGACAATCAAATGACAGAAGTAAGTAATCCTCTTTGAGTTCAAGTCTAATCACTTTTATCACTTCAATCTCAGTATTGGACTAGAGCATCATTGAGCTAACTGAACCCACAGAATCACAAGCAATATCTCCCAGCAGTAACAATAAATCAATTCTAGATTTGAACTTGGGGCGGGCCATGTCGAACCCAAACGTGCCCTCGACCCTGGCCTAGTGTACAACGCCAGCGCCGACGACTACATGTCCTTCCTGTGCGCTCTCGGTTACACAGCCAAGGAGATCGAGCCTTACCTCAGGGTGGCGCCGGATCGGGGGAGGCGGCGTTTGATGGCACCGAATCGGGGGAGGCGGCGTTGGGTAGCGCCGGATCCGGGGAGGCAGCGTTGGGTGGCACCGGAACGGGGGAGGCGGCGTTGGGTGGCGCCAGATCGGGGGAGGGGGCGATTCTGGGAAGAACACTGGGCAAGTGCACAACAATTCGAGCGACCCACTTATATAGAGTAACATCACAGACGGTTCTTTAATATAACCGTCTGTGATAACTCATCACAGACGGTTCCATTAAAGAACTATCTGTGATAACTCTAACATCACAGACGATTCTTTAATGGAACCGTCTGTGATGTGAGTCATCACAGACGATTCCATTAAAGAACCGTCTGTGATAACTCTCATCACATACGGTTCTATAATTGAACCGTCTGTGATGTAAGTAATCACAGACGGTTACTTGATGGAACCGTCTGTGATAACTCACATCAAAGACGCTTCAATATAAAGTCTATTTCATTTTCATATCAGATATACCTTCTCTGGACATTTTTCAAAATATTCCCAAATTCTTAAAATATCATATTGTACTTCTATAAATGTTTCAGAACATGTATCGCTCTCTAGTTGCATTTGTGCGATAACCGCATTAAAATAGTACCTGGTCAGATAGATGTTTCACGCGTCATTAGGGCTAACCCGACAACTAAACATTGATTTAGTGTTAATGGTCATAGTTAAGACGCTAATGACGAGCTACAGTGCTCATTCGGCAAAAGCAACAGTGGATCATTAGGGCTAACTCCAAATCAAGTGAAACCAAATTTAATACTACACGACACAACGAAGTCCGCATTAACATCAACATTAGAGATGACAAGTCCATAACACACGACAATTCTACGTTGACATCACATTACAATGGAAGAACAAGTCCATAACACGTGACGCGTTTCCATGTTAACATCAAAGTACAATGGAATACATGCTTAATTGAAATGAAGTCCTTCATGATGATCGACACGCATATAGCTAGCTTCCTCACTGGGTTCTTCCTCCAGTCTGATGCCGTCTCCGAAAGGAGGCAACTCATCAAATTGATTGTACTCTTCCTCATCCATGACATTCTCAACTCCGACAATCCATGAAGAACTACGTGGCAGTTCTTATTTGCTGGGTCCGTTACATAAAAAACTTGAACAACTTGCTTAGCAACTACGAATGGTTCGTCCTTGTATATGACACATTTGAGGTCCACAGTAGTGACGCCGTACTTGTCGACCTTCACGCACTGCGAAAGTTTAACCCAATGGCATCGAAACAGAGGGGATCTTGAAAAGTACATAGTCGAGCTCCCAAATCTCCTCTACGAACCCATAGTACGAGTTCAACCCGCGTGCCCCCGCGGTATTTAACCCTTCGTGAAATGCATCTATGCGGACACCACTGTTCTGAACTGTGCTCTTCCTATCCTGAGCTGCCGTATAAAACGTGTACCCATTTATGTCGTATCCTTACCATATCATAATTGTAAATTTTGGCCCTTTTGCCAACCATAGCAGCGTTTCATCACTTGATGATCTCCCAGTGAATCGCACCTTTAACCATTCCTTGAACCGACGGTTGTGCTCTCTCGTTATCCAAACCTCCGACCGGTCTAGATTCTGTTGGCGTACCATGTCTTTGTGCTCGTCGATGTATGGGGACATTTGGGTCATGTGTTGGAAGATCGTGAAATGGGTATGCGCGTACGTATTTAGATCGGGAGTGATTGCTTTTCTTCAGATGGTCCCGATACCCTCCAGTCTCCTCTCATGACGAGATAGAGGCACACCTATCGGTTCCACCTGAGCCATGTAGTCGACGCAGAACTCGATGACCTCTTCGGTTGCATAACCTTCGATGATACTGCCTTCCTACCGAGATCGATTCCGTACGTAGGACTTCAGAATTCCCATGTATCTCTCGAAAGGGTACATATGATGTAGGAACACAGGGCCGCGTATCTTTATCTCTTTCACAAAGTGAACAATGAGATGGACCATGATATCGAAAAATGACAGAGGGAAATACATCTCAAGATGACATAGAGTCGTGACCACCTTGGCCTGCAGAGCGTTGAATCCTTTGGGATCGATGACCTTCTAAGCAATTGAGTTAAAGAAATAACACAGCCTAAAGATTGCCACTCGGACCTTGTTCGGCAAGATACTCTAATTGCAACAGGAAGCATTTGTGTCATCAGCACATGACAATCATGAGACTTCATACCAATTAATTTTAAATCTTTCATGGAAACAAGTTTCTTAATATTGGCGGAGTAACCGAACGGAACTTTCACACCATGCAAGCTTTGACACATTTCATTTCTCTCGGCCTTGGACAAAGTGTAGCAAGCTGGGGGAAGGTACGTCGTCTTTATCGGTCTCTTGCGGTGCTAACTCAGTTCTTATGTTCATATCAACCAAGTCACGCTGTGCGTTAATACCGTCTTTTTTTTTGCCACTAATGTTTAGTAAGAGACCAATCAAGCTATCACATACATTATTCTCCACGAGCATGACGTCGATGCAGTGGTGAACTTCTAAGTGCTCCCAATAAGGCAAGTCCTAAAAAATTGACCGCTTCTTCCAGATGTTTTTCTGGGGGTCCTTAATTTATGTCCCTTCCCAAGCACAACATCGATATCCTTAACCATATCATATACCTCTTTCCCTCTAAAAGCCTTTGGAGCTGAACTGTCCTCCTTATTTCCGTAATTGTTTCTTCATCTTGCGGTATGGGTGAATCTTGGGAAGGAACCTACGATGACGCATATACACAGTTTTGCGCGAGTTGTTCAGCCATACACTCTCAGTACCATCTGAATAGTGCGGACAGGCTTTGGCTCCTTTTCTACTGAACCCCGAAGGTTACCAAGGGCAGGAAAATCATTGATGGTGCAGAATAACATGGCGTGTAAAGTGAATTTCTCTCGTTTGTACGCATCCCATACTTGTACCCCTTCATTCCAAAGTGTCACAAGATCTTCGAGCAATGGTGCTAAGTAGACATCAATATCGTTCCCAGGTTGCTTCGGCCCTTGGATAAGTAGTGACATCAAAATGTATTTCCGCTTCATACACAGCCAAGGAGGAAGGTTGTACATACATAGATTCACGGGCGGTCTTTGTGTCATTGCTCATGTTACCGAAAGGATTCATTCGTCGATACTCAACCTAATCTTATGTTCCTTGGTTACGCACGAACTCTTTGAAGCTCGATCGAAGTTTCCTCAGGCGTAATCGTGAGGTGTTTGTGCTTTCTATCTTTTTTACGCTTCTACGAGTGCCAACGCATCAATCTTGCCTCCTTTCGGTTCGCAAATAAACGCTTCAAATGTGGGATCATAGGCAGATACCACAACATCTTAGCAGGAGGTCCTTGCTTCGCCTTAGCAGTATTCTTACGCTTGTATCGGGATGCTTTGCAAATGGGACATACATGCATGTCTGCATACTCTTTACTGTCGAGGATACAATCGTTTGGACATGCATGTATTCTTTCCACTTCCATTCCCAATGGACAAAGAACCTTCTTGGCTTGGTAGGTCGTGGTGGGCAACACGTTGCCCTACGGAAGAATGTTAGCTAAGAGATCTAACAACGCTGTAAAACTCTTGTCGGACCAACCATTGCTTGCCTTCAATTTTAGCAATTCAAGCACGGTGGACAACCTTGTGTACTCCGGCTTGCAGCCGGGGAACAAAGGTTTTCCCGAGTCGTCCATTAAGCCCTCGAATTTACAAAACTCTGTCTCACCGTAGTTCCTTTCTGCATCGCGTAGCATCTGATCCAGATTGTCATCATGCGAGCTATCCTCATCAAAAGCACATTCCACGTCCTGCATATCGTTGACTTCCTCGGCGATGTCGTCATTACTGGTTTCCAGTATAATCTGCTCTTCAATGTGACTGGTCCAACATCTATATCATTTTTTGAAACCCCTTCGTATTAAGTGAGCTTTGATCTGCGCCGGGTTAACATTTTTATATTACCGCAATCAATGTATGGACAGTACATAAAATTTTATCCCTTTCTTCAACATATCCTGCTCGGCGGCTCTTCTAAAAGCCAACACGCCATTAATATACTCTTCACTCACACGGTTCTAAACGTACATCCAGTTTCGATCCATCTATACGTATACACATAACAAATTAATTAGTGTTAAATTATATTAATAAACCACAAGTACCTTAACTATTAACCAAACATACTAAAATTTATTAGTGATTAACCTAGAGCAAATATAAAGGATTATGTACAGATTGTTACCCTTAGAGCTCACGACGAATATAATTGATATTCATGCATCGAATAGGATTTACATCTACCACTATCCCTAACATAACAATTCAATATCAACATACATGCGTGCATGATAGATTTTTCAAAAAGAAATATAATAAGTAAAATGGTACGATTGACCTCTAATAAAAAAGTGTCGGACTCATTGAGGTTTACGCTTTCCAACTGCGGAAACGTATTTCCTCATAACTAAAAGTGCATTTCTTTATTTTCATCTGGATTTCATTAATTTGGCATGTGGAGTGTCAGTGACTCATCTATTAATAAAGTTTTGACTCATCTAACAGATACTTAATTAACTCAACTACTCTAATCATTACTCTGTCCTAATCAACCCTGATTTGGTCTTAATGACCAAACTCGGATGTCAATCAGCTCTCCTACAAGCGGCAGAGACATGACCGGAGTTGGTGCATCACCGGAGAAGACGGCAGAGCTCCTCGAGCTTGAGGTAGTTTTCGCGTTTGAGCCTAACTGGGTAGGTGAGTGAGTGTATCATCTTCAGGATGCTATTGTGATGCTGTTGCTAGTAGCTCGAAGACCAAAGGTCACCGGAGCAGCGGCGGCATGGTTGCCCGGGGTAGCGCCATTATCGGCTAACTTAAAACCTAAGCTGTGATAGCTAATCCTCTAATCTAACGCATGCTTAAGCTTCAATGAACTACTAGGAGCTCACCCGAGGCTTTGGAGACACTAGAGGATGACTAGAGCAGCTTGACAACTTTGGCGTGGCGGCGCGAAGGGGGCTCCGTTGGCGACATGCTCTGGCGATGGAAATGCTACAAGAAGGTGCGCATTAGCTTCCAAGCATCCTGAGGATGGTAGAGACCGAAGGAATCATCAGGGAACTCAACGAGTTAGCCGCTAGCTAGAAACTGGTTGTGGCGGCCGAAAATGGGGGAAGAAGGTTGAATCAGAAGATCCTCTGCGATTGAAGCTTCATTAACAGAGGGGAAAGCATCAGTGAGGTTTAAGAAATTATTTGACATGAAAAGAGAGGTCCAAGATCACGGTGCGAGCGAGGAAGTCGGAGAAAAGAGAGGCCTCGAAGCTTACAAGACTGCCTGAACGAGGAAGTCCAAAAATAATGTGTTGGAGATGTATCACAGACGGTTCTAACCAAGAACCGTCTGTGATAGTGATAGTATCACAGACGATTCTTCTTGGAATCGTCTATGATTATTTTATCACAGATGGTTTCAAAGAACCGTCTGTGATGAGACGTCTTCTATGGCCTGTTTTGTAGTAGTGAACATAGAGTGCGTCGATGAAGTGGTCGTAGTCAATCGACCAACGTCCTCGATGTCGATCGTCTCCTCCAGCAAGCTTTGACATTCCTCGCGAAGATCGTGGATCGTCCTTGAGCGCAACAGCGACCACAGTAGAGCCTCTACGGTATCCACATCTCCACGGGTGGAACACAGTACGCCGGTGTGCTATCACCAACTCGCACGATAGGGCTCTTAAGAAGATGTCGGCTAGGGTTTCAGTGGAGCAACTCACGTCACGTCTGTCTCTTTTCATATGTTTCCCAATAGCCTCTTGCATCCTCTTATATAGAGCTCATGACAGATCCTATCAGAACACGTTTGTTCTAACCCGTTAAGTGTGTGACCCTGTAGATTCATGCGTAATCGGTTGTGACTCAGAAACACCTTTTCGACCTGTTAGCAGTTCCTAGCAGGACATAACGATTATCAAATACACATAAATAATATCGGACGAACCTTAATGCAATATGATCTAAGACTTGGTCGTTATCACTTATAACCAGCTCGTATCTCTATACGACCGGTTCACAGTTAGTTATGACTAGTTCGTAACTCCTTATGACCAGTTTTGACCACTTAGTGATTATGTTCGATCAGTCTACGACCTGCTCGTATTTCCGTACGACTAGCCTGTATTTGGTCGAACTGAGTGACCTGCTCGTGTATTCTCTCTCTGCCTCACGATATCTGGTTGAACTCTATGTGAGATAATTTGTCATCTATGGACTGTTCAATACTTTCAAGATCAAGTGGCGGATAACTTCATGTGATCGACTCTTCGACCTCTAGTGGTATGGCCATGCACTTTCTTTATCCGACCACATCGAGGGGCCCAACGATATCTCTCTTATTATGTTAGGATGGGCAAATCCCATATCCGATCAGTCACATTCCTCCGCATGTTTCATAGCATACCTGAAAGCTACATTTATAACTACCCAGTTATGGAGTAGTGTTTGACAACCTCAAAGTGCACTATTACACATGTAGGAAACCATAATGATCTCATATCTAAGGATTATACATCATCATTACTTGAGACCAATTGATGACACATAAAATCATAACAATCTCAACAGTATCTCAAGGTGGGTCAATCCAACACCATGTTCTCTAACATGTTTTCACATTATTGATTCGATATCCCTATATCGATGACCGGTGAAACATGGTCATTAATCAATACATGTGTTGGTCGATAAGTGTTGGACCGAAAAGGCGACTAGAGGGGGGTGAATAGGAGCATGCTCACTTGTTCAACCAAGCTCAGATTCAATACAAATTTCACTCCAATAGCTATGGAAGCTATGAAGATCAATATACCAGTACAGCGAAAGACTAGTATTGAATCCAATCTAAACCCCGAAGTAAAACAACCAAAATCAACATGGGCTAAAATTCTAACTGTTGGGCGGTCTGACCTCTGTGTTAATGGCGGTCGGACCGGTCACCTAAGTGATCGACCTCGGTCGATGAACAGTAAAAACAGCCCGAAAAATGAAGTTGTAAATAGATGTAACTTTTGATATACAACTCCAAACTTGATGAAACTTGGTACACACCTTCTCTAGGATGTCAGGAACCTATTCCAATGGAAGATCGTGAAGATCCTTGGAAAAGTTATGACCTTTTTCAGTTTGAGAGGTGGATGGTTCAAAACCGAGTCAAAACGAAAACTAGATCTAAAAACTTGCTCGTGGGTGATTGATGATCAAGATGATCCTAGACGTGTTCACACATGTCACAGCAAGCTAGATCACGTGAAGAAATCAATCAAAAACTCACGAATCAAAGAAAGACTCAAAATCACCAAATAGAGAGAAGAAAGACAAAGAGACACATCTTTGAGCAAACTTTTTTTGGATTGATTTGATAGGGTTTGGGTTTCTGACCACTCCATCAATGGAGGACAAAGCTCAATCCAAGAGCACGAAATCAAATCAAAACTCTCTAGAACCTAACCTCCACTAATACTCTCCCTAAGCCAAACTAGGGTTTCAACAATAATGAAAGGGTTGAAGGGGTGCGACCACCTCCCCCTCTATTTATAGTGGAGACTTAGACCTTCTAGAAGTTTAACTTAAATGAGCTCCGTTGGGACCAACACAAGCGGGTCACACTGCATACGCATTACAAGCGCCGTCTTCAACACCTCTTGACCTAAACCGCTTCTCTTTGCGTGCGTCTTGTGCCTTGAATTGGCAAAAGGTCACCAAGGTGGTATTTGGTAAGATGCGAAATACCCCTTCTCGGTCCTTCTCAGAAGGCCGAGTCCATCTGTGTGAACTGCCGCTGCTTTCATGCGTGTAGGTTGATCAGCGGCTCTCTCAGGTGTCGGCAAGTCTCTACCATCCGGCTCCACGAAATCACCATGGCACTTGCACAGAGCTCAGCGCCGCTTGTCAAACCGGTCGCCTGAATTTCGTTCGGTCATCCTTGTCTATTACGCACCAGCCTTGGTTCATTGACCTCGCGGCATCGTCGATCGTTACGGACCTCGGCTCTCCAAGCCTAGTCACGATCATCTTCGCCGTTGACCGTCGTTGACCACCAAGCAACTTTGCACAACAATAGACAAGCAAATCAAATCGGGAACAAGTTCTTCACAACTTGACCCACGTTAGTCAAAACATGCATCATGCAACACATATGCCTGAAACTCATGACTTTGACCTAACCAGCGAACAACGTCGCCACAAGGTGGCGTTCAAGTGATGTCGGTCCGACCGCCCCTCGGGCGGTCGAACCGCCACCTACCCGATCAGAGCCGCCCGACCACAGGCGGTCAGGCCGCCGAAAGGACTTAGCGATTTTAAACCCACGAAAATCCGAAACCTCTGGAAACTTTAAACCAATAGAACTTTTGATTTGGAGACTCCAAAATTATGGGACCAAGAGCAATAGAATCCCTCTCTTGCCTACACCCTCTATTTTTGGCCCGACTCATTTGACACACATAGTCCTTCTTGGTCAGATAGCCGCGCTCATGGCGGTCCGGCCAGATTTAGGACGATCGGACCACCATGCTATCGTCGGTCAGACCGCCTGTCACATGAAAGTTCTGAAACTTTGCCGAAAACTCATAAAACGACAAACCGTTAACGCCATTGCCAATTGTCACATCATCCTAAGATCTGAAGCATATCCCCATGATATCCACAATAAAATAACTAGTGTTCTGACCAGTGACATCCAACCAGGGATACATTTAGAATGACATTATATAAGTTAAAGAGCTTCACCAATAAGTCACATACTTGTTAATCTTTATAAATTATAATTAATTCAAGGAACATAATAACATTTATTCAACACTCATAAACATAGATGTGAGACAATCATCTCTATGATTGTCTCTAGGGTATATCCCCAACAGTCTCCCACTTGCACCAGAGTCAATCATACAGGTATCTAATACCCATAGCTCTTGTGTGCACCTCATGCTTAGGTGCACACAAATCCGTGTGCACTTTGCATATCTTCACATCACCTCTTTCAATGTTCTCACGAATAATATGATATCGTCGAAGTATGTGTTTGGACTTTTGATGCGATCTAGGCTCCTTAGCTTGTGCAATAGCTCAACTAATATCACAATAGAGATCTATTGGACTTGAAGAATTAGAAATCACACCTAGTTTATTAATGAACTTTCTAATCCATAAGACCTCTTTTTGCAGCTTCAAAAGCCGTAATGTACTCAGCCTCTGTTATAGAATCAACAACTGTTTCTTGCTTGGAACTTTTTCAGCTCACTATTCCTCCATTAAGACAAAACAAAAACCCAGTCTGCGATATGAAATTATCCTTGTCGGTTTGGAAGCTAGCATCAGTGTAACCATTTACGACCAGCTCTTCCTCACAACCATAAACAAGGAATGCATTCTTAGTCCTTCTCAAATACTTAAGAATATTCTTGTTTGATATCGAGTGACCTTCACCTGGATCTGACTGATATCTACTCGTAACACTTAGAGCACACGACACATCTGGTCATGTACATAGCATGGCATACATACGGGATTCTACTCATTTTGTCTCGCTCATCAGTGGTCATAGGACACTGATTTTTTCTAAGATTAATGCCATGTGCCATGGCAAGAAACATTTCTTAGAATCTTGCATGATGAACTGCTTTCTTTTTCTCTCTCTTTTACTTACGAGTGGGCCCCATTTGTTAGTGTCTTTTTCTTTTGTCTTTTTCATTCAAAAGAATATTCCTGAGAATATTCTTTTCTCTCTCCTTTTTCCTTTCCAGCAAATCTTCCAAGACTCTCTTCTCCTTCGTCCGAACTCCGATTCAGCCCGTTCAAGTTCTTAAATTCCTCTAAAATCGAGCTCTTTTTTAAAGTTGGTTTTTCTATTTTTTTTATTTTCTTTTGGATTTATTTCAATTTCATTTGTTGTTTTCTCTCTCGTTTAGACAATCTATTTCAAGGAGCAAGAGCAGGAGCAAGTTTTGAAGATCCAAGTGTGGTAATTGAGAAAAGCCAAGACAAGTCATAATTCATTAATCATACTGAACCTATGTTTTCAGAAGTATCTTGTTTTACATTAAATTGCATGCTATCTTTATGTCAACTGCATCTGAGAAAAGTTAATCACCTATTTATCATTATGTCTCCATTTATTATTTGAATACCATGAATCATTTGTCACCATAGAATGGTCATTATTAGTTGAATTCGTATTTCTAACATCGGCATCGTAGAGATGCTTAGTGATACTTACTTGTACGATGGGCTCATGTCACTTGATCAAATAATGCCAATTTGACTTAATGAGATATGGAATCGTAGTGGATAGTCACTGTTGTTAAAATTTATTGTGCCAAGGAAGGGTATGTCATTGGTCTTGGTTTAACAAAATGATTTCCGCTTAGGTGAGCAATCATGCAGTAAAGGTGGTGCGGTTAGCACATTGTTGGGTTGTGCTAGACTCACCTGAGTAATTGCCAAAGACTTAATCTTGTGCGTCATTGAACTAGGCTATATCGTACAACCACTTGTTCAGTATCGGATGGACCTGGCTAATTAATTAGCAATGTCTCAATTTCGGTTATATCTTGGAAGCATGAGTTACGAGATGGACGTATACTCACAATGGTGTAAGACGGGGCCCTGTCTAGCCAGATTAACAATCGGTGTTGAAACCTTAGCTAGAAGAACTGGGTTAAGAAGGATCTTTGTAAAGACCTTATGATAATCACTTAGTCGGGCACCTATGAGTGTGTGGTCAGACATTATAAGTAGATTTATCTCTTGTAGGTAAGCTGTGCAAGCTTTATAGAGTTAAAACTGTTTAAACAGTCGTGTCCCCGGATATGGATAATGCTCGAGGATTTCGCACGAGGGATGGAGTTTTTTTTTTAAAATTGGTCGGAAGGTGAATACAGAGTTCACTTGGTGAATAGCAAATCTCAAATAACTAATGACTACATATTGCCTATTGGTGCATGTTTTATAGGAGGTTAAGACATGCTAATGAATGATCCAAACATAACATGAAATTCCTACACCATATTGTATATCGACATCTCAAATGGAGTTGCAATGCAGCTTTTTTCAGACATTCCATGTCACATGAAATCATGAAACTATAATTTCCAAAACCTAAAATCCAAATTTTCGCGACTTAAATCCTAAATTTTTGAGACAATTCCAGAATACAACTAAAATTTTTGAAATATTACACAATCAAGTCCACTGTGTGAGGAGCCTTCAATATAAAATTCATAATTTTTGGAGCGTAATTTCTACATTCACAAATTCATACAAACAGTACACTATATGAATTTGCGAGATAAAATCAGAATGAGTAAAATTATGCACAAATTACATAAGAAAGTACATCATGCTGAGAGGCTCCACATAAAATTTTATAATTTTTTGAACTCATTTACTATATTTTAAAATTTTTACAAACAGCTGAGAAACCCTAATCAGTAAACCCTAATTTCGGCTAGTGACATGGCGGGCTGATGGGCGTTGTTGTATGGCCGCCGCGAGGCAACAGGCTAACATGATGGGCGGAGAGAGAGGCCATTGCATAGTGCTTAGGTGTGGCGGTGTGGTGTATTTTTAAAAAATAGAGATGATCATTCCTAAAGTGCCAATAACGTCCTATCTATACCTTGCGGGCGCCATCGCCGGCGATCACTCTGAGGCTCACGTGATTTGCCGAGTGCAAAAATCTTTGCCAAGTGCCAAATTTGGGCACTCGGCAAAGACACCTTTCTTAGCGCCGCCTTCGGCAAAATATGGCACTTTCGGCAAAGAGGCCTTTGCAGGTGCCTCGCGCTCAGTAAAGACTATCTTTGCCAAGTGCGGGCACTCGGCAAAGGTAGACACTCGGCAAAAGATTGGTAGGGGCCTAACGGTATCCGGTAGCGTCCTCTTTGCG
Organism: Hsuehochloa calcarea; assembly: GCA_036346395.1. NCBI lineage: Eukaryota > Viridiplantae > Streptophyta > Magnoliopsida > Poales > Poaceae > Hsuehochloa > Hsuehochloa calcarea. The sequence goes on along the minus strand of CM070611.1, from coordinate 21,802,542 downwards.
AGTGCCCCGTTGGCACTCGGCAAAGAATTTATTTCTTGAGTGCCAACCTAAACACTCGGTAAACTAATTTTTTTGGTTTTTGCCACCAATTTTTTTTCAAGCTTTAGTACACTACCACAAACAACATGTTTAAATTTGGGACATTTTCATTGCCTTTTGGCATATTTCTATAGTTTATTTTGTTTTGTTGAATTTTTCGGAAAATGTAAGTTTGAGCTGCGGTGCATCGAATAATGGATTACATTCGTTAAAAAATGTTATCCTTGTTTCTTAGTGTAAATTTAGGCTAAATCCGAGGCTGTCTCGAAATTTAGATCAAGCGTGCTCACGGGAACAACGCCGCCAACTTAGCGTGGGAGTGGTTTTTAATTGTATAAAATCTGAGCAATTCGAAAATCATGAAACTTGTCGAGTTGTCCATTGTATCGTATCGTATGCCGTGGAAAAAATTTGAAAAGGTTTGAAACATGTCACTACGATGCTCACAAACCGCCCCGTGCGCCCCCGCCCCGCGCCCACAGCCGCCCTCGATCTCCCTCGCGAGCGCCCACGCGCCTCCGTCTCCCCTCATTGTCGGCCGTCTCCACGCGAGATCTCCCACCGCCCAGTGCGGGCGCCTCCCACTTGAATCTCCCATCGCCCGCGCGCCGCCGTCTCCCTCCGGTCGGCCTTCTCCACGCCCGAGCGCCCACCGCGCCTCCGTCTCCCTCGGTGAGCATATAGGAATGTGGCGATCTTGTGGATGCTTGTGGATCTTTGTCAAATTTTGTGATGCTAGAGACTAGAGAGTAACACGAAAGACATCGGTTTGTGAGGGCCGCCATGGTTGTGTCGCCCAAGGTAGCATGTCGGCCATCGTGCGTTCATATATATGTGCATATCGGCCATCGTGCGTTCATATATATGTGCATGTAAACCATCGTGCCATTGGTTTTCTTGCGAGTTTTGGAAACCTCACGTGCGAGGAGGTGCTACGAAATTTTGTATTGACAGTTTATGTTTCTTTTTTGCGAGAGAAGAGCGGTCGGGCGGCGGAGTACCTCGGCGACCCGATCGCCTTCCTCGCGGCTTGCGATGCTGCACGCGTCGCCTCGCCTCGCCACCCGCCCGGCCCGGCCCGCTAGACTCCACCGCCACCTAGGTATAACCCCTCTTTCCGTATCATGGTGCGTAGATCACGTAACCTAGTTAAGCGTCTCCGTTCGAAAGAATACGGTTGGAAATATGCGGATATTTCCATATCTAAACAAATCTGTTTGGTTGTCCACGTTTTTGGGCGCCCACGGATGCGTAGGTGGGGTTAGTTTCCATGATGCCCTCCGATCCGAGAGCGAGTTTGGCATCATCTCCCTGTTCTCCGGATACACACTCTCCTGGCGGGGCGTGTATTTGGAGAGCGGAAAGTCTTGCCGAAATTGCATCTCGAATAAAATGAAACATGAAACTAACCTCATCTGGATCTCGCGATGAGATTAGGACCTATCCTCACCTATTAGATAGTAGGAGCGTCGTGTAGATGCAATTGATGTTTATATTACTCGCCGCTATATATGTTAGAGGATGGAGGACCGTGAGTGGATGTACGGGCGCGCGAAGTCGAGTCAGTCACCAATTAATGGATTGACAAGACCGATGCTTTCTTGGAGCGGGCATTTGGCGTGGTACGCTAAAGGAAGCGAGTAAAATTTGCCGTCCTGCGACAAATGTGCAAGCGACAAATGTTCCAAACCTTTTAATCCGTCATATTCAAATGCCATTGGTTTGATCACGAAGTAGCGAGGCGGACATATTCTAATCTTGGGCTAGTCGAAATTCGACGAGTTCCGTCTTACCGGAGGCGATGTCTATATTGTGGCCCAGCAGCCACGCAAGTTTATTATCTCACATATGCGTGTCAAACCATAAGGCATCTTAAGGGTTGGGATATTGTGCCTGAGGTATCGCCACACGGTAAAGTGTCATCCCAAGCGATGAAGATTACAACAGACCCAAACACATATGACGGAGAGTTCTTTCAAGAAGAGGGACTAGAAGGAGGTTTGAGATAGACTTAACAAGCGATCGGAATGGAAGTAGACAATGAAAGCGGTTATTGAAGAAGGCCATTTGGAGATGAGGTGCAAAATGTGAAGGACTTTCAAATGCTTGGCGATTACATTTAGACAATGACAATGGCAACATTGCTCATTCGGATAGTGTTGATTATTTCGACATGATTGATAGTGATGATGAGACTTATGATCCGGCTAATCCGATCATGAAGATTATTTCTAATACATATAATACTATGTTATTTTGTAATTACGTTTTATTTATTTTGCATCTCTTTCTAAGTACTTCTTGTTTATCTATGCTTATTGGTTTACTCTTTTTAATTGCGGTGATTGAACAAAGATGGTGGGCGGTGGGATGAGAAGCTAACGTCCTTGTGTAGAAGGACAAGGACCACGAGCCGAGGAGAGTAGGAGGAGGAGGAAGCGCGCGGGAGGAGTCGTCGCTGCCGCCCCGTCGCGTGAGGAGGAGGAGGAGGAGAGTGCCCGGGAGGGCCAGGAGGCGCGGGAGGGCGCTGCGGAGTCGGCGAGGAGGCCGGGAGGGCGCGAGGAGGGCGATGAGGAGGTGCGGAGGAGGCGCAGGAGGGGCTGCGGAGGAGGCGGCAGCGGGGTTCCGCTTCCTCTAGTTCGTCGGCGTCTACTTGCGAGTCCGCGAGCCTCCTCGGCGACCGATACCTCGTGAGAGGCGCCCGTGATTCGACAGGGGAAAAGTAAGTAACTTTAGATGTTATCACTACTTTATATGATATGTTGAAAATCAAAATAGAAATTAATAATTTTTCTTAATCACTTGGCGAGGCGGGCGATTGTGGCAGTGGAGGTGCTCACACCGCCAAGTCAATGGCGTCCTCGGTCTTACGTGCAGGAGCACTTCCTGGCGTGGTTGAGTACCTTTGGAGTAGCGGGCGGCCTACTCGTTTGACCACTCGCGCCGCCCGATCTTTGCGGTCGGGCCCGCGAGGTATTCAACAACAAAGGCGGGCGGGTGAAGCAAGAGCGTGGGTAAGTCTTCCTCGCACTACATTGCTCAATACATCGTATTCATTGGACATTCTTGAAATAATGAATGGATACATCGTGTTTGTATCACGATTTCTTTAGATGCCGGGGCGGACATGAGGCCGGGCGGATCGCGGTGGCTACCAAATCTGCAAAAAACTCGTCGTGGACATGCATTACGAGCGCGCATCGGGCCGTCGTAACTTACCAGGACCGTCCTTGGAGCGAAGGTCACCAAAGGGGCCTTAAGAACCATGGCGACCGGGACCGATTACTGCAAGTAAATCTGAACATTAATACTAATTCCTTTTGAGATTAAGTAGGCTTAATTTCATCTTACGATATGTCATGTACTTGATGGCTGTAGATGATTCCTTATTGGTGCGCGCATCCCGATCTTTGAGAGCAGATGGTGCACAAGTGGTGCTCAGTGGAGGGAGAGCGCACAACTTGTGCAGGGGTGGCGTTTGATGATGCAGTGTAGCACACCATCAAGGTAGCCGCAACCTCGGCGGATCTGCGAGAAACATAGATGCAGCGAATTCATTTATTTATTCTAACGCTCAGTGCATGATTTCTAATCATCTTCTTTGTTTTCTCGCGATCGGCGTCACATGGTGGCGACCTTGCTCCATCTTCAAGGCATTTGCTATGGCCCACAAGGGCAAAGCGGCGTCGGCGTCGACTACAACCGGAGGATCGGGCCGAGGTGTCTGACAATGCGACTGTCCCAACCGCCTTAGTGAGTACACATCGATGGCAAGGGAGGTCCATGGGCGGTGCGATCCGAGCAGGGACCTTGATGGAGAAATCGTCATAAGGGTGGGAGGAGGCAAGAAGCATGGGCGATATTGCATTGGCGACAGCGCAATCGACTCGGCGCTTCTCCCGATCTCTCCCAGTTCGAGCAAGCGGCCGAGCACGAGCCCGACCATACGACCTCGGCGGGACACTTCACACCACGGGTGGAGGCACTCGAGGTTATTCTGGTTTATTCATCGTTCATTGGTTTTTCATACCTTTCCTTTGCATTATTGTAACATTGGGGTGAATATATTGTAGGCCCATTGGAACAAGAGAGGAGGATACTGGAGGCGGATGCGGCGAAGATGGAGAGGTGGAGGCGGCGGGAGGCGGCGGCGGAGGATGGCGGAGATTCTTGATACATGCAAAGTCTTGGCGCCGCTCTGGTGTACCTCCGCCACCTTAGCTATTCGCTCCACCTCCACCTCCTCACTATTCTACTCCCTGTGAGTATAAATGTTTTAGTTTGTATGTTCATGCTTACGGTCAAACCTAGTGGAGTATGAAAGTTTTATTCATGTATGGTATATATTTATCTTGTCTCACACATGCAATCTCTTCTCCTTTGTGCGAGAATCAATCGTAGGATCGAGCGATCCTCATGCTTGATGAATCCTTCACCAAATCAGTCTCATTGGCCATCTTAGTGATACTACTTGTGGTTGTTAATGGTACTTCTATTTGCAATTATGGTTGAAGATGATGGAGCACTTGGATTACTTGTGAAGTTATTTGTGATATATTGTGAGACATGTGGCGTTTGTGATATATATGTGGTGTTGATGATATATATGTCTTTGTTGATGATATATATGTGATGTTGATGATGTTTGTTATATATATATCTTCTGTTTGTTTGGATGGGATGTAAAAACAACTAAAAAGGTGTTTTGGTCACTTGGCAGAGTGCAATGGTCATGACACTCGGCAAAGTGACCATGCTTTCTTAGAGTGCAAAGGCCATTGCACTCGGCAAACATCGCCGATTCTTAGAGTGCCACGGGCGGACACTCGGCAAAGATGGCTGTTTGCGAAGTGTCCTCCGGTGGCACTCGGCGCGACGCCACCTTTGCAAGTGTTTGATTCAATGGCGCTCGGCCGCGGAACCTTGCCGAGTGCTTGACCTTGACACTCGGCAAAAGCGTCATCGCGGTGGCGCTTCGCCGTCACGGCGACTTTTCTTTGCAGTGTTAGATTAGCTTTCGGCAAAGCCTTCTGCGAGTGCGATAAAGTGCACTCGGCAAAGGGTCTTTGCGATAAGCTGTTTACCATAGCGCTTCGGCAAAGCCTTTACTGAGTGTATATCGTCCTGTGCCGAGTGCCTGAGGCACTCAGCAAAGAAGCTGTCTCCGATTGTGGATGGTTACGGCTGGTATCGATGAGTTAGGCATATGCCGTGTGTATATAGCTCCTATTATTTGCTTACCACATTCCTAGCTAGAAAGAGACTCGTGGCGTCATTCCACGACATGGATTGATCCAAAAAAATATTAAGGGTGACAAGTGGTCATGTCAAGCAGCAGGCACCGCACAAAAATCTAACCCATGGAAGCATTATCTCCTCGAACATTTTCGCCACCAAGCACCCCCTAACCGCTGCCCGTGAAGAGGAGAGTCACGCATGATGCCAAAGCCGAGAATTGCAGGCCGCAGAATATGTGCGTGCATATGTCTCTCACTGCAACGAAAAGAACTGATCCTCCCAAAACTTCTCCATCCCTCCTCCGTCTAGGCGTCCATTCATGTGTCAATTGTCAGTTTGCATGGCGGCTAGTTCTGGCCATACGTTCTATTCATTAGTTTGTATTTTCTATAGCAGCTGCAATTTAGCACGACAAGGGTTTGCATTGGGTCGTAAGCGATCGAGTTGAAACGATTAACAGATATGAGAGATCGATCGATTCGCATTGGGTTGTAAGTAATTAGGACCCAACTAACAAAAGAAAATAATATAAAAAAAAGATGCGAATTGAGTATGAGTGAAGAATGAAGACTAGGGCAGAAATTTATTCGTCATCATCGTTTAGTAAGTGGAATTCAATCTTCTAATATTGAAGGTTTGCGTGTACAAACCAACGTGTGATGTGAGGTGACAATACACAAATTAAAAGTTCGTTAGATAACTAATTGAGTAATTTCATTCCATCAAGCTTGGATGATCGGATGAATCCATTAATTACCCCATGCCGACAAGCCGCCATCCAAACAGGCCAAAAACTTCTACGATTCTTGACGCAATATGACCTCGCATACGTCCATTTTTTTTTTTCAATTACTGGTCCATTTACAGAAGTATATATTACTCGCGTTTTCGGCGGCAGCCGAGATGGTGGTCAGCTTCAAGCCCAATTGTGAGATCCAGTTAAACACTTCATTCATTTTACTACTTGCTCAGTGACTGTGTTCCTGTGTACGGATGCAAGTAATCACTGTGCTTCTCGATTCTTCACCTCCCCGTTCATAAATACGTTCATAAATACCAATGGAGACGTTAACAAAGGCGCCTCCATTTCACGAGAAGATGAGTACTAGCATAGTTAGAATGCAAACTTCGCAACTACTACTACTCTTGTTGGTGGTGTGCTCCTGCTTCCACTGCCACCTCGCCGCCCACCATGACTGGAAGCACGAGCAGCCACCGCCGTCCGCCGTCGTCGTCGGCTCTGTCCACTCCGGCTCAGAGACCACGAACGCTGTCTCAGGTGTGAAGCTTCGCTTCTTATGTTTACACGTACACTTGTGCTACTTCGTAATCACGTTCCAAAATGAAGCGTGTGACTGGTTCTAACAGTGAGCACTATTCTTTTACCATGTCCCAGGCACCCTGGTCGCCGTCGGGTGCCACGACGGGAATGGCCGAACCGTCTTCCGGCAGCAAGCCATCACCGACCGCCGTGGCTGGTTCCGTATCCACCTGCCGCCGGAGTGAGGCCAGCTCAGCTCCGTGACGTCCTGCTCCGCGCAGCTGTTGCTGCAGCCTAATGCGGCGCCCTGCGACGCCGCTGCGTCCGCCAGCACAGCCGATGGCTTCCGCCTGGCCACCAGGAAACGCGACGGCACCCGAGTCTTCTCCGCCGGCACGTTCGCCGTCCGTCCAGAGCTCTGCAGCGAGAAGGGCGTGTTCTTCCCGCCGGTCCCGCTCGTGCCGGAGCCGCCGAACATCGGCGGCGTGCCCATCCCGCCGAACCCGGTCACGCCGGCCCCGCCGTCTCTTGTGCCACCGGTGTTTCCCACCCCGTCTCCACCGTCCATCCTGCCGCCGCTTGTCCCACAGCCTCCACCAGCGTCGATAATACCGCCGGTCCTTCCGTTTATTAACCCACCACCTCCGCCGCCGCCGCCATCGATTATCCCGCCGGTGCCCCTCATCCCACCGACACCATTGGTTCCTGGCGTGCCACCGGCTTCCTCTTCCAAGAATGGCCGGACGGCGACCCCCTGAGGAAGACGCTGGCTTTCTTGCGATGAGATGTACACTCCGTAGACATGTTATACTAAGAAACTATTATCCTGTGCTCGTGCAGTGTGTCTGTACCGTGGTTTTGGTGTTAAGTTAGGAGGTACTTGCTGTATCTTGCATTCAAAATAGAGTGTAATATGGTGTGATATAATTTTGCTGTTCAGTAAATTGTGTTTTCTTGTGCAAAATCGAGCTGAACCTCACCCGCTCATTCCATGTTCTCCACTATCTCATTTTTGTTCAGTTTGCCATCCAAATACCCTTCATGACGCACGGTAACGCAATCTTATGGTTTTCATTATCTTTGAGCATGTTTCAATATATTATTTCAATACATACTTAAGTGATTTTGTAGTTGTTAAATGGTTTGAGTAATTCAAGTACTTGTAATACACGATTTTAATACTAACGTTTTAGCTACACTACGGGAAACACGTGATTTGCCGAGTGCAAAAATCTTTGCCGAGTGCCAAATTCAGGGCACTTTCGGCAAAGACACTGCTTTTGCGGCGCGCGCTTTCGGCAAAATATGGCACTTTCGGCAAAGAGGCCTTTGCGAGTGCCGGGCACTCGGCAAATTCACGCACTCGGCAAAGCGTATTGTCTTAGAGTGCCAAAACTTGGCACTCGGCAAACTAATATTTTTTTGGTTTTTGCCACCAATTTTTTCAAGCTTTAGTACACTACCACAAACAACATGTTTAAATTTGGGACATTTTCATTTCCTTTTGGCATATTTCTATAGTTTATTTTGTTTTGTTCAATTTTCCGAAAAATGTAAGTTTGAGCTGCGGGTGCATCGAATGATGGATTACATTCGTTCAAAACATGTTATCGTTGTTTCTTAGTGTAAATTTAGGCTAAATCCAGAACTGTCTCGAAATTTCGATCAACGTGCTTTCGCGAGGCAACGCGCCAACTTGCGTGGGAGTGGTTTTTAATTGTATAAAATGCGAGCGAATTCGAAAATCATGAAACTTGTCGAGTTGTCACCGTATCGTATCGTTATACCGTGGAAAAAATTTGAAAAATTTTCGAACGCAAATCACGTCGATGCTTGCAAACCTTAGAAAAGCGAGAAGAATACGTGACAACTTCTTGGAGATTCTTGGTTTGCAAGCATCCTACGTGACAACTTCTGCGAAACCTTCTCAAATTTTTATCACGGCCTCCACATATGATATCATGACATCTTCCCAAGTTTCTTGATTTTGGACTTCGTTTGCTTTTATACAATTTAAAACAACTCGGCCATGCAAGTTAAGTGGTCATGTTTAAGTGAACAAGATGCTCGAAATTGGTGGTACATTCCTGATTCTGACCTCACATTATACTAAATAACATGAATATCATTTTCCATTCATTTTTTCGTTATTGAATGACTAGCGATTATAATTTGAATTATCCAAGAAAATTCAATTAATTGAAATAAATTAAAGAAATATAGAATAAGTCAGAAATATGCCACATTGGAACATGGAGTACGGTATTGTATGAGGACTGAGAAAAAGTTTGGAGGTCAAAAGTGGAAAAAAATATTGGTTCGAGTGTCAAAGAAATGACACTCGGAAAAACTCTCTTGCCGAGTGTCGGGAAAATGACACTTTCGGCAAAGAGATCTTTGCCGAGTGTCAAACAATGACACTCTCGGCAAAGGCATATTTGCCGAGTGTCAAAAAATGACACCGACAAATAATTTTATAGGGGTTTTAAAAACCCCTATTTGCCGAAGTGCGGATCGGGGCACTCGGCAAAGGCCTCTTCTTAGAGTGCGGTCGGGCACTCGGCAAATAGGGTTTTTAACCGGCCCACCACCCGCCACCACGCACACACGCACACCCGCCTGCGCCATGCCATGCCGCCACATGCCGCCTCATTACTCGGCCGCACGCGCCAATGCCATTGCCACACCGCCTTGCGCCGCCCGCTCCAGCGCCACGCCGCGCCGCCCATGCCGGGAACAATTCTTGGATCGGATAAAGGTTTCATTTTTTTTCTATTAGTTGAAATTGTTTCATTTACATGATTGCTCGATGAACACGTATAATACCAATATTTTCATGTAATGTTTATAAACTTCTTTGTTGGAGTACTCTAAAATGGAGTACTCACCATCTTTTGTACTTGTCATTTGTTGTTAGATGCTACAATAATTTTGCATTTGTATTATAAATGCTAGACCGACAGAGGAAGAATGTTTAGTTTTGATCTAGAATTTCTTGTTTTTAGAATCGAGAAAATTTGCACATATCATTTTCCATCGATCTCATGCCTTGCCAAAGGAGACTACGCACATGTTAGAGAAAATGTCAATGCAGCCACGCACTTAGCTTAGTCTTTGTAGTACTTGATATCCAAGAACTTCCCCAGTAAGCAATTATTATGTAAAGCAATGAGAATGCCGCTGTTAAATTGTGAATGTGCAATTTATTTACTTGTAGGTGATTTAAGGACATGACCATAGTTTGAGTGCCAAGCGTAATGTTTTTAAATGTGTATTTGTTGATAACTAAATTCATCTAGATGACATCTTTGATTGTGTGCGATTATCCGTAAGGCTTTTGAGTGTACTATTGAAGCATAATTCAATTGCATGACTGTATTTTTTTGGTTTATTTGATGAGTTTAGTGTAGACAATCCATTATTTCATTTGGTTTCTCTTTAAATCTGTGATATGTTGAAGACACAGAGCATTGCCCTTGCATGTCACAAAGATTTAGTGCTTGCGGGTTTGTGTTCTATGGCATTACTTACTACATTAGCTTAGTGTGCCATACCCTTGAATTTTTACTTAGAGCAAGGTTCAATTCCTGCGGCTAGCAGCTAGTGGTAAGTGATAAACAAAACATCAAACTAAACCGATTTTTATTAATCAATTTGAGTTATGCCCATTTAGGAGTAGATGCTCTTTACATTTGTGAGACATGATGGTTTATTGAAAATTAGCGGTTTAAAGTTCGGACCGTCTTTTAGAAAGCAGAAAATGTTAAAATGTTGAGTCTTCTCGATCTCTCACAGGAACAACCAGCTGTTGCTAGTTGCAAAGATGCCTAATGAGAACGCTTTGTCCCAAGAGGCCCAAAGCTGGAGTGATCGTGGCGATAACCTACTTGGTCCTATACCATATATGGAACCCTTGCTATAATGCCTTGGGCTCAAACCACAATTAGGACTTGTGATTGCTCACTCTCGTTTATCATCCGTCATGCAGTTGATCTGTTGCAAAATTGTCTCATCCTAGCTCCATTGCTAACATATTGTTGTATTGTGGTCGGTTAATCGGTGGCGGACATTATTTATTGAATCTTGTTTAGTAATTTATTAACTTGTAGTTGGCATGGTGTTGGCATATTACGGTGAGTGGTAAGTTCACACTATGGGAGCAAGTATGCGACATGTGTTTGCATTAGTTACTAGCTCGAAGCCTCGAAGCAAGAGCCTAACAACTTTTCTAGTTGTAGTATACATAGTAATGGAGGAACTCACATATCACTATCAGGGTAAACCTTGATTTACACTCCTTTGTATTGGCAATCTCTACTCGAAATTTTTGCCAAATCTCTAGTCTCTTGATCTATTTAGGACTACCGTAAACTTTCTTCTAATCCATTGTAGCTAGGTCATTCAAGTTTATTGCTTGCCATTTCTTTCGGTGGATCGCATCACATTGGATGACCTCCCTGAAAAAATGCCAAACAACATTCAGAATTGAATTTGGCGAGTTTTGATTAGTCTTTCGACCTCTATCATGCCAAACCACGCCTATCATGCCATTTTAGAGTTTTCACTAGTCTTTGGATCATTTCTTTGTTGGAGTACTCACTAACTAATTAGCCCACTAACAGATCCTAATTAACCATTAAGGGTGAGAGTTCACTAGATACTAAACTTGTCTTTGCAATTTACTCTAAAAAACACTTACTAACCATTTAAGCTCTACTCTACTTGATCTGTCCTTACTACAATTGAATCTCTAGTCAGAGTCTATTCAGCGATGAACTCTTTGTATGAAAATACAATATGTCCATTGCTTGTCTAAAAACTAACTAACATGTAACCTGCTAACTTTGCTACTAACCTAATCCAGTGGACCTACTGACAATCATACACTAATGAAGCACTAGCTTTAGCTTATTGTTCACTGATAACTGGCCTAACCATGGCCCTGCTAACTACTACTTAGCTTACTGGGATGCCCTACTGATCACACATGCACACAAATAGTCACACATACACAGAGAGATATACAAATATATATGTGTAACATTTCTTTGCATTATGTTTACTTCATTTATTGGTTAGCCAATATATCCAGTTATTTCTTATTTGAGAGAGACACAATATTTTCGTTTTGTCTATTGGCGACCTGTTAACAGAATGAAACAACTTATTCCGTATGGATTAGTGCATGGTTGAATTAAGTCATCGTAATGGATGCATTTAAGCAATGTGCGGTTTAGGTGTTTGAGTAGGTGCTGGATCCTGGATGTCCCGAGATGGTTTTTTTTTGTCATTTTGGTTGGCTGAATAATATCTAGGTCTATAATTTGGTTCCACGAGGGAATCCTAGATAATGTCATTAATTAGCTATGCATATTACCCAACCAACGAACCTGACACCATCAAATACTGTTTTAGCCCTTTGATTGGTGAATTTGATTTGTAGTAACGCCTCCCTCATCAGTATCTGATTGGTATATCACTTTGTTATTGCTATATCACTTTGTTGAATGCCATTCTCACGATTGGTCGGTCCAGTTTATTCTCGGTTAGGCGTAACCTAGTTAGGCGTCTCCCGTTCGAAAGAGATACGTTTGGAAATATGCGCATCTTTGCATATCTATAACCGTATCTGCTTTGATTGTCCACGTTTTTGATAGCAGGAGGATGCGTAGATGGGGTTAGTTTCGTGGTCTACTTGATCCGTGATGAGTTTGGCGACATCTCCTGTTGTTCTCCGGATACACAATCTCCTGCCGGGCGTGTATTTGGAGAACAGTGAGGAGAAATCTTCCAAAATCTGTCTCGGATAGGAGTAGAGCATGGAAACTAACCTCATCTACGCATCCTCAGTGAGATTAGGACCTATCTTCACCTATTAGATAGGAGAAAGATCGTGTAGATGCATTTGATTCTTATATTACTCCCTCGATATGTTAGAGGATGGATGGCCGTCATTGGATGTACACGGTAGGAGAAGTCGAGTGATTACACCACGGAATGGATGAACAAGACCGATGCTTTCTTGAACTGCATTTGGCAAGGTGCTAAAGGACATTGTCTAGTTTTGTGTCCTGCGAGAAATGTGGAAACAGGAGAAGGGTAAACAAGGTGGACATGGGTAAACATCTTTTGAAGAATGGATTTACGCGGACTACACCGGTGGGTCCACCATGGTGAAGCCCATCGTATGAGAGAGGAGGTGGTGAGACCACGCGTCGAGGCTTATGATCTTGATCTTGGGGTAGCGGACATGTTAGATGACTTTCACCAAGGACATTTCGATGAGGGACGTGAGAAGGAGGAGATGGAGGCGACGCCGCAGGCGTTCTACGACATGATGGACTCGGCACGAAACCCCTTCACGATCGGTCAGCGGTGTCTCAGTTGGATGCCATTGGGCGCTTAATGGGGTTGAAGTCCGAGTTAAACTGAGTCGAGAAGGCTTCGATAAGATGTTGGCGTGATTGGCACCACGCTCGGGAGGGCCACATTCGCCAAGAGCATGTCACGAGTCACGAAACTCCTTCGTGCACTTAAGATGCCATATGAGCGGATACATGCTTGTTCGAAGGGGTGCGTCCTATTTAGGAAAGAACACAAGGATGCAAAGTCTTGTCAAAGTGTAAATCCTCCGTGTACAGAGGTAGACTCGTGATGGCGGAAGAGGCGACTACGATCCCGTGAAAATCCTACGGTACCTTCCGTTCCTACCGAGGATCCAACGGCTATACATGACCGAGGAATCCATAAAGCAGATGACATGGCACGAAATGGCAAACGGTACAATCGACAAGATGGTACATCCATCCGATGGTGAAGCATGGACCCGCTTTGATGACAAACATCGTGAGAAGCGGATGAGGCTCGCAATGTGCGTGTCGCTACGGCAGCAGATGGGTTCAATCCTTATGGATGATGGTTGCCCCATACACATGTTGGCCCGTGTTCGTTATCCCCTCAATCTCCCCGTCTCCTTTCAGCGACATAACGTATTCTTGTCGTTGATAATTCCTGGACACCCGGGGAGTAATATGGGTGTGTTCATGGAGCCCGTGTTTGATGAATTGGTCCGTGCTTGGGACGAAGGGGTATGGACATACGATCGAGCTACAAAGACAAGCTTCAAAATGCACGTTTGGTACCACTACTCCCTGCATGACTTCCTGGCGTATGGGTTATTCTGCGCTGGTGTGTTCACGGAAGTTCCCATGCCCAATATGCAAGGAAGGTGTGAGGTTCATTTGGTTGCACAAGGGTGGCAAGTACTCGTCGTTCGACGGACATCGTCAATTCCTCCTCTTGACCATCCATTCGGACAAGACATCAAGAACTTTCTGAAAGGTGTCGTGTGATGCACCACCACGGATGATGGTAGTGCCGAGGTTCATGCTCACATAGATGCTCTCGTGCCCAATCAAGAAGGTGGTTTTGTGGGATATGGTGAGCAACATATGTGGACTCATAAGTCGGGCTTGACTAGGCTCCCTATTTCGATGACCTTCTTACGCCACATAACATTGATGTAATGCACACCAAAAGAATGTCGCCGAGGCACTTTGGGCAACACTCATGGACCTTTGAAAAGTCTAAGGACAACCCTAAGGCTAGAGTGGACACAGCAGCGTTATGCGATAGACCAAATCAAGAGATGCAGACCTCCTAGTCGCGGCAAGACATGGAGAAGGCCTAAGGCCGATTTCGTCTTGAAAAAGGACCAAAGGAGGGAAGTACTTGAATGGATCCAGACGCTAATGTTCCGGATGGGTATCGGCGAATCAAGAGGAGAGTGAACTTAGGCACTCTGCGAATCAGCGGGATGAAGAGTCATGACTACCACATATGGATTGAGCGGCTTCTTGGCGATGGTTCGAGGCTATGTCCACGAGCATGTCCGCAAGTCTTTGGCGAGTTGAGCTATTTCTTCCTCGACTTTGTGCCAAGGAGCTATCTCGGACCGTCATTGCCGACTTGGAAAAGTGGCACCGTGTTGCTCTGTAAGTTGGAGAAGATCTTTCCACCCGCTTTTTCTTGGCGATCAAAGATTTGATTGTGCACCTCCGTATGAGGCACGTATGGGGGCCGTGCGATCTTGTTGGTGCTATCAATCGAGAGATGTCGAAGACTCTTCGCAAAAATGTAGAAATAAAGCCAAAATTGAGGCTTCCATTGCGAGGCATACATTCTCGGAGGAGGTGTCAAACTTCACGAGAAATACTACTGCGAGAACCTTCCTAGTGTTTATAATCCACCCCCTCGTTACAATCTTTGGCGAAAATGAATCGAACCTCGGCCTTTTCCAAGGGCAACTTCGGAGCGCAAGTGCATCGAGCACTAAGCAATTGAAAAATGAAGAGTGGCGCGATATCATGCTATATGTGTTGACCAACCTTGTCGAGGTGCGGTAGTTCATTGGGTAAGTTTTCAGCGAACTTGTTTCAATCTGCCGTCACTCCTTGTTTCTTCGTCCAACCCCTTGTTTCTCGTTAGTGCAGGAATTTCTTCGTCAATCTGGCATGAATCAAGGGATCCTACCCAGAAACCGATACCCTTCTTTCACAAGGTGCGAGACCAGGGAGCCCCGATTTCATTTCTTGGTTCAAACAGAAGGTACTGTCCAATTTAGCTCGTGCTTAGTTCGACATTCCAAGTTGATCGTGCGTTCGAATAATATAACGATCTATCACGCTTGTGCTTGCGAGGCCCAAACCGATCGTCTATAAGTGACGAGTTGAGACGGGTTGCAAGCGGTACGTGTCGTTAGGGTCAAGTCATTTACCGGTTATGGCGTGAATGGATATCGTTTTCACCAAAGACAAGCTACTGACGAGTCATTGTCGAAAAACCACAAGCAATGGAGTTTTTACGCCCCAGACCGATGGCCTCGACTATTATGGAAGAATTGAAGAAATCTACGAACTTGCATTTTATGGTTCCAAACCTCTTAATCCTGTCATATTCAAATGCCACTGGTTTCATCCTGGAGTAACGAGACGAACCCCTAAGCTTGGGCTAGTCGAGATTGACGAGATTCCGCTCTATCGAGGAAAAGATGTCTACATTGTGGCTCAACAGCCGTCGGGTTTATTATATGCCATACGCGTGCCAAGACAAAGAGCATCTTAAGGGTTGGGCTATTGTGCACAAGGTATCGCCACACGAGTAAACTACTCGTCCCAAGCGATGAAGATTACAACTTCAACCCAAACACATATGATGGAGAGTTCTTTCAAGAAGAGGGGCTACAAGGAGGTTTGAGATAGACTTAACAAGCGATAGGAATGGAAGTAGACAATGAAAGGGTTGATGACGAGGACTGGAGACGAGGTGCGAAATGTGAAGGACTTACAAATGCTTGAGCGATTACGTTTAGGCAATGACAATGAAGACAACATTCCTCCTTCTGATAGTGTTGATGATTTGGACAATGTTGATAGTGATGACGAGACCTATGATCCAGCTAATCCCAATCATGAAGATTATTTCTAATACATGTAATACTATGTTTTTTGTAATTATGTTTTGTTCTTTTTGCATCTATTTCTAATACATGTATTACTATGTTTTTGTAATTATGTTTTGTTCATTTTGCATCTATTTCTAATTACGCCTTGCTTATTCTTTTTAATTGCGGTGAGTGAACAAAGATGGCGGCGACCGTCGAGGGGCCGTGTCCTCGCTTTACTGAGAGACCACACACCGCGGAGGAGG
This sequence comes from Hsuehochloa calcarea, assembly GCA_036346395.1. Classification (NCBI taxonomy): domain Eukaryota; kingdom Viridiplantae; phylum Streptophyta; class Magnoliopsida; order Poales; family Poaceae; genus Hsuehochloa; species Hsuehochloa calcarea. The sequence goes on along the minus strand of CM070611.1, from coordinate 21,786,296 downwards.
AGGCGAGGGTCGGACAGGAGGAGGAGGAAGAGGACCGCCGGCCGCGAGAGGGCCGTCTCCTCCCACGCCGCGTGAGGAGGTCTTTGGAGGAGGAGGTGGCGCCCGTGGGCGAGTTGGACGAGGAGCCGATCGCAGACGGCCGAGGAGGAGGTGGCGCCCGTGGGCGAGTTGGACGAGGAGCCGGTTGGCAGACGGGGAGGAGGAGGCGCGACGAGGGCGGCGACGAGGCGGTAGGCACGGGTTCCTCTTCCTCTTGAGTGTCTACTTGCGAGGTCCCGCGAGCCTCCTCGTGGTCCGCATCCTCACCAACGCCCGATGATTCGCCCAAAGGGCAAAAGTAAGTAACTTTAGATGTTGTCACCACTACTTCATATGATATGTTGAAAAAAGAGAAACTAATAATTTTTCTTAATCACTTGTGCGAGAACCGGGTGGTTGTGTCGTGGTAGCGCACGCTCCGCCAATGGCATCCCGGGTCTTCATGCGAGCAACACTACCCCGCATTGTCACGTCTGCAGGGAAGACGGAGCCGCCTACTCGTTTGACCACTACGCCGTCCCCGATCGGAGTACCCCAAAGAAGGCGGCGGGTGAAGGCGGAGTTTTGGGTAAGTCTCCCTCGCACAACATTGCTCAATACATCGCATTCATTGGACTTTTCTTGAAATAATGAATGGATACATCGCGTTTGTATGCAGACCTATTTCAGATGCGATGAGGGATTTGAGGCCGTATGACGGTGGCTACCAAAGCTGTAAAAACTCATCACCGACATGCATCACGAGGTGCGCATCCGAACCATCGTAACCTACCACGGGTGAAGCTTGGAGAGAAGGTCACCAAGAAAGACGCAAGAAACATGACGCTGACCCGGGACCAGTACCTTGAGGTAGATGAAGAACATTAATATTGATTCGTTTTGAGATTAAGTACGTTTAATTTGATCTTCTTATATGTCAAATACTTGATGATGTGTAGATGATTCCCTGGTGGTGCCAATCGTATCCCGAGTGCTGGGCGATGATCGTGGACAAGTGGTTCACGGAGGAGTATCTCCAGATGCAGTGATGCCCGGCCGTCTGCTTGATGATGCAAGGTCCAAAGACACCATCAAGGCAAACGCGACCTCTCGCATACAAACAAGCATGGGTACACGAATTCATTTATCTATTGTGACGCTCAATTCGCACGATTTCTAATTATCTTCTTTGTCTTTCTCGCGATCGGCGTCACATAGTGGCCACCTTGCTCGGACTTCGGGCATGGTGTATGGCCCACAAGGGCAAGGCGACGTCCGACGCCTCCTTCAACTCGGAGGACCCGCCCAGCGTACACGAACCCGAAGGCCCACACCGCATCGGTGAGTACATCGGCGGCAAGGTCGGGTCCATGGGCGGACCATGATCCGAGCACCGTGACTTTGATGGAGAGATCGTCATGAGGGTGGGACAAGGCAAGAAGCATGGGCGGTTACGGCTTGCGGCGGCCTCATCGACACGGCCTCTACTCCATCTCTCTCCCTGATCCGAGCACGAGCACGAGCGAGCCCGCCATACGCCCGCGGCATCACGACAAAGACTGGTCGACGACTCGAGGTTATTCCTGCTTTACTCGTCGTACATTGATCTTTACACACCTTAATTAGCTTTGCATTCTCAAACATTGGAGGAAATATTGCAGTCCTACCGAACAAGAAATGAGGCAACGTCAAGAGCCGAGGCCGAGCAAAGAGGATGTCGGCCACCGAGGCCGAGCAGCCGAGCGGCAGCCCAGACGCAGAGGTCAAGGACATTACGTGTTCCTACAAGGTCTTGGGCAACATACGGCTTTGGCTGTGCAGTGGGTCATTGGCTCCACCTCCGCCTCGCGTCCTGCACTGCAGCCTACTCCCGTGAGTATGAAAGTTTTTGCTTTCGCTTGTGCTTTGCTTGTATGACCTTTACCTTCCTAGATTAGGTATCTAATGTAATCTTGTCTCACATGCAATCTCTTCTTCTTTGTGCGACCTCAATCGGCGGGTTCAAATAATCCACCTCATGCGCCCGAATGATGGAGCTTTTCCTTCACCACGATCGCGATGGCCACCTTCGAGATGAATGATAGTTGTATTTTCATTTGTTGTTTACTTGATGATGGACTTGTGATATACTTGTGATGCACTTGTCGACTGTGATGAACTTGTGGATTTATTTGGATGGACTTGAGCACTTATTGTTATATATGTGATATATGTGATGGATGAGATATATATGTGATGGATGTGATATATGTGATGAATGAGATATATATGTGATGGATGTGATATATGTTTGGATGGATTTGTTTGTCGCGATGGAATGTAAAAAATAAATAAAAAATGCAGTTTTGGGTCACTTTGCGAGTGCAACACTCAAAGGAGGACCCTTTGCCGAAAGTGCCTGACCATGGCACTTCGGCAAAGCCGAAACCGAGGTCTGAACCCACAGTTTCCCGGCTTTGCCGAAAGCCATGGTCAAGGCACTCGGCAAAGTTGGAAGATTTGCCGAGTGTAATGCTCAAGGCACTCGGCAAAGCTTCCAGTTTTGCCGAGTGCAATGGTCAAGGCACTCGGCAAAGTTGGAAGATTTGCCGAGTGCCTTGCTCAAGGCACTCGGCAAAGAAATTTTCAAAAAATTAAAAATCTTTGCCGAAAGTTGCCGTACGGGTTGGCACTTTAAGAAAGAGGCGCCAACGGGCCGCGCGGATGGTGGTTTTTTCTTTGCCGAGTCTCGACTCGGCACTCTAAGAAAGCCTTTGCAGTGCCCGACAAAGGCACTCGGCAAAGGTTGCTTCACGATAATTTTTTTCCGAGTGCCCTTTGTCGAGTGTCGCTTTCGGCAAAGCTTTTGCCGAGTGCAAAGGGGCCTTTGCCGAGTGCCTGAGGCACTCGGCAAATAACCGGAATCCAGTAGTGCTACCACCCAAATCACTTAAACAAAGTATTGAAATCATTTAAACAAATACAAAAGATAATGAAAACAACAATGAATAGCTATAACGTGCATCTTGTACGTACTTGCACGGGGGTACTTGCGTCGTAAATTAACTCTGGGGTCGCAAACTAAACTAAACGAAAATGGGATATATAGGGAATTGAAAGGGCGTGTGACTTATGGGGATTTATGGATTTTTCCCTATATTCCTTACAATTTGTTATATACTTTTGGTATTTGTGAAAAATTCTGAAATGTAAGCCATGTGAAACTTAAATACTGAAATACCAAATAAGGTCTATGTATTTTCTGCCCCATACACCCTATTGTACATCGCTAATCGCTTTATGTACTGAGTCTAGCAATTCCCGTCCTACCTTTGTTGAGTCTAGCAACTCAAAATCAAAACTTTCATTTAGGGATGAAAACTTTCAACTCATACATTTTACTCCCAACTTGAGATTTTGGGAGCTTTCGTTTGGGATACTCACCTTTCAGTGGTGGTGGCAAAGGTGAAAGTGACAGCCCTTGCCGGCAGTGGGGGTTAGGATTTGGCTCGCGGGCGGCGACGCGCAGCGCGGAGCCGACAGCACGGCATCTCAGGACGACGAGAGCGGTGGGGGTGCGTGGAGGGGGCATCAGAGCGGCGGGGTCTTGCGCAAGGAAGGGTAAGGTGGCAAGGAGGAGATGGGGAAGGCGAAGAATAACGCGAGGAAGAGGAGACGACTTGTGTGCGGTGAGAACTCGTGGGTGATAACGGGCACGCGGTTGCATCTAAAGCTCTCCACGTGTCACAACAAAACACACTGTAACAGTCTATTTTCGAATTGTAAATAGTATTTACTTTTGTAAGTTGGTTTTAAAAATTTATTTCAACATATGTTGTATTCTCAAAAATATATAGCTTCTACCTCCATTTCAAAACCTCTCTCTTTCAACCCAACCCACACTACTACAAAACATGCTATACTAGACACCCTAACCGTCTGTGATAAAATTATCACAAACAGTTCTTCGTTAACCGTCTTGATAATAGTATCACGCAGACGGTTCTTTATCTGAACCGTCAGTGAAGTATCACGATTTGTTCGTATAAAGAATCATCTCGTGATACTTATTTATCACAGAGCGGTTCTTGAACAAATCGTGATATGACCTATCACGAGCGGTTCTTGTAAAGAACCGTCCGTCTGTGATATACTTACAAGAACCGTCTGTGATATACAAGCACTATAAGTAGATATGCTTCCGACAAGCCCCATTTCCATTCCATTTGAGGCGTTGCCACCCTGCTGCTACTGCCTCCTCCCCATTGGCCACCCTGCTGCTGCTGCTACCTCCTCCCCGCTTTGAGTCATTACCCCGCTCCTCCCACATTGCGCCACCTTGGAGAGAAGGGTAACGATCAGAACCCTTTATTTTTGCTCTAGACTAATCACTAATGTGTTTGGTCATTATGAAGGGTACTTGCGGTTTATTAATATAATTTAACACTAATAAATTTGTTACGTATGCGTATACGTAGATGGACCAAACCGATGTACATTGAGAACCGTGTGAGTGAAGAGTATATTAATGGCGTGTTTGCTTTTAGAAGAGCCACGAAAGGTGATATGTTGAGGAAGGGGATAAAATTTATGTACTGTCCATACATTGATTGCGGTAATATGAAAATGTTTAACAACTCGGCGCAGATCGAAGCCCACTTAATACGAAGGGGTTTCAAAAAAGGATATACATGTTGGAGTAGTCACGGTGAAGAGCAGATTATACCGGAAGTTAGTATTGACGACATCGCCGATGAAGTCAACGATATGTAAGGTATGGAATGTGCTTTTGACGAGGATAGGTCGCATGATGACAATCTGGATTAGATGCTACGCGATGCAGAAGGGAACTACGGTGAGAGAGTTTTGTAAATTCGAGGGCTTAATGGAGGACTCGGGGAAACCTTTGTTCCTCGGCCGCAAGCCGAATACACAAGGTTGTCAACCGTGCTTGAACTGCTGAAATTGAAGGCAAGCAATGGTTGGTCCGACAAGAGTTTTACGGCGTTGTTAGGTCTCTTAGCTGACATCCTTCTGGAGGGAAACGTGTTGCCCAGCACGACCTACCAAGCTAAGAAGGTTATTTGTCCATTGGGAATGGAAGTAGAAAGAATACATGCATATCCGAACGATTGTATCCTCTACTGTAAAGAGTATGCAGAGATGCATGTATGTCCGTGTGCAAAGCATCCCGATACAAGCGTAAGAATATCGCTAAGGCGGCAAGAACCTTCGCTAAGATGTTGTGGTATCTCACTGTGATCCCACATTTGAAGCGCTTATTTGCGAACCGAAAGGAGGCAAGATTGATTCGCTGGCACTCGGAGGAGCGTAAGAAAGATGGGAAGCTCGGACACCCCGCGATTACGCCAAAGGAGAAACTTCGATCGGAGTCAAGAGTTCGGTGCGGAACCGAGGAACATAAGGTTAGGGTTGAGTACTGCATTTAATGAATCATTTTGGTAACATGAGCAAACCGACATAGCACTGGCCCGTGAATCTATGTATGTACAACCATCCTCCTTGGCTGCGTATGAAGCGGAAATACATTTTGATGTCACTACTTATCCAAGGGTCGAAGCAACCTGGGAACGATATTGATGTGTACCTAGTACCATTGCTGGAAGATCTTGTGACACTTTGGAACGAAGGGGTACAAGTATGGGATGCGTACAAACGAGAGAACTTCACTTTACGCGCCATGTTATTCTACACCATCAATGATTTTTCTGCCCTTGGTAACCTGTCAGGGTTCAGTACAAAAGGAGCCAAAGCCTGTCCGTACTGCTTAGATGGTACCGAGAGTGTATGGTTAAACAACTCACGCAAAACTGTGTATATGCGTCACCGTAGGTTCCTTCCCAGGATTCACCCATACCGCAAGATGAAGAAACAATTCGACGGAAATAAGGAGGACGGTTCAGCTCCAAGGGCTTTTAGAGGGAAGGAAGTCTATGATATGGTTAAGGATATCGATGTTGTGCTTGGAAAAGGACGTAAATTAAGGACACCTCAGAAAAACATCTGGAAGAAGCGGTCAATTTTTTGGGACTTACCTTATTGGGAGCACTTAGAAGTTCACCACTGCATCGACGTCATGCACGTGGAGAAGAATGTATGTGACAAATTGATTGGTCTCTCATCAACATTAGTGGCAAAACAAAAGACGGTGTTAACGCACGGCGTGACTTGGTTGATATGAACATAAGAACCGAGTTAGCACCGAAAGAGACCGATAAAGGATGAACGTACATTCCCCCAGCTTGCTACACTTTGTCCAAGGCCGAGAGAAATGAACTGTGTCAAAGCTCGGATGGTGTGAAAGTTCCATCCGCCATTCGCCAATAATAAGAAACTGTTTCCATGAAAGATTTGAAATTAATTGGTATGAAGTCTCGTGATTGTCATGTGCCGATGACACGATGCTTCTGTTGTAATTAGGAGTATCTTGCCAAACAAGGTCCGAGTGGCAATCATTAGGTCAGATATTTCTTTAACTCAATTGCTCGTAAGGTCATCGATCCCGAAGGACTCGACGCTTGGAGATCGAGGTGGTGACGACTCTATGTCATCTTGAGATGTATTTCCTCCGTCACTTTTTGATATCATGGTCCATCTCATTGTTCACCTTGTGAAAGAGATAAAGATATGCGACCTGTGTTCCTACATCATATGTACCCTTTCGAGAGATACATGGAATTCAAGTCCTACGTGACGGAATCAATCTCTACGGAGGGCGATATCATCGAAGGTTATGCAACCAAGAGGTCGCGAGTTCTGCGTGGACTACATGGCTCAGGTGGAACCGATAGGTGTGCCTCTATCTCGTCACGAGGGGAGACTGGAGGGTAGCAGGACCATCGGGAGGAAAGCAATCACTCCCAATCTAGATACATACGCGCAGCCCATTTCACGGTCTTGCAACACATGACCCAAGTGTCCCCGCACATCGACGAGCACAAAGACATGGTACGCCAATGTAATCCATACCGGCCGGAGGTTTGGATAACGAGAGAGCACAACCGTCGGTTCAACGAATGGTTAAAGATGCGATTCACTTGGAGGTCATCAAGTGATGAAACGCTGCTATGGTTGCCCAAAGGACCAAAATTTACAATTGTGACATGGCAAGTATACGACATAAATGGGTACATGTCTTATACTGGCACTGTGATAGGAAGAGCATACCCGTAACAAATGGTATCCGTGATAGATGCATTTCACGAGGGTTCAATATCATGGGGCATGCGGGTTGAACCGCCTCGCGATATTGAACTCGCATTATGGGTTCGTAGAGGAGATTTGGGAGCTCGACTATGTACTTTTCAAGATCCCCATGTTTCGATGTCATTGGGTTAAACTTCCGCAGGGCGTGAAGGTCGACAAGTACGACGTCACTGCTGTGGACCTCAAACGTGTCGGATACAAGGACGAACCATTCGTACTCGCTAAGCAAGTTGTTCAAGTTTTTAATGTAACAAACCCAGCAAATAAGAACCGCCACGTAGTTCTTCATGGGAAAAGAAGGATTGTCGGAGTTGAGAATGCCGTGGATGAGGAAGAGTACAATCAATTTGACGAGTTGCTCCTTTGGAGACTCGCATCGACTGGAGGAAGAACCCAATGAAGAAGCTAGCTATATGCGCGTCGATCATCATGAAGAACTATATTTCAATTAAGCATGTATATATTCCATTGAATTTGATGTTAACATGGAAACGCGTCACGTGTTATGGACCAGTGCTAAATCGGTCCGACCGATTTCCCTTTGAAATGATTCTCTGTGCGGTAGTTCCGCCGTTGATAAACGGAACTACCGGTGTGCAGAAGTTCTGAAGTTATTGCGGAACGTTTATTACAGAGAAGCACATTTTTGGTGTGGGTCAATTTGCCTCGGTCGGTCGTGTGAGACCCCGGTTTATCAGACTTGTAATGCTTAACCATCCACTCAGTCCTAGCATCACAAATCAAATAAACCGAGACTCGAGATATGTATACTTCCCAGGAATGCAGTATACACACCCATTTACAACAAGTATGTATCAATTCCATTCAAACACATAGACCAAGCAAAAGCACAAACCAGAAGTTAATATAAATAAAGGATAGTTATTACAAAAGAGAGGCCGACCGGCCAAAATCATACAAATAACTAATTAGACAGCGGAAGTGAATAGTTTGAACCCTGCAGGGGTGTACCAATGTACCCACACGTCAGATTGTGGATAGAAACCCATACGTTGTGTCGGAGTCATCGTAGAGCGAAAAAGAATCGATAAGAACGACGAATACGAAAAAGACTCAACAGCATACTTTCTCCAAATGCTTTAAAAATTTTACAGCAACAAGAGCATGATTTATAAGGAATTTATCAATAAGAACCAATTGATTTGGATTCTTAATGCAAAAGATATGAGCAAAACAAATCTGCTCAGCCTTATAAATCACAAATGCTACTATGCATTGCAATTAAATTATTAGGCAACATTTTCTAGAAAGGTGGTGAAGCTAAAAAATTTACAGTGAATCAAGCACCTCATGAGATGAACAACCCAATTCCATTCATCTCATTTCGAGCTATGGTGCACTTTCTACAATTTTTCAAAGCCATGAAATGAGCAAAAGTAAAATGCATAAGTAAACTTTTTTGGAAATAGTAACATGTTCAAAACTAATTTTCACAGTAATCTCATTAATAGAAGAATCTAACAAAATTGGATTCACTCAAAAATAGTTTACAGCAAAAAAGTTATGCATTTTTGAAGACTTATTTGACCTATACAACTTAACTGCCCTCGACGCCTCACTTCTACGATGCTGGACACTGTAAGTGTGTACAGTCAATTTCTACACTCATGTGATACTGATAAATATCATAACTCATTGCTTATGTACAGATACATTATGAAATGTGCCCGTCGAATCAAAGAACAGGTGGGTTTCCTCGACCACATCGTGGTTTCGAGCAAACAATCAACCAAGACGATCCTACGCTGAGAATTACATAAAATGGGATTGCTTGCTCGAAGACAAGGACTACATAATGGTGCCCTACAATCAGAAGTAAGTGCTTCAATATTTGCTATACAAATTACGTTTCAACATAGGTTTATGACTATAGCGACATACACGAGTAGATTCCACCGGATTCTTCTGATTCTTGTGCCAAAGAGGAACATGGTATTGTACCTTGATTCTCTACTCAACAAAAATCATGACTTCACCCTTCTTAAAGGAATACTGATGTATGTTCATTTCCTCCGCACATAACTCTATTGTAGTCTTCCTTCGTTTGAAATGGACAAAGATAAATTTTTTGAATCATGTAGGGCGTTCATCGGCTATGTTGCCGAGGGAAGTTTATACAAGGGAACGAGCGCCACACTGACTCACAGGATGCGATTTCCGGTACGCGCTAAAACACAATAATCATATATCATACTCCGTAATATTGCGTCTCGAATCGACTGCGTACATATATATGTAATTCTATTTTTGCAAAGGTCACCAAGAAAAACGAGATCACCTATGCGCATTCTACGTATGCCATTATATGCAGCTATTGATTGCTTCTAGGACGCACGATCCCCAGGTTTGTCAATCTCATAATAATTATTTCCTAAATATAAATATAAATATATATACTTACTACTTTACTCCTGCTAGTGACAGGGCTTGAACATAGAGTTAAATGCACTCGAGATGGACCAGGTCATGCACGTTCGAGGGGAGCTCTGCGTCTTCATCAAGGCAGACAAAGTTAACACCACCAGAGAGTTTCACACCGTCGCCACTGCCGTCGACACCGATGAACGACCTCGAAACAATTGATTCAATATTGTAATTCACTTTGACTGGTTGTAATTCAATTTGTAACTCTAGCGACAATATATACTTGAAACATTCTTTTGTAATTGATTTTGAGTTAAATGATCACTTTGAGTTGTCAACAATTATCTGTGATATGTTTCTACTTGCTAGTTTTCAGAGGGCTAGCAATTCCTGAGGCTAGCTGAAAATACGATAAAAATTAATTAGGTCTGAAGACTTATCACAGACGGTTCCAACCACGAACCATCTGTGATATTTCAGAATCACAGACGGTTCGTGGCATGAACCGTCTGTGATTCTGTAGTATCACAGATGGTTCGTGGTTGGAACCGTCTGTGATTCTGAAATATCATAGACGGTTCCAACCATGAACCGTCTGTGATTCTGTAATATCACAGACGGTTCGTGGTTAGAACCATCTGTGATTCTGAAATATCACAGATGGTTCGTGGTTGGAACCGTCTGTGATATTACTTATCACAGATGGTTTTTCAACCGTCTGTGATAATCGCTTGTTATCACAGACATAAATTTTCAGACGGTTCAAAAACCGTCTGTGATGACTGTTGCGAACCGTCTGTGATGAGCTTTTCTGTAGTAGTGCCATCTCCTCTCTCTCTTGCACCGGCCGACCACCTCCTCTCAATTTCTCGTTGGCCCATCCTCCCCTTTCCCCATCCGGCCCAGTCAAGCCAGTGCCCCCCAGTCTCTGCTGCCTTGTACCATCGACCAGCCTCTGCAGCTTCGTCCCCTCCGTCACCTGCTCGTGGAATCCAGCACCACCCTCATCGTCCGACGCCTGCGATGATCACCTGCCCCGCCACCTCCACCACCGCTTGGCCCCGGTCGCCGCTCGTCCCGCCAACTGCTCTCGCCGCGTCGCTGCCATGACCATGTGCTCGCCTTTTCGCCTCACCGCCACCAGCTCCCCTCCACCTGCCCTTGACTCTGGCGTCTCCGTCGCCCTGTCTCATCATTTGCGCCGCCGTCGCCCCACCACCGCGCCGATTGCCTCGAGTCGTTGCTCCTGTCACCTCTCCATCAAGCACGCCGCCTGCCGTCCTCTCGACTGGGCACCCATGCCATGACCACCTTGGGAACCCGCGCACCTCCGAGTCTCTGATAACTTAGCCTTCCCTCCCCTTCGGCTATAAGAAGCCCGAGCGCCATCTCGTCCCTCCTGAAGAATCTAAACCCGTCATTATGAGTTAATGGACTATTTTGGTGATTAATGACAAATATATATGTGAGACTAACACTTCTATTGATATACATATTGTGTAGTCTTATTTGGATAAAAAGGTGAAAATCATGGAGGTAATGCACTTGACATCATATTTTTATAAATAGTTGCATTCCTCGGATCCAAAATATAGGTTGAACTCCACTAAAAGTCTAACTTGAATATGTGCATATATTTGTATTACACATTTGTGTATGCACACATTAAGGGAGAGTTCACTTTATGTTTTGTGCTTTTTATTAGTATTGATCCATATTTCTTTATCCACATATATTGAGGATCTCTACTTTTAAACATAACCTTTGAGTATATAAAACTTGTGTAGTTCATATATACTCATATCGCTTTATATTCAATTATTTGAAATTGTGTTGTAGGACAAATGTCTGTGCTAAGATGTGCTCAAGGCTTAGTCCTAGAGTTTGAATGATGATATGAAAAGGAAATGCAAAGATGATAAAAGATCGACATGGCTCAAGACAAAGAGTCATACATTGCATTTCGAAAAGCTTCTGGAAGAATTTCAGTGAAAATCAGTATGACCGTATTTGGTAAGCGGTACTACCAATATTAGGTAGTATCAGAGTTCATTTGGCGGAACTACCGCTCTGCGGTATGACCGGAGTTCTTATGGCGGAATTACCGCAAAGAGGTATGACAGCAATCCCCGCGGTACGTGTTTGCCATATAGATGCATTTTTGGAGTTTATTTGCTCTCTTGGAACTGCGGTAGTACCAGACGTCATTAAGCGGAACAACCGCAACCCGGTTTAACCGAGATTTGTGAAGCGGTATGTTATTTCCAGAGAGGACCATTTTCAAACCTCAAGTGGAAGTGGTAGAATCGCCCTTGTGTTCGGAATGACCGGAGAGCGGAACTACCGCATGATCAACGGCGGTAGTACCGCACCTGTCAGTACTGGCTTGTTCAGAAGCATTTATTACAAGTATATCTTAGTAATTAATATAAATAATTGTGTGACTAACATTTTCCATGAGTTGGATGGATAGGTTATGTTCCAGAGTGATGAAGACATTGGATTGTATCATGAGTTGATCGTCATCAAGTCAAGGTTCAAGAAGAGGATGCATTATGTGTTGATGCATATCAAGATCTCAGAGAGGAGATGATATTTAGTTGATCGTCAAGTCAAGAGAAGACCCATCATGTGTTGATGGAGGTCAAGTAAAGGATGCATCATGGGTTGATGCATGTCAAGACAATAACCCGGATATGAAGTGAAAATGTGCGTCATCAAGCTTCAAGAAGATTCTCAAGGTAAAGGTATGACTAGCTAGGGCTAAGGATGTGTTCCTAGTCTTTTACTTGTCTTAGTGTTTGGTTGGAAGATTGGATTTGTAGTATAGGTTGTCGTACTATTAAGAGGGGTCTTGTCTAGTAGCTTGAGTCTCATCATGTGTTGATAGCTTAATCTTGCTTGCTCTAGCTCTACATGGCATGATGCTATTATTTGCGAATATATTTTGCAAATGGTTGAGGCTCATGCATTTAATCCTTATAGCATGTGACTATACTTTGCAAATGTGTTTTGCAAATAGTTGATGTCCATGTACCTACTCCTTGTGGCATAATCTAAGTTTGCAAATATGTTTTGCAAATTGTTGGGATTCATGCATTTTCCCTTGGCATGATCTAAGATTGTTTATTGCTATTTCTTCAGACTTAGACCATGGTAGTCGCTCTTCGGAGTTGTGTTTTTTGATTTTATCAAATGTGTTTGAGATCAATTAAATAGGTGGGTTGTGTAGCCCTCTAAATAAGCTTTCCATAGAACCCATGATCACTTAATTCCGACATCGGAGTCAACCTTTTTACCGAGTGTCATCTGTGCAGAATTGGACTGCGGTAGTACCGCTAGAGAAGAGAGGTACTACCTCCGAACGGTAGTACCGTCTATTGCATCAAGGGTACTACCCCACAAAAACTTTAACAGCTAGTTTTTGAGCCGTTAATGCACCCGCATTTAATCGATGAATAGTACAAAGCAGTAGTACCGCCCGCTGTAATCGCAGTACTAATGCAAATACCGATTTTGGGGATTCTACTCCCAACGGCTAGTTTTTGTGTGTGGGCTATAAATACTCACCTTGGCCAGTTAAGAGATAATGTTTGGCACCCTATTTCACTTACTTGAGCTAGTGTGAGCTTCTCCTCTCAATTGTGCATGTGTTGAACCTAATGAGCAAGGAGAGAGATCTCTAGTTGCATGTGTTGCATCTAGAGATGGATTTCGTATCTATTTGAGCTTGTGCATTCATTGCACGTGGTGAGTGATACGGGTGATGCCTCGATATTCTCGGAGGAATCGTGGATAAATGATGGCAGACGATGTCACTAGCTGAACACTCGCGCCAATGCACGAACCCTCAACTCTTTGGAATACGCCCAAAACACACCGGATAGTTGATCGTCGCGAGACCACGAACGATGATCGCCAAGTCCCCAATTCCCAATGGAACGACGGCTTGACCTTGAATTGCAGAACGAACCAATGGATCACCAAGTCCTCTCTCAAAGTCCTCGCATGAACTCTGGTTTCGAAAGAACAAGCAATAGCTATGTTTCTATTCTTATGCATAAACTGGTCTGAGGTTACAATAGGGGTCTAACCCTTAATATATAGTGCCCTTGTCCTCCTCATGGCTAGCCAAGAGGCCCTACTCCTACTCTAATTCGGAATTAGAACTCCTACTCCAATTCCGACTCAATCTAAAATAAAAAGGAAACTCTAATTTTACAACCGTCATATTGTTTCGGTCATATCTTTTGACACAGGAGGAATTTCGGAGTGAGGGAGATCCTTTGGATCGGGCTTGAAGTTATCTTTCTAACAAGCCCAAGAACACCCAAATCGGACTCCGTTTGTGAACGTTATGACCGTTTTACTTCGGACTGTCCTGCTGATTCCGAATCCGAATTTGATTATGGGTTTATTCCGAATTTGATTTCGGTTGGGGTTGTGGGAGATCTGAATTGGGCTTAAAAATCTTATCCAAAGCTTGAGCTTTAAGTCACCTTTTGCTCTCCCCTTACACGGGCTTCTTTCCTCCTTGATCAGCCGTATGGCCTGCTTGACTTTCTCCTTCCCAACCGCTTTGACCTTCTTGTTCTTCATCAGTAGGCAACAAATATGGTTACCCTCCTCCTTGTGCTCCTCTATTGCTTTGGCTCCGGTGTCCCTCTCGGTTCCAAAGACTTTAAGCTTGTCGAACCTGAGAATGCACAAAGTATTGCTTTTACGTAGTGTCCAATTCTCACTGAAACACAAAGAAACTCGCTAAGAAAGAATTGCATCTGTTGTTTGAGAAATGTAACTCTTGCTTCATAAATGCACTCATAAGTAGTCGATATCATCGCTGCTGAGAGTCAAGCAAGAGGGCTTGGCTTGTTACTCGTGGTGTTTACCGACACCTAGACGGCGTGGAGGCGCTGTGGACCTGATCTTCTCAAGAAGCTTGTGAGAAGGCCCGACGTGTTGTGAAGGTTGGAGCTCACCTAACCGAGTGGGAAAGAGCTACCACTAGTGGAATTGAGGTGTTGGGCTTAATTTGTAGAGCCGGTCCAATTAGTTTGGGTTTACCTCAATGTGGATTAGGGAGACCGCAAGTCTCCAACACCACTAGAAAAACATCATTGTGTTATTGTGGTTTGCTCTATTGTGTTTTATTTTGTGCAATTTACATTCCTTGTGTTAAATTGCTTTCATGTATTTGAATGATTGCTATCATTGTCAATAGTGTATGTTGTTGGTGCACTTAGTAAAGACTAGTTGATTTAGGATTTGATTGTGCAAAACCGAATTTATTTACAATTCCGCATAAAATCGATTTTACAAAAAAGATTTTAAAACCGCCTATTCACCCCCCCTCTAGTCGGCCTCCTTGATTTTACACTTCCACTCATCTCCCCCCTCGTATCCTCTTCGCTTCTGGTAAGTGCCACCCGAGAAGAGCCCGAACGGCCCCTTTCTTTGTCAAGCTCCCCTAGTCTCGCTCGTGTTGCTGAGGTCGCCCAAAGCCCCGAGCTCGAGTTCAACCATCACGCGCAGACTCCAGTTCTCGCCGCACCTGGAACCCTCATCTACCGCGGCAATTCATGCTCGTAACTTCTTGGGCGATCCCCTTACTCAATTTCGCTTTGTGTCGCAGAAACGTCAGATTTCTCTTCTCCTTCAGTCGTAGTATACCCCTTCACCACCGTCTTCCTTCGTCGCCAACCATGAGCTCCCCATCGCCATTCAACCTCCTCCAACCTCCTCCGACCTCTCTATCGGTCTTGGTAAGCCCCATTTCTCCGTATCCGGTTCTCCCTCTTGTCTTTTCGACCACGCTGAGCGGTCGAATCCCTTTTCAACCATGTCTATGACTACGTCCACAACAAGGTAGCTGCATCTGTCGAACTCCCTCTGACCATGCTGCGTTTTCGAATCTCCTTCAGACCACACTGCGTTGTCGAAACTATTTCTAGCCACATGTAGTCGATACCCCTTCCGACCACATGTAGTCGATACCCTTTACGATAACATGTAGTCGATACCCCTTCCGACCATACGTAGTCGTTATCCTTTTATGTCCACATGTAGTCCACACCCCTTCCGACCACATGTAGTCGATACCATTTACAGCCACCAGTAGTCGATGCCATTTTCGATCACATGTAGTCGAAGCTCCTTCTGACTATATCTTGTAGTCGAAACTCCTTCTGACTACGTCATATAGTCGAACCTCTCTCCGACCACGTCAGCATGAAGCCATAGTACTCAAACAAATAGTACTGACACCTAACAAGACTAGAAAGGAATAGTACTTGACACGAATAATACCCGGCCACCAGATCAAACGATCAATACTCTAAGACGAACAATACTCGGCCACGAAGACTCAAAACGAATAGTACTAGACACGAACAAGACCCAAAGCCGCCAGACTCAAACAATCAAGATTTAAAACAAACAAGACTCGATACCAACAAAGACTCGAAATGAACAAGACTCGAACCGGGAAGACTCGATGCCATAACTCGTAAGTTCGCTTCTCCTCCGTTATAACTCCGATTCTAGTGACTTTTGTTTCTAAATTTGTCTAAATTCAAGACCTTGCTAATAGCACTGGTACTATATAACTTGCAGTTCATTTGTTATTTCTTGTGTATTTATTTGTTCTCTTTGCTTGTTTATTTTTCCAGTACGTTCGTCCGAATAGAGTTCAAAGACGTGGGAGTTCTCTAGTTTGATCAAGCACTGGACTTTCAAGATTCTCTCACCTTTACTCCAGGCGAGTCAATACTTTGATCATTTTGAACCTATAATTTACGCAAATTATATTCCTTTTTATTACTAAAATTGCATGCTTTAATTCTTTATGCAAATATATGTTAAACCTGAAGGTAGTTAAATACCCATTTGATGATTAATTAATTATTATACCATCCTTTGGCAATTGAATCCATTATTTTATGTCACCCTACTAACTATGTGGTAATTACTAGTTATAGGTTGTACTTAAGAGACATGCTAAGTCTTACTTAAGTACTGGGGCATTAAATGTCCCAATCATCATCTTTTAATCTTGAAAGTGGTTTTGGGCAGTCATTGTGGGTAAATGACTGGAATGATATGATAATCTATTTTGTTCCCAAAAACCCTATTAAATTGATGTTAACTCATCTGGGCAGATGGTATAGTGGTGGGTGCCATCAGAGCATGAGAGTGGTTGGTATATGGAATGAACTGCCTGGATGGATTAAGCACTTGATCTTTTTATGACCTCCCGTGTAAAATAAGTACAACCACAAGTTTGTAGAGTACAACTTGGCTTAGTAAATTTATTAAAGTACTGCATACTAAGTTATGTGAAAATCTTGCAGATCTATTCACTAAGTCACTACCAGCGTCTAGCTTTGAAAGATGCATACGTGGAATTGGAATAATGAGACTTAAAGAAGAGAAAATTCAAGAGGGGAATCTTCACGAACTCTTCATTAAAACTTTATCACTTATTTCGGTTTGTCGTTTCACGCGTTTTGACAAAGTTCTGAGCTTCTTGCTCAGGCGGTCCGACCGGTCCTAGCGCGGTCCGACCGGTCCCATATCGGTCGGACCGCCATCTGAGCGTCGGACCGCGATGACCAAAGTGTTCAAATCAGTGGGCCAAAAATAGGTGTTGTAGACAAGTAAGGGATCCCAATGCACTTGGTCTCATAATTTTTGGAGTCTCAGAGAAGTTCTATTGGATTTAAGTTTCCGGAAGGTTTCGGTTTTGGGAGCTTGAATTTACTAAGTCTAAAGGGTCCGACCGCTCACGAGAGCGGTCCGACCGCCATGAGCGATCGCCGCTCACTGGAGCGGTCGGGCCGTAACTACTGACGTCGGCCAACCGTGGCGATGTTGTTTTGTTAAGTCAAAGTCATTGGTTTCATGGCATATGATTTGCATGATGCATGTTTTGACTAACATGGGTCAAGTTGTGAAGAACTTGTTCCGAATCGTGTTTTCTTGTCTATGGTTGTGCGGTGGCTTGGTGGTCAACGACGGTCAGCGGCGAGGAGAATCGGGACTAGACTTGAAGAGTTGAGGTCGAGCGATCGGCGATGCGGGTGAGGTCAACGACTCAAGCGTGACACAAGATGGACAATGGTGACCTATTGGCAAATCCATGGCGCATGGTGAAGCGGTTTAGGTCAAAAGGTTAAAGACGGCGCTGCGAGCGTGCGTATGTGACCCGTTGTTAGTGGGCCTTAACGGGAGCCCAATTAAGTCAAACCCTAAGAGTTTTAAGCCTCCACTATAAATAGGAGGAGATGGTGGCTGCACCTCTCTCTCTCTCGCCTTTTATGTTTCAAAACCCTAATTGTCTTTAGGGAGTTGAGGTGGAGGCTAGGGCTCTTGATGGTTTGTGGTGAATTTCGTGATCCTTGATTGTCTCTTGATCCATGATGGTGTGGATGTAATCCGACTTCAATCACGAAATCAATCTATGCAAGGTTTGCTTGAGATAAGTCTCTTTTCGTTCTTGCTTTCAATTTGGTGATTTTAGGGCTTTCCTTGATCCGCGAGTTTGTGATTGATTCTTTCCGTGAATTAGCTTGCGTGATATGTGTGAATCTATCTAGCATCATCTTGTTCATCAATTTCTCACGAACAAGCTTTAGGATCAAGTTTTCGTTCTTGCGGTTTTAGACCTCCGTTGATCAATTGTCAATTGCTTAAGATCGTTCAAGAATTATCATAATATTCGATTGGAATAGGTCCTCAATAGCATATAGAAGGTGTGTGCAAAGTTTCATAAAGATTGGAGTTGAGAATTAAAACTTTATCAAATTGCAACCGTCATCGGTGATTTCTTATTGCGGATCGGTTAGAGTCGGCGGTCGGACCGCGTCATCACCGGTCGGACCGATTTTGGGCGGTCAGGCCGCGCCTAAAGCGTCGGACCGCGAGCAATCGGTCGACCGGTTGAGTATACATCGAACGCCGTCTTTGTGAGTCTTAGTAATCTTAAGATCGAGTTCCCAAAGAATAAATCCTAAGATTAAATGAAATTGGGTGGATTGTACTCTTTTTCCCTTGACGAGTTTTCTCCCCGGGTTTCTACTAAGGTTTTTAATGAGGCAATTGTGCAAAATAAAGAGAACGTATGTCATGTACTCTTTCTTTAAATTTTTCCCACTGGGTTTTTATGGAGTTTTAACACGGCATGTACATCTGAGAATGGGTGCCCAAGGGGGAGTATTAGGAAACTCTGGGCCGGGCCCATCGGCCGGCCCATGTATGGGCTCCCACCAAACCCCTAGCGAGATCAGAGGCTATATATAAGGCGGGGCCCCCAACCATTGTAACACGATTGATTGAAGAGCAATAAAGCGAAGCCTGAAGTCTCCTCATATCTCTGTGTTCAATCTACTATTGTGTTCTTGTATTCTTGCTTTGTTCTTACGATTCTAGGTATTGTTTACGAGGTAATCGCTCGGACTAGACTCACCAGCGACGGTTCGTCAACAGGCCCCACATAGAACGAGCGAGCGCTTTCCCATTCAAGGCACATGTGAGATTGCGAGAGAGTTCGATAACACAAACTTGACAAATCAAGAGGTATTGAGACATGCCGTTTTGGCAAGTCCTTTCCCGTCCTAGCCACTATACCCCCTTTGTCTAAATTTTCTACTCTTGATCGCTACTACAAAAAGACTAATACTAGATGTCTCATGACATACGGTTGATCAAAACCGTTTGTATTAAATACAATCACATACGATTTTGGTTTAGCAATCTTCTATGTTACTGATTGTGTTAATAAAATATTTGTGAATAAGTAATATCACGCATTTATTCATGTTGAAAACCGTTCGAGAAAGTATCACAAATGCTTCTTAACAAGAACCATCCGTGATATAACTAAATATCACGCATTTGGTTCATATTAAAGACCGTCTGTGAAGTATCACTTGATGGTTATGAACATGAACCGCTTATGATACTACTAAATTCACAGACGGTTATTTATTGGAACCATCTGTAATTAGAAACAACTTGTTGGTGTTTTAGTACCGAACTTATGTAATGATTGTTTGATTCAAGAGGTCTCTAGGATATTTATAGAGGTTCGGGCCTTCTCCGAAGAGAATAACAACCCTACTCTTGTGTGGCTATATCGAGTATGTTGGTTACTGCATCGTGAGAAAGACTGAAATCTAATGTCTTGTGCTCCCGATCCTCCTTCTCTCCTCTCTCTCGCTTTGGTGATTCTTCCTTTATAGCGCTCTTGGCGACAATCTCTCCACTCAAACAAATGCGATCAATGCTTCAGATGATGGCGAGTTAATGGAGATTACCGTTGGAGAAGTAACGCTCCCACGCCGCACGCTTATCACCAAGACGTAGATTAATCGTAGTTATTTTGGAGAATAATAGCGCACATCGATCGCTTAGATGCTCTAATAAATTGGGCCTACTTGTTTGTAAGCTCAATCGATTATAGGGTGGTCGTAACTGACCTGGTCGTAGAAGGACTTACGACTATAAGGTGATCATATAAGAACTTACGATCATGTGCTAGTCGTAGAAGGACTTACGATTATGGGGTGGTCGAGAAAGACTTACGACCATGAGGTGATCGTGAGAAGAACTTACGATCATGAGGTAGTCGTAAAAGATTTTACGACTCCAACTTCTCCCTTATGAACATTAAGGGGTATACTCAAGGACCATATGATGGCATCATTATCCATAATAAGAATTACAGATAAATAATTAAATGAGGATTTATATATTCTCGCCATCTAACCCCCAACTCCAAGGGAAAGTACCTACTTGGGAAAGGAGCATTGATGATCCTACGACCGTAAGATGGTCGAGAATGGTGGTCAAGGAACGACTCTTCGATCGGGTATTTCATTTGACCTAAATGCACTTGGTCAAGAAGTTTGCAAGAAACCTTACGACTACAAGGTGGTCGAGAAAATCTTACGAGTACAAAGTGATCACGTGATGGTAATCGTAACTAAATCCTTTCCAATCGTGTTTCATTTGACCGTAAAAGACTTGGCCAACATGGTAATTTCGCATGAGGTGTAAAGATGTACTATGTTTTCTAATGCATAAATTTAAAAATCAATTGACTCTCATAGACCTGTCTGTTGAGCAGCTTCAAAGAGGTGGCAATCTGTTGGTTGCCACATCTTTAACCCAAGTGTGCGTTATAAAACTTACCGTGAGTGCGATTGTAGGGTTCTTACTTTTCCCAATCACTCCAACTGCTCATCAAGCTTTCTCTACACCACCAACCAAATCATACGCCTTCAAGCCTCCTCCTTTGAGAAAGATGGCCAGAGCCGCTTCCAAAGGCGAAATCGGAGATGGTTGCGACCAAGATAAAGGCTCGTTGTCACCGAGAAGATCCCAAGGAGTTTGTGAAGTGGATTGAGGCTTCTCAAGCAATGTTGGTCGTCGGGGATATTTGGCAAATTCCCATCTTTCGTGTGTACTATGAGTGTGGCCTTCGATTGCTCTCGCTCACCCTTTCCTCTCTCTCGCACTCGAACTCTTTGGGGTGGAGTTGATGAACCTCGTTCCCAATTCATCATAATGTTAGGTGTGTTCGTTTACTTGTGTGAGGCCTACCTAGGGATTCCAGCCGACTTGGAGTTGTTCTAGTATTTTTACGGGATGACTCGGTTGACGAGAGTCGCCGGTAGCTGTAGTCTGAAGCTCCACAACGGCAAGTCGAAGGAGTACATTCATATGTACACCCGGTCGTCATTGCCGGGATGGAATAAGAGGTGGTTCTACTAGGAGACGACTCGTGAAGACAGCCTCTATTTCGTTGGGAACGCTGTCGAGAAGATTTCTTCCTGGGATTCGACTCCTAAGGATCTTGGCCAGATCGCCCCTTACATTCAAGCCATCAAGGACTTGAAGGAGGAGGGTGATATGGGGTCGCCCGATCTTCTCGACGTAGGATGGATACTCACGGGAGTCTTGATGAATTGTAATGATCCTCCAATGCCAGTGCAAGGGACGAACACTCTTTAATCTGCCAAAACACACTCGTGTTGATTTCACCGCCCACTGCTTAAGATCTATCGCACCCAATATCCAAATGGAAAGGCCTAACGATCTTGATTGAAGAAGACACTCCAAATTCCCTATGGAATTTCGAGCAAAGCTAAACTCAAAACTTTAGTAGATTGATTTTTTCAAACGTGTTCGAGGTTACAATGGGGTCTACCCCTCAATATATAGTGCCCTTCTCCACCTCATGGCTGGCCAAGAGGCCCTACACCTACTCTAATTCGGATTAGAGTCCTCCTCCAATTCCGACACATTCCAAAACAAAAAAGGAAACTCTGATTTTACAACCGTCATATTGTTTTGATCATATATTTTGACACAGGAGGAATTTCGGAGTGTGGGAGAATCCGTTGGATCGGGCTTGAAGTTATCTTTCCAACAAGCCTAAGAACACTCGAATCGACTCCGCTTGTGAAAGTTATGACCATTTTAATCCGACTGTCCTGCTGATTCCGAATCCGAATTTAATGCTGATTCCGAATCCGAATTTGATTCTGAGTTGATTTCGAATTTGATTTTGGTTGGGGTTGTGGGAGATCTGAATTGGGCTTAAAAATATTATCCAAAACTTGAGCTTTAAGTTCTTGGGCTTCCTCCCCTTTTGCTCTCCCATCACACGGCTTCCTTCCTCCTTGATCAGCCGCATGGGCTGCTTGACTTTCTCCTTCCCAACCGCTTTAACCTTCTTGTTCTTCATCACTAGGTAACAAATACGGTTGCCCTCCTCCTTGTGCTCCTCTATTGCTTTGGCTCCGGCCTCCCTCTCGGTTCCAAAGACTTTAAGCTTGTCAAACCTGAGAATGCACAAAGTATTGCTTTTACGTAGTATCTAATTCTGACATAAAACACAAAGAAACTTGTTAAGAAACAATTACACCTATTGTTCATAAGTAGTCGGGATATTCTCATCAGAGGAGCTCACCAGTTAGCACGTGCTGAAGGATTTCATCATGCGCCACATTAGCCCTCTGAAGAAACGAGCACATCCCATGTGGAAGTACTCGTGGTCACAAGACCTGACCAGAGATTACGAGCAGGGTAAGTAAACCTTCGATTTAGCTCTCTTTCCATTGATTTCAAACTTGGTTATTTAAAGTTTTTTCTCCCGCAGATCTCTCATAAACGGAAATTAACACTGAGTCAAGCTCGCTTGTGAGAAATGCCCACCACCGAATGTGGAGGATCCTTAAATCCTTGCGGTCTTGGCTGCAGATGATAGGAGGGAGCACCTAAGGGTAATCAAGGACTGATTTCTTCTTTAGGATCTAGTAGTCGTAGAAAAACTTACGACTAAGTAATGGTCGTAGAAGAACTTACGACTAGAGAATGGTCGTGGAAAAACTCATGACTAGAGGGTTGTTGTACCAAAACTTACGACTAGGTACTGGTCATAGATGCACTTACGATCGCTTAATAACACTTTTGTTTCTGACTTCTGCAGAAAATAGGCATGGAAGATCATCAAGATGACGAACAGGTCGAACTGATGGTTATTGGCGCGGTGATGGAGCAAGTCAAGGTCCTCCGGTCAAAAAGCATTGGCTCGTGAAAGTCGACGTCATGGGAGGTGTGAGCTCAAGATTTGTTGCTTTGACTGGGCCCTTTGCATGGTTCGCTGCAGAAATGGCTTGCTGCAAAGAAGGTGAAGGCGGCCGAAGCGGCTGACGCACTCAAACGCAAAGCCCTAAGATCAAGGTACCCTTTACTACGATAATAAAACATTCATAGTTTCTGCCTCACGTGGCTTTGTCAAGCAACAATTAAAGTAGAACTGGAATAGTTTTATGTCTTTTATGAAGAAAATCGCGGCACCACCAGTGTCTACGGTTGAGGGCAATGCTGCCCTTGATGTGGTCGAGACAGATCTTGGCCATCCAGAGAGTCAGGAGGCTCAAGGAGCGATAGTGCTCGCTCAAGACCCACGACCAGACGTAGTCGTGGTTGATAAGAAGTCAAAGAAATATTCTTTAGGGAAGGTTTCTTCCAGATTCAAGATCAAATATGGCATACAAAGGTATGTAAAAAGACAAAAGTGTAAGAATAATATTTATTTTTTGTTTTTTTACCATTTGACGTGTTTTCCTTTATGTGATCTTAGCGCAACTCCTCCAGCCCTCAAGGACGTTCCTGTCAAGGAATCCACTGTTATTTCTCTAGCAGTTAGAGGAATGATAGTGGCAGTGGTTGAAGGGTCGTCCACCGTCCGAGTGGTGGAGGAAGTCATTGCTGCTGAGGCAACTATGACCACAGAAGTGGTTGTAGAGGCAGAGGCAAAAACGGCGTGTGATGCAAATGGAGGCATCGTGTCAAGGTAATGGATCATTGGGCCACCGCGTCGGGAAGGAAGTCACCGAGATGTTCCTCCCGGTCCCCAAGAATCATTGTCACCGAATCAAAAATGAAGAAGAATATGCTAACTTCTTTTCTAAATTCTTTGGCTGACTTCCGCTGTGGGCTTTCTACTTTCGTGTCTCATACCCGAGTTCCACACCCCAAGGATATTCCTAATAGGGGGAATATTTTCGATTACGAGGGTCTCAAAAAGGTGTGGTGGAACTGTGTTCAAGACCTTGATGAACTGAAGGACCCCACATGCATACTCTCCATGTTTGCTCGAACGGGCATCAATGTAAGTGCTCATTACTCAACATTTATATATGTGGCTTTTCTCGCCTCTCACTGTCTTTCTTCATGTAGAGAGATCTAGAGCAAATTGTCACTGCATAATACAACAGACAACTTGTACATCTGTGATAGGAGAAGGTGGAACTCTGTGAGTAGGCAAAGAGATAGTAAGTCACTATTACTCATAGTTGTTTTTGTTTCAACCACTTGCACAGTGCTTATGGGGATTGTCGTCGGAGAACTTACGACTATGTGCTGGTCGTAGAAGAACTTACGACTAGGGAAAATGTCGTAGAAAAACTTACGACTAGGTACTAGTCGTAGGAGAACTTACGACCATAGGATTGTCGTGAAAAACGCATAACCACGTCTTTGGTCATAGAAGATATTATGAGTAGGGAAATATCGTAGAAAACTTATGATTGGGTCATGGTCGTAGGAGAACTTATGACCAGAGGATTGTCATAGAAAAACTTACGACTAGGTACCAGTCGAAGAAAATCTTATGACCACTTGTTCTATGATCATGTCTACCCGCTTCTCTCAGAGGTTCAAGAGCGACGAAAAGTCCTTGGCCGATTCGCCGACAATGAGAAGGTCAAGATAAAAAGATAATGGAAGAAAAGGAGGCCCTTCTGAAGAAGCTTCAGGAGGCCAACTCTGCAACTCAAAAGTTGCAGGAACAAATAAACGGTAAGTGCTGAACTTAAGACCGCTATAACCTTCTTTTATTTTTCTAAACCTCATTCCTTTTCAGGAAAAGAGGTTAAAGACAAGACCCTAGTTGTTCACTTAGATTTCTCATATCGCCAAAGAAAAGATCGGTAGGTCATGTCTTAGGAGGAGCGCTATGTAAAAAGCATCGCCTCATGACGATGAAGTCAAGAAGTCGATTCTTGACGGCCAGAAACAAGTCTTTTCCTCGCGACCGCTTTTGTTTTCCTTTAGGGGTCAATTTATCTGACAAGCATTATTCTTTTCAGAGCAAATAGTTGAAATAAAACAACCCCATGAGGCTTCAACTTGTAATCAGGAGGAGATGAAGTCGATAAGGATCAACCTTCAGGGCAACATTTCTCTCCTTAACAACGCATCAATGGTCATGATGATGAGGAGGTCACTCGTGAAGACACGACAATTGCCCACTTGAGTACTATTGAAAAACAAGTGAGGACATTGCGAGAGTTGGTGACTACTCCGAGGACCAACCAAGCTGATTCAATAAAGGAGGCAGTCGAAGACGCAATTAGTTTTGTTCTGGCAAAACTTCAAGCTCATGACCACAACTTTAATCTGCAACTAGTCAAAGCCGACTTCGACTGCTCTGAAGCAGAACTGGAGTGGTTGATGGGAGATATGTAGTCGATCAGCAAGGAAGTCACGAAGGAGATGCGATTGATGCCATTCGTCGTAATAGTTAGTAATAGGAACTTGCAAAGACAAGCTTGTTGATATATATATGATCTTTTCTTCTTCCTGAAAAATCATCTTGTCGAGTAGTTAGTAACTCATAAGATAATAAATGGAAAAGGAGAATAAGACTAAGAATTGAAGTCATATTAATAACTTTATCCTAACCCCCAACTATTTACTTAGTTTATTTAGAGAGAGGTTTCGCTAACTTATAGTATGTGATCCCGATTATCATGCACTGGTCGTAATAGTAGTAACGAGTCGACGCTAGAAAGTTCCTTCTAGTGGACAGAACCATCTTCGACTAGATTAATCAAATCAAGAGCTGCAACTTGAGTTAGACAAACGTCTGGAGTTCCTTTAGATTTCATTCAACCTTTTCGAGTGCACTCAGTAGCTTTGCCCTGGTAGCAAGAGTTAGAAACAGGACGACGCTAGGAAGTTCCTCCTAGTGGGCAGGACCACATGTAGAGAGAAAAGGCTTAGACTAGGTGTTGTGTCTCTCTCCGACTAGTTAGAACCAACTGAGTTTACCAAGAGTAGTCGATCAAATTACGAAAGTGTACTCTGCTTAGAATATTTTTCAAAACGAATGAAGAAATAAACTAAGGTACTAAGAGTTGGCTTGAAAATATTTTAACCATGTTTATTGAATCCGAGTTCTTTGTGTTAGTAGCAAAAGTGAGGAACGAGTTGACACTAGGAAGTTCCTTCTAGTGTCCAGGACCACTGCAGAAAGGAATGACTTCGACTAGGTGATGTTCCTATCCTTTCGACCCATGTAAAGAAGTCCTAGGTACTGGTCGTAGAAAAACTTACGACCAGGGGATAGTAGAAAAAATTATCAAAGAGCTACTCAAAGTAAGACAATAAAGATATAAACAACTTGACACTTTATTATCGAGGTGGTTGGTTATGCATAAAATTTGCGTAACTGGTCGATGTTCCAAGAGTTCGAGAGAATCCAGCCTTGTTCCATTGAAAGTCGTACCGAACCTGGTCATGTTACTTCGACCACTGTATAAGGATCTTCCCACTTATGGGAAAGCTTGTTCCGATTAGACTGGGATTAGATTTTCTTCAATATCAAGTCACCTACAGCAAGGCTGCGAGGTTAGACCTTACGATCGTAGTATTTGCGTAGGGCTTGTAGGTAGACTACGAATGGATTAAGGCTTGATTTCTCTTTCTTCAAAGAGTTTGATGTCATCCGCCAAGTTGTTCTTGGGTAGAGTCGTTGAAAATTTTGACTCGTGTCCACCTGATCTTTAGTTCTGGTGGAAGAATGGCTTCGGCACCAAAAACTAGGAAAAAAGGTGTTTCACCTGTGGCCTGACTAGCAGTCATACGAATTGCCAATAATACTAAGGGTAATTCTTGTACCCAAGCCTCCGAGCGCTTGACAAGCTAGTCGAAGACTCGAGTTTTGCGAAGACTCAAGTTTTGATTCCTTGTATTATTTGGTCATTCACTCTTTCGACTGCCCCATTGCTTTGAGGATGGGAACAGAGGTGTAACACACTTTGGTACCAACTCGTCGCAAAATTCCTAAAATTTTGCGCTGGAAAATTGCTTTCCATCTGTGATTAATCGACTTGGGACCCCAAACCGAGTAATCACGCATATCATCATGAACTGTTTTGTTGCTTCCATTGTTATCCCAGTGATAGGTTCAGCTTAGATCCATTTTGTGAACGTATCAATTGCCACAAAAAGGAACTCGAAACCTCCTGGAGCCTTTAGAAACGGTCCTAGGATATCGAGACCCCATGTCGCAAAAGGCCAAGATAGAGGAATTGCCTGCAATGCCTGAGCCAGTTGGTGTATCTGCCTGCTATGAAACTTGCATTATACACACTTCTTAACCAACTATTTAGCATCATAGAGGGTTGTTGGCCAGTAAAAACCTTGTCGAAAGGTCTTTCCTACCAGCGTTCTGTAAGAAGCATGAGTTCCATAGATGCCCCCGTGTATGTTATGAAGGAGGTTTAGTCCTTCCCTCTCATGATATGCATGCATGAGTACCCCTTGAGTGTCTCGCTTGTAGAGGACTCCTTCGACCAAAGTGTATATTTTGGCTTTTCAGATAAACGATCTACCTCGAGATCGTTATCTGTATTTTACCCTTCTAAAGATACTCATAGATGGGATTCATCCATGTATCTTCATATTCTAGAGAGGTTGTCTCAATAGGAGTTGCTTCCTGTTTCACCAGAGAGGGCTTTTGGAGTTGCTCCAAGAAAACTCTTTTGGTATTTGTGATCGGAAGAAGCCATGCAAGCAAGTCGGTTTGTGAGAAAATTATCCTTTCGAGGGATAAATTGTACCTCGAAACCAAAAAAATGCTTTTCTAGCTTTCGGACCTCCAATAAGTACCGAGACATGGTCGGATTAGAAAACTGGTACTCTTTTCCGACCTGATTCACGACTAGTTGTGGGTCTCCTCTCACGAGTAGTCATCAAATTGTGAGTGCTTTCGCAGCTCGTATGCCAGCCAACAAACCTTCGTAGACTCGCCACATTGTTAGTGGCCCAAAGTTTAATTGAATGGTATACTTTAAGGTCTCTCTAGTAGGAGATTCCAGGACCACCTGTGGGGACCCTGAATTATTTACATAGGATCATAGTCCTCCAGATCATATGTAAATAACTCTAGGTCTCCAAGTTTAGAAATCTAACTTAATCCGTGTAAATATGCAGACCATAGTAGTCCGAGATCATACTTACATGAATCAAGTAGCATTTCAAATCTTCAGATATGTGTGTTGTGTTAGCTCTCAAGGATCAAGGCTAACAAGCACATATCTCCATCAACATTGATCACAATCATACACAAGATATACAGATATATTACAAAATGTCGTATAAGACAAGGTCTTATGTCCATAAGTTACAACAGAGGCCGACCGGCCAAATTTAACCATTAACATAAGTACGCAACGGAAAATAAAACATTACGAGAAAAAACTCCAGCAAGGTGTGCCCTTCCCAAAGGCAACTGAGTGGAGGCCAGAAATAGCGCTATTCGTTAGCGTCGCTGAAATCGGCGCTAATGAAATGATCTAGATTATAATATTCCCCGCATGAACAAATGGATAATCCATTAAAGTACTGATGAGGCCCTAGGCGCATTTACTACGGTGATCAATATCCCTAAGTTGCAAGTGTGTGCTAAACATCAAGTTGAGCCTATTATGCATCAATGGAGAAAGAAACAAGAACAAGATTCATCTAAGAGCAAGGAGAGGGAGGTAGGCCGAAGGGGGAGCTTGAGCAGACATGGGAAGACACAAGGACCAAAGGTTGTGCTTGTTGGAAAGATTGCAAGAGAATTTGGCCAAGAAAAGACAAAGTAGCCAAATTCAAACTCAATTCCAAAATCAATGCATTTTCAGCCTCAGAATCCGAAGTGGATTTGGATTGGAGCAATTCCAATTCGAATCTTTCTTTAAAAGAAGTTAAATTTGAAATTAATTGTAATAGGATAGTTTAAATCTATTTTCAGCAAATATAGTAGTTTAAGTTTCCTATTAAAGTATAGTTAAAATGGATTATTGTTCACGACTTTTCACCCGACTTGATTATTGTTCATTCAACTCGGATTATCGCTCATGTCTTCTATTTTGAGTCACATCGCTTATCATGCTACATATTTAGGGTAGAGCCCAATTGTAAGCAAGTTAGAGTTGAAGAAAATACAAAAAAAAGTCACATGTTTATGTGGTGCATAATGAATACATGCGTTTCAGAAATTCTCATCTAGGGTTTTGTGATTGCGTGAATATTGGAGGGTAGTTTATCTTCCAAGATTCCTGATTCCTTGTGGATCACCTCACCAATTCGTAGCATTCTCAATTGCTTACGGTTTGGTTTTGTTCTTCAGGATTGATTTTTTTTTCTCTCTTTAGATTGATTCAACATCAACCAAGTATCATTACTTCCTTTGGAGATACATGTGTTCTTCCATTTTGCCGAATCAAGGAGGAAAGCTGGTGTTTTGCTTCAAACAAAATTGAAATACAAGTATCGTGAAAGATTGGGCCACATTACGCATCACCACACGTTGATTCGTATCAAGTTCAAAGTTGTACTTGCAAGACTTACACAAAAGGAAAATTTATACATGCTAGGGGTTAATCAAAGAGACAATAAAGTGGCTCTAGTTTTTGTATAAATGCCGCAATACTCCAGCTACACATTCTAGTTTAAGAAGGCAGTTTTAGCAATAGACTATTTGTCAAAAGAAAGTTAAATGACAGAAAGGTAAACATATATCAAACAATATCAAAGTGGCAGCCCCACTTTCATAAACTAAACTAATGAAAAACCCGTCATGTCGATACCAAGTTGTCCTATGTCAAGTTTTAGTTTAGATTCTAACAATGATGTCAGTCAAGACCCAAGTGATGTCTGTAACCGTGGACACAACTATGCAAATAGTTTATAACCCTGCAGAGAAGTATATCTTTACCCACACGACTTGATCAGCCCGTAAGCCTCCGGATAATAACACCATTCCTTTGGGGTGTCGGCCGGGGAAATCAAGACCCAGTATTTTTCAGCAAGAAAACTATATTGAAGTGAACCGCCCATGCATGATGAAATCCCGCTTAGTGCTAGCGTGCCACCTACTAACTAACCGGGCATGCAAGTTGTATCGGAGGAGCCAATGTAAGAGGTTAGCATGTGGGTCAACCGCCCAACATCAAAATAAAATAGCGCTCACTTGCACATTATATTCTTACATTGGGTTCCTATGGAACACAGGATTTCACGGTCCCATGCCCGCACACCACCTGTGTTTCAAATTAATACGACCTTCTCCTTACTTGCCCAAGCGGCTCCCATCCCGCGTGTGGAAGTACACATGACACTTGGAGTGACAGCTCAAAGTTCGGTCCTTGATGATCCAGACAAGTCTTTCCATGATACCTGATTCTCGTGCACGACGGCACCATCACTGTACAAGACCTCACCTGTCAGTGATTTAATGTGTTAAATAAATCCAACACTAATCATTGCTTATGTTAATCTGACAGTGATTTGAGTTAACTAAATGCTACAGTAATGGTCGGCTGCTCCGACAACAAAGCACTTGCTCCCGTGAGCTTGGTCAGTGGCTAGCCGGTGCTACAGTCCACGACCGCGCGAACTAAGGCCAAAAATGGATTCACAATAGCCTTGCGGTTCTAGAGGTAGCCAGAGTTTGGCTCGCAGTGAGCTCTAGCGACAGCGTGACAAGGAGATGCACCGGTGCAAGCACGGCATAAGTGGCTACGCCGACCGACCTACGCTTTAATCAAATTGACGCATGCTTAAGCATATAAGGAGCATAAAGAAACTACCTTAGCTAAGAAAACAGCCAACGGTCCAAGGAGTAGCTCCGGCGACGGTGATCGTGTGACGGTGATGAGATCTTTACGCGGACAAGACGACCTAGACAAAATCAAGCAGAATGAAATGTCAGA
Source organism: Hsuehochloa calcarea (assembly GCA_036346395.1). NCBI lineage: Eukaryota > Viridiplantae > Streptophyta > Magnoliopsida > Poales > Poaceae > Hsuehochloa > Hsuehochloa calcarea. The sequence continues at coordinate 21,755,130 of CM070611.1, read as the reverse complement.
ATGGCTTAAATATAGCTCAATGATGCTCTGAAAAGAAGGTATTGTGCATTGGCTTACTAGATTAGAAACAAGAACGAAATAACTAAAGTTGACCGTTGATAGAGGAATGCCAAAATCTCGATAATCCTATGAATCAAAAGACAAATTGATTGAGGGGTTTTGCTTCTAGCATCAATGGACACGAGATGACACACTTGATTAAGGGTAGAACTCACCAGACAAAAGGGTGACGCGGGGATGGCACTTCGTGCGCGCTCGGGGCCAACCGAAAGACAACCTCATGGTCTGGGAGCTGCGGCCAAAACCAAGAACTCACATTCGCACCATGGGTACAGTATGGTAAAAGAGAAAGAATGGCATAGGAATGAGAGGATATGCTTTGGTGAGGAGGAAGAAATAGTGGCCACACTGATTCGGTTGAGAGAAAAGTGAGGTAGTGTTATGATCTTTCACGACTGCAAAAGACCCAATGTCAACCCGTGGCAACACTAGATCAGGCGACGTCCTCAACGGAGAAGATATGTGGCGTTGCATGCACCGCAATGCCCGGGTGCAACGCCACCTCCTGCTGCGCTCGGAGAGGCATGGCGCGAGCAGCCCAGCAAGTGGACATAAAGAATGGCGCGGCAAGTGAGGTCGGGCTGTCAGCCGCAGCGCGAAGCGACGTGGTCGGATGCTGTGCGAGCGGCACAATCAGTTAGCGTGAGCAGGCGGACTTGGTCGAATCCAGTCAATACGTTTCGGTCCGGTCGATACAGTATAGCTGGGTTTGGTCTGGTCAGAAGTTTGTCCGAATGAAAAATCAAATTTTCCACTTTGACCGAGGTTTAAACATAGCAAACAAATTTATAAAAATATGAAATTTTTCAGAGGGGTACCTGGGACAAGTTAGAATTCATATAAATTTTATTAAATTATTGTTCATGAGTTATACACTTATATAAAATTCATTTACAGTAGCTATTTAGAGATTGGGTTTGCATTTTTCTCAAGGTCAATTTACATTCCAAAATTTTGATAAAATTCATATTTATTTATGATAATTATTCTAGTATTTGAATAAATTATTTTTCTATAGATCATCATAAACATTTATGCTGACTTGTTTTAGGACTGATGTTTTAATCTTAATGTTTATTCTTGACGAGGATCTAATAATCCTCATTTTATCTTTTATCTATAATTCTTATTATGGGTAAATATGATGTCACATAGTCCCCAGAGGTACCCCTTATCTATAAGGGAGAAGCCCAACAAGTGATTGTAAGTTCTTCTACAATCACCCCCATAGTCGTGAGTCTTGCTACGACTATATCATGGTCGTAAGTCCTTCTGCGACCACTACATAGTCGTAAGTCCTTCTACGACTGTTACCTGGTCGTAAGTCCTTTTACGACTGCTACCTGGTCGTAAGTTCTTCTACGACTAGGTCAACTTCGACCACCTTATAATCAAACCTACAGGCGAGTGGGTCCAATTGATTAAGGAATCCGAACGGTCTACACGCACTATTATTCCGCTTATTAATGGTGTGTAACTACCCCATTATCTCTCGGAAGATAATTGCGGACGGCGTGAAGAAGCCAAGGCGTCGCAATTATCGCCATCATGCGCTCACATCGATTAATTAGGCGCATCTCCGCAGGACAAAACGGCTACTTCTTCACGACTATATAAGGGCATCAATCGAGAGATGAGGGGACGTAACAAGAGCTAGTCAAGTAGAAACACAAGTACTATTCTCTGTAATAGTCTTAGTCCTTTATTGATCATCAAGAATACCATACACACAGGATTAGGGTTATTATTCTCTTGGAGAAGGCCGAACTCGCCTAAACATCCCGTGTCAATCCACTCGCGTGATCTCATCTCTAGGAGACCCCAATCAAACAATCTTTACGTAAGATCGGTTCTAATACACCGACAGTTGGCGCCGTCCGTGGGATCTTCCGTAATCTCTTGTCAACATACTCTCTTTTCCAATCTCATGCAATTATGGCGGGAGAATGGAACGAGGAGAACTGGTTTGATTTGGCAGATTCGCAGACGCCGACATGGATGCCGGTTTCGACTATGAGCCGAGTGATGCATCCGCGATGGTGATGTTGCCTCCGAGATTATTCTCCAGAAACCATCCCATTAATGGAGTTGAGGAGGATCCTTATCCCCACAACAATACGTCCGATGAGGAGCCAATTCCTCAAAGGACAAGGGTCAATCCGACCAGACCGCTCCTGTGAGGACTCACAACACAACGAGTTCTTTCTCCAAGTGTTCAAGTCCCCTTAAGACGGTCCGACTTGGTAAGTCAAGTTCGAAGCCACCATTCCAGACTCCACCAAAGATCTAGTGATCCTCTCTCGTGGTAACTCCAGAGAGGTGGGATCAAGCATGCTTTTCTGCAAATTGACCGCCTCCCCGCAGATCTCATTTGCGAACGGAGACGCTTATAACCCGGAGTTCCCCTACGGAGGGGATTACTCCAAGTCGCCAGATGGTGTCCTCGAGCACTCCTCAAGCGGGAGGCCTCGAGCGCAAGTGAGAATCATCAACGGAGGTCTTCGCCCTTCCCCAAATCGTGGTCACCTCACGGAGGCCGAGATAAGAACACTCCCAAGATCACACACGCGCCTCGTGGTAATGGCAAGGGCACCACCGCTGGCGAGAGAGAACCAACACTGATGAACGCGAGGAAATCCTCGACATTCTCGCACTCCACTAAGAAGGCCTCAAAGACCGATGAGGAGGATTTTGATGTCGTCGAAGAAAGAAAATTGCGATCGTAAGATCCCGCTCAAGCACTCAACATCGACGGAGGAGGTACAAGAACTCCAGACATCAACGACTTGCTCGAGAATCCCACCAAGAGCTTGCTCGAACGCTGTGGTACGATCTCTTTGTCAAGAGATTACGCAAAGACTTCGAATTGTGATGACAAGACCGAGGTACCTCATCGACAACATTCGGTGTAGTCGCAGAATACGACTTCCTCAGCTACTAGTCAATCGAATATTTTCACGAGGAATCGACACGGCCATAAGGCGAATCGATCTCCTATTCGGAGAAATACCTTTCGATCAGCTGAAGATCAAGAAGCCCCTCGGAGAGGTGATCATTCACCACTTCGACAAAGAAATTCACAACGAGTGGAATACGAGGAGTATTCTCCTCGAGAACCGAGGCCTACTACGTAACAGTCACTGTTCACACGGTATCGTCGTGATACGATCACTGGTGACATTAACCCTTCTTTCCTACAAAGAAGGCGCCAAGAAGTGATTACCGGATGTCGCATTTTCGCCGACCTTGAAAGCAGCTTACCGCCACCTCATTTTCGACCAGTGAACATGGAGAAATTTGATGGATCTCAAAATCCCATCGAATTTCTTCAGATCTATACAACAGCTGTCCGAGCAGCAGGAGGAGGAGAGCATGTGATGGCGAATTACCTTCCGACTGTGCTCGAAGATCCCGCCGATCGTGGTTATTAAACCAACCACTGAGTCGATCTACTCTGGCAACACCTCTGTGATCTTCTACAGCGATTTCCAAGGCACATACAACCGCCCGAAAAGAAGACGACTTGCACCGATAAAACGTAACAACAACGAGACTTTGCGCTAATTCATCAAACGCTTTAGTCGTTCAGAACTCAATTCCGAAATTTCGATTCCTCTGTGATCGTGGCTTTTAAGCAAGGAGTCCGCAGAGAAGAATAACGGAGGACATTGCTCTAAATCCTCCCAACATCAAGGTTTAACTCTTCGAGATGGCCGATCGATATGCAATCGCTTCGAGGCAATGAGTGGAACAACACTATCGATCGAGAAACATATACTCCTCGAGAGCCGTGAAGTTGGTAAGGATAAAAAGCAAAAAGTCCAAGAAGAAAATAAAAGTCAAAACCACAAACCAAAGGTTCCAAGGAGGTTCGCCGTGAAAGATGGAGAGCCCCAAACCACTAAGTCGCACTCGATCAAGGCAAAGGTAAGCGCCTACGATCGTAGGAACGACAAACCAAGGTGGTGTCCTTTTCATAAAAAGGAAGGACATGACCTCCAGAATCGCCGAAGTTTTCCAAAGAAAGCTCGAGGACTACTACAACTAAGAAGCACCACTCCCTACTCGAAAGGGGTAGGACATACGAGTGGCCAAAAGTCGCTTGATGATGAGGAGATGCTGCCCAAGATCCGCAACATACCGCTGAGCACATCTACGGAGGATCATCGATACGACTCCAAACGACAACTTAAAGTCACGGACGAGAGGTAAATTCTATACATACTCCTCTCACAATAAATTACCAAGTGGTCTGGTTACCATCTCTTTGAGAAGGATGATCGCCCAATCACTACGAGTCGATCAGTCGATATCCGATTAGGTCGAACCCACCATCAACAACCGTCGGTCAATCGAGTGTTGGTTGATGGTGGCGCTTCTTTGAACATATTATTTACTAATGCCCCGACGAGATGCAAGTACCAGACAAAGGTAAGGCTTGCACGATACTCCTTTCATGGAATCGCATCGGTCTTCACCAAACCTATTGGCCAAGTTTCTCTTCCTTTAACATTTGGCTCACCAAGTAATTTCAGACGAGAAAGTCTCCTTTGATGTGGTCGATTTCGACATCAAGATATAACGCCATACTCGGACGACCAACTTTGGCAAAATTCTTAATGGCTACTCATTACGGTATCAATGTCTTAAGATGCCAGTCCCAAAGGAGTGATCACCATTCAATGTGACAAAAGATGGCGATAGTCAGCGGCCGCCGATCCTCGAGATGGTTGGTCAAATACCAACTCGAGATGAAAGTCACCTTCGACTAGCAAGTCGGGCCTCAAAGTCGCACCAAAGCCGAACGACCAAGTCAAAGAGGTTCCTCCGACGCAGAAGAACCCTCAAGACTGCTCGCACGGGAGACTTCCGACCCCAAATAGGAAGACGCCTCATTACCTTCCTCCGAGCTAACGCAGATGTCTTTGCGTGGCAAGCATCCGACATGCCCGGAGTCCCCAGGGAGGTGATCGAGCACAGGCTAGCTTTACGGCCTGATAAAGTACCTGTAAAACAAAAATTACGGAGATTTGCCCCTGATCGACGAGATGCTATTAAATCGAGTTGATAAGCTACTTAAAGGTGCTTTATAAGAGAAGTCAACCACCCAGAGTGGTTGGCTAACCTCAGAATGGTCAAAAAGTCAAACGGCAAATGGCGATGTGCGTGGACTTTATGATCTTAATAAAGCTTGTCCAAAAGATGATTTCTCTTTACCTCGTGACGATCACCGTTGATTCAACCGCAGTTGTGAGATATTAAGTTTTTAGATGCATATTCGATACCACCGATCAATATGTGTTTAAACGATGAAGAAAAGACCGCATTCATTACTCCATTTGGTACCTTTTGCTATGTCAAAATGCCATTTGGTCTAAAGAATGTCGGTGCTTCTTTTCAACGCCTAATGCAATCGACTTTTTCATCTCAATTAGGCCGGAATTTGGAAGCCTATGTTGATGATCTAGTCGTAAAAAGCATTAAGAGACTTAATCATATCATTGACCTACAAGAAACATTCGACAACCTCAGAAAGCACCGCTTAAAACTCAATCCAGAGAAGTGTGTGTTTGGAATTTCTTCAGGAAAATTGCTTGGATTCCTAGTATCCGAACGAGGAATCAAGCAAACTCGAAAATAAAAGCCATCCTCCGATGCGCCCTCCAAACACAAAAAGGAAGTTCGAAACTCACTTTGGGTGCATGGCGCTTTAAGTCGTTTCATTGCACGACTAGGAGAAAAGGACTACCTTTCTTTAAACTTCTCGGAGACATGAAGGTTTTGAGTGGTCGAACGAGGCAAACACCGCTTTGAGGATGTCAAGAGGTATCTTTCGAGTGCTCTGCTCGTTTCTCCAAAGCCGTAAGAGACGCCCTAATTTACCTAGCCGCCACGCCACAGCAAAGAAGCGCAAGATTAGTCGAGAACGTGAAAACGCATAACGACCGGTTTACTTACGTTAGCGGTTTTACACGTGCCTAAGGAGCGTTACCCTCGTGTCCAAAACTTCTATATGCCCTCCTCATGTCTTCGAGGAAATCGCGCATTATTTTCAGCGCACAAAATAGTCGTGTTGCCCGAGTTTCCTTTGGGAGCAATCCTCCATAATAAGGAAACAATGGACGCATGGCAAAATGGTCACGAACTTGGGGAGTTCGACCTCCATTTCGTGTCCCGAACGCCATAAAATCCCAGATCTTGGCGGACTTTGTCGCCGAATGGACAAATCTCAACTCGCTCAGATCCCCAAGACGATTCCCACGATCGCTGGATGATGTACTTTGACGGTCACTTACTTTAAGTGGCTCGGGTCGGGTGGTCTCCGTATCTCCTACCGAGAAACCTTAAAGTATGCCATACAATTAAACTTTCGTGCCACTAACAATGTGGCAGAGTACGAAGGTTTGCTAGTCGGGCATACGAGTCGAAAGCACTCTCAATTGGTCGACTACTCGTGAGAGGAGACTCTCAACTAGTCGTGAATCAAATCGAAAGAGTACGGTGCTCTAACTCAACAATGGCTCGGTACTTATCAAGTAACGTAAGCTAGAAAAACATTTTTAGGTTTCGAGGTACAATTTATCCTCGAAGGATAATTTCGCATGAGACCAACTTGCTCGGATGGCTTCTTCCCGATCCACGCACAAAAGGAGTTTTCTTAGAGCAACTCAAAACCGCTCGGGTCGAAGAACCGTAGACACCTCCTCTTGAGATGGCCTCATTAGATTACGAGGATACCGGATGATTCCCATCTACGAGTATCTTTACAAGGGTTCCAGACCAAGATGATCTTGAGGCGCATCGATTGTCCCAAAAGCCAAAATGTATACTTTGGTTGAAGGAGTCCTCTATAAACGAGGAACCCAAGGGATACTCATGCGATGCATTCCGCAAAACGAAGGAATAACACTCCTTCACGATATACACAAGGGCATCTGTGGGACGATGCTTCCTCTGAACATTGGTTGGTAAAGCCTTTCGACAAGGTTTTTATCGCCTACACTCAGACGATGCTAAGGAGGTGGTTAAAAGTGTGTCCAAAGCCAATTCCATGGTAGATGATACACCAACCACTCAAGCATTACAGACAATACCTCTTTCTTGGCCTTTTATGACTGGGGCTTGATATCCTAGGATCATTTCCCAAAGCTCCAGGAGGTTTGGAATTCCTTTTGTGGCTATTGACACGCTCACAAATGGATCAAGTCGAACTCAGAATCGGGATAACAACTAAGCAAGAAAAGGTTCATGATGAGAAGCGAATTAGTCGATTTGGAGTTCCGAGTCGGATAATTACGCATAATGGTAAACACTTACAAGTGCAAAATTTCGTGAATTTTGCGACGAGTTGGGTACCAAGTTATGCTATGCTTCATTGCGCATCCCCAAAGCAACGGGCGGCCGAACGCAAACGGTCAAATAATGCGAGGAATTAAAACTCGAGTCTTCGACCAGCTTGTTAAGCGCTCGGGGTTTGGGTACAAGAATTACCCTCCATATTATGGGCGCTTAGACGACCACCAATGAGCAACAGAGAAACACCATTTTTCTAGTTTTCTGAGTCGGCCATGCTTCCTCCGAACTAAAATTGCGGTCGACGAGTTGAAACCTTCAACAACTCGGATCAGAACAACTTCGAGCAGATGACATTAACCTACTCAAGAGAGGAGAAACCTAGCCTTAATCCGCTCGGCAGCCTACCAACAAGCCCTCGCAGATACTATGATCGTAAGGTCCAACCTCGCAGCCTTTGTCAGAGGTGACTTGGTATTGAGGCTCGCCAATCCAAGTCCAATCGAATAAACTTTCCCCAAATGGGAAGGTCCTTACACAAGGTCGGCGTAACTTTCGGCGTGGCCTCGACGACTAGCAATGGAAGATGGACGTGTTCTCTCAAACTCTTGGAACATCGACCGCCATTCGCAAATTCTATGTGTGACCGCTTCTCGTGCAATAAAAGTCCGTGTTCTTTCTACCTCTTTTGCTTTATTTTCGAGTAGTGCTTTTTAATCTTTCGACTATGATTTTAAAACACCCGCTTTCTTTACACCGCCAAAAAGCGAGAAACGCTATCCGTCGAAACTTCTCCTCTCTGCATGTGGTTCTTCGCCCACTAGAAGGAATTTCCTAGCATCGACTGCTACTCATTTTTTCCGCCAATACAAAGAGCTCGGGTTTTATCTAGTCGTAATGTTCTCAAAGCCAACTCTCTCAATCTTAGTCTATTTTTTCAAGAAATTCAAAAATATTCTAAATAGAGTGCACTTTCTTACATTAGTTCGACCACCTTGGTGTACTGATTTGTTTTAACTGGTCGAAGGAAGAGACACACCTAGTCGAAGTCTTTCCTCTCGCATGTGGTCCTCGCCCACTAGAAGGAAACTTCCTAGTGTCGCTCGCCTCCTACTTTTGCTATCGGAAGAGATTTATCAAGTCCACCAAAAAGGACGAACGAATGACTAAAGTCCTCTAAGACGCTTGTTTAACTCTGTTGTTTGTTCTTGGTTTGATTAAACTAGTCTGAGATGGGAACATCACCTAGTCGAAGCCTTTCCTCCTCAAGCACGTGGTCCCGCCCACTAGAAGGAACTTCCTAGTGTCGAGTCGTTTCTACTCTTTTCGATCAAGACTTGACAACCGTAATAAAAGCTATAAGTTAAATAAACCTCTCTTTGTTTTCGTAAACCCTATTTTTAAACACTATTTATTTAGATTGTCTAAACAATCTAAGCAAATAGTCGGGGCTAGGATAAAGTTATTAATTTGACTTCAATTCTTAGTCTTTCTTTCGCTTATTATCTTTTGAGTTATTAACTACTCGACAAGATGATTTTCGTGAAATAAAGCGGATCATATATTACTCATCAACAAAAATTGTCTCGCTTTACAAGGTAGTTACAAGATTACTCAAGGGGAGAGCCTAGTCGCATTTCCTCCTCCACCTTTTGCCAATCGATCAGATTTCCTCAATCGACGACTTGCCTCGATTCGGATGATCAAGTCGGCTTCGATTGGTTTAACATTAAGGCGGGGGTCTTGAGCTTTAAGTTTCGCCAAAGCGTAACTTACTGCAGCTTCGACTGCCTCCCTTATTGATTCAGCTTGATTAGTCTTCAGAGTGGTCACCATTTCTTGCAATTTTCCGACTTGTTCCCCAATGGTACTTGTGTGAGCAGCTATGGTATCTTCTCGAGGAGTTTTTCCCTCAGAATGTAGCTCACTAAGCACATTGTTCAGGAGAGTGATGTTGCCTTGAAGACTAGTCTTCATCGACTCCATCTCCTGTTGGGTACAAGTCGAAGCCTCGCGAAGCTTTTTGTTTTCGACCACTTGTTCTGAAAAGAATAATATCGGTCAAACAAAAATATACTTCTAGAGGAAGATAACACAAAGATAATTATAGGTAAAAGCTTTTTCTTACCTACTAATTGAGAATCCAATTTCTTGACCTCTTCTCGATGGGAAGCAACGGTTTCAGCATGCTTTTGCTCCCATGCTCTGATGTCCTCCGCATTCATCTTAGCAATGCGGACGGACTCATTGCAGATTAAGGTCTTTGCTTGGATTTCAGCTTCGAGGTTTCTCAATTGGGCAGCAATTTCTGAACAAGAAATTGGCATTAGAAAAGGGAAAATACTCAAAAAGGATAACAGGTAAAGATTTACTTACCTGTTAATCGAGTTCTAAAACCATCGAGTTCTTGATCCTTATTCGCGGTAATGCGGGAAAACTCCTGAATAACCAAAGATTTTTCTTGAACTTGATGCTCGAGCTTCCGTGATCTCTTTTCTTTATCCGAGAAGAAAGGAGAGTCGGGTAAAGGTTAAAGATCAAAAGCGCCTTAAGTTCGAACTTATCGCTTATTTTTCCCGCAATCTTTTAGATGCAGAGACACTCAAGTCTATCCGAGAGGACTAATACTGCCCTTAGCCTCCTCGACTCTTCTTTTTCATAGTCGAGTGAGTCACTAAGGTCTTCGGGATCACCGCTTAACCTACAAAGAACAGAACGAAGATAAACATCACCGAATGGTTGTGAGTACTTCTACAACCACCGACCTAGTCGTAAGTTTTTCTCGCGACTAAGATATGGTTGTAAGTCTTTCTACGACCACTACCGGTCGTAAATAGTCGTAAGTTTTTACGATCGATACTTCAATCATGAGTTTCTTCCATGACTATTCTCATAAAACATTTTACGAGTATTTAAGTCAAAACAACTATGAATGATAAGTGACTTACCACCTCTCTCGCCTCACAGAGTAGTTCTTTCTCCTGCCTTAGTTTAAAAGTTGTCGATGATACTCACCGACAACAAAGAATTTGCTCCAGAGCTTTAAAAAAGAAAACAGTGAGAAGGGAAGGAAAGCCACATATATAAGTATTCAAGATACTTACATTCATAGTCGCCCTAGCAAAAATCGAATATACAAGGTCCGTGTCAGCAGCTTATCTATCCTCGCGACTTTGTCCCACCACACCTTCTCGAGGCGCTGTCAAAAGTATTCTCCGTATTGGGAATATCTTTGGGATGGGGACTCGGTCACGAGATTTGTAAGCGTAAGACCCTACGACGGAGGCAGCCCAAAGAAGTCACCACGTGGTTGAAATTTTCTCCTTCCGTTCTCGTGATTTCTCTTTGGGTAGGGAAGAAACGCCCTACGATTTCCTTCCCGAGCGGGCGCAGTCGGTCACCACCTTGACCAGAGGCTTCCACAAACCGCTGTTGTTTCTACAATTCGAGAGTCGAGCGCCACCTCAACAAGAATACCGCTACCTCAAGAGTCGAGTTACGACTTCAGCAGATGTGGAGTCACTCGGAGTCTCGACTTCATCGCCACCGGCCAAGGGTGATGCTTGACCACCTCCATTGCTACCTCTCCGAGAGTCAAGGGATAGCAATGGACTTCTCACAAGCATTCCTGGGCCAAGGAGTCTGACCAAATAAAGAAAAGCAAATTAGGTTGTGAAAAGAAAAAGGTAAATGTCGTTTTACACTTCAAGACATTTCACATACCTCGCACTCGGTCTTAACCAGAATTTTGGAGCAATCCTCCCAACGGAGGACCTTTTCTTCTCCACGACCACGCCCGTCGAGGTTCAACACTATTCACCACGACCACGCCTCGTCAGAGTTTGAACAGAACCGAGCTCGTTTCTCGATCTTCTCGATGGACGAGATCGGTCTCGACCATTCCGTATAAAGATCGCCTCGCTTGCGAGTTGTGCCGATGCAAAGATCGCCCTTCATAAAAGACATAAAATCCTTCCAGCTTCTCCCTTTCCAGCTTGCTTAATAAAACTAGGAGTGGTACCAATCACGAAAGATTCCGTGTCATAATAGAAGGGTACCTTAGCCTTGCGAGGTTTGGCGCTTGAGAGGTTCAACCGCTTCAACCTCCTCGGCCGACGGCGCGGCCTCGGCTCAGATACAACTACATTGCCGCAGCCTTGTAGAGGGTTTGGTCGAAAGACCGAGCTCGAACTTGCTCCCCCCTTGCCTGCAGATTTTACAAGTCGACGCCTCTTCGAGGAGGAGCCGAGCCTTTGTCTTTCGACAACCCAAATAAATAGTCATCGAACGACTTCTTCGTCGTCTCCGGCGATTTTCCATGCCTACTTTCAGAAACAAGACAGTAAAAGAAGAATCACTAATTAATCGTAAGTTTTTCTTTACTAGTATCAAGTCGTAAGTTTTTCTACGACTCTTTCTTGATAAACTTGCACTCTCATGACGATGAAGTCAAGAAGTCGATTCTTGTGCCGGTAAACAAGTCTTTTCCTGCGACCAGTTTGTTTTCCTTTAGGGTCAATTTATCGACAAGCATTATTCTTTTGAGCAAATAGTTGAAATAAAACAACCCCATGAGGCTTCAACTTGTAATCGGGGAGGAGATGAAGTCGATAAGGATCAACCTTCGGGCAACATTTCTCTCCTTAACAAGCGTCTCGTGGGAAATGTATGATGAGGAGGTCACTCCTCGTGAAGACACGACAATTGCCCACTTGAGTACTATTGAAAAACAAGTGAGGACATTGCGAGAGTTGGTGACTACTCGAGGACCAACCAAGTGATTCAATAAAGGAGGCGATGAAGCGCAATTAGTTTTGTTCGCAAAACTTCAAGCTCATGACCACAACTTTAATCTGCAACTAGTCAAAGCCGACTTCGACTGCTCTGAAGCAGAACTGGAGTGGTTGATGGGAGATATGTAGTCGATCAGCAAGGAAGTCACGAAGGAGATCGATTGGATGCCATTCGTCGGAATAGTTAGTAATAGGAACTTGCAAAGACAAGCTTGTTGATATATATATGATCTTTTCTTCTTCCTGAAAAATCATCTTGTCGAGTAGTTAGTAACTCATAAGATAATAAATGGAAAAGGAGAATAAGACTAAGAATTGAAGTCATATTAATAACTTTATCCTAACCCCCAACTATTTACTTAGTTTATTTAGAGAGAGGTTTAGCTAACTTATAGTATGTGATCCCGATTATCATGCACTTTGTCGTAATAGTATACAGTCGACGCTAGAAAGTTCCTTCTAGTGGAGCAGAACCATCTTCGACTAGATTAATCAAATCAAGAGCGCAACTTGAGTTAGACAAGCGTCGAGGTTCCTTTAGATTTCATTCAACCTTTTCGAGTGCACTCGGTAGCTTTGCCACAGTAGCAAGAGTTAGAAAGCAGACGACGCTAGGAAGTTCCTCCTAGTGGCGGGACCACATGCGGAGAGAAAAGGCTTAGACTAGGTGTTGTGTCTCTCTCAGGCTAGTTAGAACCAAGCGGGTTTACCAAGAGTAGTCGATCAAATTACGAAAGTGTACTCTGCTTAGAATATTTTCAAAGCGAATGAAGAAATAAACTAAGGTACTAAGAGTTGGCTTGAAAATATTTTAACCATGTTCATTGAATCGAGAGTTCTTTGTGTTAGTAGCAAAAGTGAGGAGCGAGTTGACACTAGGAAGTTCCTTCTAGTGTCGGGACCTTCAGAAAGGATAGTCGACTCTGGAGTCAACCTCGGCTGTGAAGATCTATGTCAGATAAAAATATTAGACAAGGTTGAGAAAGACCAAGCGGAGAGCTAAGTGACAATTGCTTACCCTCCGTAGTCTCGGTGGGGTCTCCTCTTCAGAGTACCTCCACATAGGAGGCGCTCATTTTTTGGTATAAGGATCTTCCCTTATGGGAAAGCATGTGGAATTAGGCGGGATTAGATTTTCTTCACCATCATGCCATCTCAGTCGAAGGCTTCGAGGTTAGACCTTCAATCGTCCTATTCGTAGGGCTTGAATATAAGGCTGCTGAATGGATTAAGGCAGTATCTTCTCTTCGATGGTTTGATGTCATCTGCATCGAAGATGTTCTTGGGTAGAGTCGTTGAAAATTTTGACTCGTGTCCACGATCTTTAGTTACGGTGGAAGAATGGCCGGCACCAAAACTAGGAAAAAGGTGTTTCACATGGCACGACTATGATCATCTGGTGCCAATAATACTAAGGGTAATTCTTGTACCCAAGCCTCAGGCGCTTGACAAGCTAGTCGAAGACTCGAGTTTTCTGAAGACTCAAGTTTTGATTCCTTGTATTATTTGGTCATTCACTCTTCCATTGCCCCATTGCTTTGAGGATGGGAGCAGAGGTGTAACACACTTTGGTACCAACTCGTGTAAAATTCCCAAAATTTTCTTATTTGAAAGTGCTTTCCATCGTGATTAATCGACTTGGGACCCCAAATAGAGTAATCCGCATATCATCATGTTGTTTTTTTTGCTTCCATTGTTATCGGTGATAGGTTCGGCTTAGATCCATTTGTGAGCATTATCAATTGCCACAAAAGGAACTCGAAACCTCTGGAGCCTTTAAAGCGATTCTAGGTTATGGCGAGCCCATCCCATAAGCCAATATTGAGGAGCGGCTCGAGATGCAGATGCAGTTAGTGTCTGCAGTGCTATGAAACTTGCATTATACGAACTTCTTACTCAACTATTTAGCATCATAGAGGTTGTTGGCAGTAAAAACCTTAGCCGAAGGTCTTTCCCTACGTTGATTACTGTAAGAAGCATGAGTTCCATAGATGCCCCGTGTATGTTATGAAGGAGGTTTAGTCCTTCCCTCTGCGATATGCATGCATGAGTACCCCTTGAGTGTCTTGTTTGTAGAGGACTCCTTGACCAAAGTGTATATTTTGGCTTTTCGGGATAAGCGATCTACCTCGAGATCGTTATCGAGATATTTACCCTTCTAAAGATACTCATAGATGGGATTCATCCATGTATCTTCATATTCTAGAGAGGTTGTCTCAATAGGAGTTGCTTAGGTGTTTCGACCGAGAGGGCTTTTGAGTTGCTCCAAGAAAACTCTTTTGGTATTTGTGATCGGGAAGAAGCCATGCAAGCAAGGTGGTTTGTGAAAAATTATCCTTCGAGGGATAAATTGTACCTCGAAACCAAAAAATGCTTTTCTAGCTTTGGGACCTCCAATAAGTCTGAGACATGGTCGGATTAGAACAACGGTACTCTTTTTCGACTGATTCACACGACTAGTTGTGGGTCTCCTCTCACGAGTAGTCATCAAATTGTGATTGCTTTGTGGCTCGTATGCCCGACCAACAAACCTTCGTACTCTGCCACATTGTTAGTGGCACGAAAGTTTAATTGAATGGTATACTTTAAGGTCTCTCTAGTAGGAGATTCGGGACCACAGTGGGGACCACTGAATTATTTACATAGGATCATAGTCCTCGGATCATATGTAAATAACTCTGAGTCTCAAGTTTAGAAATCTAACTTAATCGGTGTAAATATACGGGACCATAGTAGTCGAGATCATACTTACATGAATCAAGTAGCATTTCAAATCTTGAGATATGTGTGTTGTGTTAGCTCTCAAGGATCAAGGCTAACAAGCACATATCTCCATCAACATTGATCACAATCATACACAAGATATCTGAGATATATTACAAAATGTCGTATAAGACAAGGTCTTATGTCCATAAGTTACTAGCAGTCCAAGCCAAGCCAAATTAACCATTAACATAAATGCATAGCGGAAAATAAAACATTACGAGAAAAAACTCGACAAGGTGTGCCTTTCCAAAAGGCAGCGAGTGGAGGCGAGAAATAGCACTATTCGTTAGCGTCATTTGAAATCAGCGCTAATGAAATGATCTAGATATAATATTCCCGCATGAACAAATGGATAATCCATTAAAATCTTGATGAGGCCCTAGGCGCATTTACTACGGTGATCAATATCCTAAAGTTGCAAGTGTGTGCTAAACATCAAGTTGAGCCTATTATGCATCAATAGAGAAAGAAACAAGAACAAGATTCATCTAGAGCAAGGAAGAGGTTGGTGGAGAAGATGAAACCTAGAGCGAGGATGGGAAGACACAAGGACCAAAGGTTGTGCTCGTTGGAAAGATTGAAAGTGAATTTGGCCAAGAAAAGACAAAGTAGCCAAATTCAAACTCAATTCAAAATCAATGCATTTTAACTCGAATCCGATGGATTTGGATTAGACAATTCAATTGAATCTTTCTTTAAGAAGTTAAATTTGAAATTAATTGTAATAGGATAGTTTAAATCTATTTTCAATAAATATAGTAGTTTAAGTTTCCTATTAAAGTATAGTTAAAATGGATTATTGTTCCGACTTTTCACCCAGGCCGGATTATTGTTCATTCCTTTCGGATTCTGTTCATGTCTTCTATTTTGAGTCAGTTACTGTTTATCATGCTACATATTTAGGGTAGAGCCCAATTGTAAGCAAGTTAGAGTTGAAGAAAATACAAAAAAAAGTCACATGTTTATGTGGTGCATAATGAATACATGCGTTTCAGAAATTCTCATCTAGGGTTTTGTGATTGCGTGAATATTGGAGGGTAGTTTATCTTCCAAGATTCACGATTCCTTGTGGATCACCTCACCAATTCGTAGCATTCTCAATTGCTTACGGTTTGGTTTTGTTCTTCAGGATTGATTTTTTTTTCTCTCTTTAGATTGATTCAACATCAACCAAGTATCATTACTTCCTTTGGAGATACATGTGTTCTTCCATTTTGCCGAATCAAGGAGGAAAGCTGGTGTTTTGCTTCAAACAAGATTGAAATACAAGTATCGTGAAAGATTGGGCCACATTACGCTTCACCACCGTTGATTAGTATCAAGTTCAAAGTTGTACTTGCAAGACTTACACAAAAGGAAAATTTATACATGCTGAGGGGTTAATCAAAGAGACAATAAAGTGGCTCTAGTTTTTGTATAAATGCCATAATACTCAGCTACATTCTAGTTTTAGAAAAGGCAGTTTAGCAATAGACTATTTGTCAAAAGAAAGTTAAATAATGAAAGGTAAACATATATCAAACAATATCAAAGTGGCGCCCGCTTTCATAAACTAAACTAATGAAAAACATCATGTCGATACCAAGTCTACCTCTGGTAAGTTTTAGTTTAGACCATAACAATGATCTCGAGTCAAGCCGGAAGCGATGTGCTCGTGCATGGATAGGTCTATGATAGATGGTTGTGCAACCCTAGAAGCATATATCTTTACCCACCACGACTTGATCGACCGTAAGCCTCGGATAATAACACCATTCCTTTGGGGTGTCAGTAGGAAATCAAGACCCGATATTTTCAGCAAGAAAACTATATTAAGTGAACCGCCCATGCATGATGAAATCCCGCTTAGTTAGCGTGCCACCTACTAACTAACAGGGCATGCAAGTTGTATCGAGGAGCCAATGTAGAGGTTAGCATGTGGGTCAAGCCCAACATCAAAATAAAATAGCGTCACTTGCACATTATATTCTTACATTGGGTTCTATGGAACCATGATTTCACGGTCCCATGCGCACCACCTGTGTTTCAAATTAATCGACCTTCTCCTTACTTGCCCAGCGGCTCCCATCCGCTGTGGAAGTACATGACACTTGGAGTGTGACTCAAAGTTCGGTCATGATCATCGGACAAGTCTATCCATGATACGGTTCTCGTACGCAGCTGGCACCATCACTACTAGCCACTTGTCCAGATCAAAATCCATTTTTAAAGAACAATTTTAGACTCACAATCAGATTTGAAAATCTGAACCAGCATCAATACAAATTGTCGGTGTCTCCGATGATTGGCGAGACAACTCCATCAGCCGAACTAACGACTCTTGACTTGCATGGCTGGCACAAACACCAACGATGTAATATCACACATCGCTAACTTGGGCATATCTATAAAGGAGAATTCAAGATTAACCTTTAGAATTAGGATATAGCTATCTAGACTATCCCGCGTAGTAATATTGCATTTCAAAACACTAAATTAGCAATTCCCAGAATGGTCATGTATGTAAGAATAAAAGTAGAAAGCGATGCTTGTCACCTTGCTAAATGCAAATTTTCTCATCGAATAGATATTCACTCGTCTCGGTGACTTGATTCAAAAAAACATGTTAGAATAAACAGAAACAGGAGAAAATCCAAAATGCTCAAAAATGCATAAAAATATCACAGTAGATGAATGATTAATTAAAATGAATTTTAGGTGAAAATTTTAATTCATTAGAAGTTCATTTAGATTTTCTATAGATATTTTAATGTTAAAAGTCATTAGTGTTCATGTACTTTAAATATCAAAATTTTCATAATATAGTATTAACATGTTTCAAAACCTATTCGCATTAAAGCATAGAAAAATGTAAACTAACAAAATTGAGTTTACTCAATTTAGGATTAAAATGAATTACTTATTAATTTTTGAAGTTTATAACAATTTTAGTGTAAAAGTAATTCATTTGGAAATTAAAATCGGATTAAAACTTTTCACACGGTGATCCTAGCCACATCCACTTACACAGCGGGACCAAAAGTCAAGGTTTGACTTCGGTTTCATTAAAGAAGCGTATTACTCAATTTTACCCTATCACTTGCAAGCCATATGGGCCCTACGTCAGTGACACAACTTAATGTCGATTCATTAATACCCCTCGGTTCAGCGCAAGACCTCACACAGTCGGTGATTTAATGTGTTAAATAAATCCAACACTAATCATTGCTTATATTAATCAGCCGGTGATTTGAGTTAACTAAATGCTCTGATATTAATGGTAATTTGCTTTCAGAGCAACAAAGCGCTTGCTCCGTGAGCTTGGTCGGTGGCTGGCCGGTCTACGATCCCGCGACCGCGCGAACTAAGGCCAAAAATGGATTCACAATAGCCTTTGCGGTTCTAGAGGTAGCTTGAGTTTGGCTCGCGGTGAGCTCTAGCGACAGGCGTGACAAAGGAGATGCTGCGGTGCAAGCGCGGCATAAGTGGCTACGTCGACCAGACTCGTTTTAATCAAATTGGCGCATGCTTAAGCATATAAGGAGCATAACGAAACTACCTTAGCTAAGAAAACGTTAGCGGTCAAGGGTAGCTCGTGGCGGTGATGATGTGTGATGATGAGGGCTTCTGCTGAGCAAGGCGACCTAGACAAAATCAAGCGAGAATGACATGTCGAATGGCTTAAATATAGCTCAATGATGCTGCGTAAGAAGGTATTGTGCATTGGCTTACTAGATTAGAAACAAGAGCGAAATAACTAAAGTTGACCGTTGATAGAGGAATGCCAAGATCTCGATAATCCTATGAATCACACACGAATTGATTGAGGTTTTGCTAGCATCAATGGACACGAGATGACAACTTGATTGAGGGTAGAACTCACGGAGAAAGGGTGGCGAATTCTTTAATTTAAAATTTTTAAATTTCATAATTTATGATCAAGCTCCAAAAATGATATAAAATGCTTATGAGATGCATCTAAAACCCATTAGTAAAATTTGGGTTGTGTGACCTGAGCGCTTAAACCACTTAAAGTAAGTGACCCGTCAAAGTACATAGATCCAGCAGTGCGTGGGTATCGTACTAGCGATCCTAAATAGGTTCAAGATTTGTCCATTCGTGACAAAGTCTGTCAAGATCTGGATTTAATGGCCATTCGGGACACAAAATGGTGGTTGAACTTTCCAAGTTCTCACGACCATTTGCCATGCGTCCTGTTGCTTTCTGTTACAAAGACCACTCCTAAGGAAACTCGAGGCGGCACAATTATCTTGCGCACTTGGAAATAATCTTGTAGTTTCCTCGAAGACATGAGGAGGGTATAAAAAGTTTTTGGACCTAAGGGTAACACTCCTTAGGCACATGTAAAACTTCACTTGCGTAGTAAGCGGTGGTTGGATGTTTTCACACTCGGCGACTAATCTGCGCTCACTCTTGTGTATATGGCGACTAGATAAATTAAGGCGTCTCTTGATTTTAGAGAAACCAAAATAGGAGCACTCGTAAGATTCCTATTGACATCCTCAAAGGCAGCGTTTGCCTCTTTTGACCACTCGAAACTCTTGTGCTTCCTTAGAAGTTTAAAGAAAGGTAGATCTTTTTTCACCCAGTCGTGCGATAAAATGACTTAAAGCCGCCAAGCATCCTGTAAGTTTCTGGACTTCTTTCTTCATGATTGGGCGCATTTGCACGATGGCCTTTATCTTTTCAGGGTTTGCTTTGATTCCTCGTACAGAGACAAGAAATCCAAGAGACCCCGAACACATACTTATCGAGTTGAGTTTGGTTTGGTGTTTTACGAGGTTGTCAAGCGTTTCTTGCAAGTCGAAACATGATTAAAGTTTGTTTAATACTTTTTACGACTAGATCGTCAACATAGACCTCCAAATTTCGGCCTAGCTAAGATGGAAAAGTTGATTGCGTTAAGCGTTGAAAACAAGCGCCATCATTTTTAAACCAAATGGCATTTCTACATAGCAAAATATTCCAAATGGAGTAATAATCTGATCTTTTCTTCATCTTCTAGGCGTAGATTAATCGATGATAGCGAGAATATGCATCTAGAAAACTTAATGTTTATGCAACCGACGGTAGAATCAACCAAGCGATCGTCTGAGGTAGAGGAAAATCAACTTTTGGACAAGCTTTATTGAGATCGGTGAAGTCTACACACATTCGGCACTTGCGTTAGACTTTCTAACCATTACGAGGGTTGGCCAACTACTTTGGGTAGTCGACTTCTCTTATAAAGCCTACTTTATGTAGCTTGTCCAATACGATCGATAGCATCTCGTCGATCGGGATCAAATCTCCGTAATTTTTGTTTCTGGTGCTTTGTCGGTAGTAAAGCTAGCACGTGCTCGATCACTTCCACAGGGACTCGGGCATGTCGGATGCTTGCCACGCAAAGATATCTGCATTTGCTCGGAGGAAAGTGATTAGGGCATTTTCCTATTTGGGGTCGAAGTATCACGATGCGAAGAGCCTTGAGGCTCCTCTGGGTCTAGAGGAACCTCTTTAACATGGTTGTTCGGCCGGTGCGACTTTGACTTGACTACTTGGTGAAGGTGCTCCTTGTTTTCTTCTAGGTTGGTATCGGCCAACCATCTCGAGTATCAACGATCGCACATATCGCCGTCTTCTTATCATAGTGAATTGTGATTACTCTTTTGGGACTGGCATCTTAAGATATTGATACCCATAATGAGTAGCCATTAAGAATTTTCCCAAAGTTAGTTGTCCAAGTATGGCGTTATATCTGAGTGTCGAAATTGACCACATCAAAGGAGATCTTTTACGTCACGAAATTACTTGGTGAACCAAATGTTAAATGAAGAAAACTTGACCAATAGGTTTGGCCAAAGACCCGAACAATACCATGAAAAGAGTATAATCTTGGTCTTACCTTGGTCCTCGATGCTTGCATCTCTTCGAGGGTTCTCATAAACAAGATGTTTAACAAGCTTTCACCATCAACTAACACTCGGTCACTCTTCTTGAATAAGATGGTGACTTTCGACCACCGATAACTTATTGACAAGAGGAGGGTCAATGGAGTTTAGCTCGCGTTCAACGACCTTAAGGCATCGTTATGACTCGTATGCCGATGACCCCCCATAGATATGCACGATGGTATGTTCGGGATCTTGGAATAGCATCTCCTCGTTGTCGTCCAACTACATACGACTACTGCTTGCCCTACCTCTTCAAGGGTAGGAAGTGGTCCTTCTTGTTGTAGTAGTCTTGAGTTTTGTTGGAAAACCCGGCAATTGCGAAGGTCATGTCCTTCCTTTTTATGGAAAGGGCACCACCTAGGCTTGTCGTTCTTCCGCTCAGGCGTTTACCTTTGCCTCGATCGGGATATTATGGAACCGTGGTTGCTTGTCACTTACGGCCAAGACCTCTTTAGAAGCTGTTGGCTTGAGATTTTGGCCCTTCAACTTGTTCTTGGAATTCTTGCCCTTTTGTCCTTCTCCCTACCTCCATCACGCTTCTTGAGAATTCTTGTCGTCTCGATCGATGGTTTTGTTCCACTCAAGCTATACGTAGTAGTCGCATATCAATCGTCCATCTTGAAGAGTTCGGACGATTCTTGAAGGATTTAAAGTGATATTATGGATATCATGGGGATATGCTCATGATCTTAGGATGATGTTACAATTGACAATGGCGTTGAAGGTTTGTCGAATCACGCATTTTAGGCAAGTTTTCATTGTTGTCGAGTCTTGGCGGTCGAGGCCGGCGGGTGGTGTCGAGGCCGGCGATGTGATCTGACCGGCCATCCACAGTGGTCTGGCCGGTCGATGTGATCGGCCCGACCATGGCGTGATCGGACCGGCGATATATGTTTAGTTGATTTTGTAGTTGGGCCAAAAATAGAGGTGAAAGATCTAGACACGCCATTATGAGTTAATGGAGTGTTTTGGTGATTAATGATAAATCAATTGTGAGACTAACAATTCTATTGCTATATCTAGTGTGTAGTCTCATTTGGATATAAAGGTGAAATTCAACGAGGTATGCAGTCGACTCATACTCTTATATATTGTTGCATTCCTCGGATCCAAAATATATGATGAACTCAACCATAAGTTTAACTTGAATATGTGCGTATGATCTAATTACACATTTGTGTATGCACACATTTATGGGGAGTTTATTCCATATTTTGTGGTTTCATTAGTATTGATCCATATTCCATTTTCCACATATATTTGGGATCTTTACTTTGAAACATATCTGTTTGAGTATATAGAACTTGTGTAGTTTTTGTATACTCATGTTTTGAGTATATAGAACTTGTGTAGTTCTTATATACTCATGTCGTGATATATGTAACTTATGTAGTTCATATATACTCACATTTGTATTACATTATCTACATTCAATTTATGTGTAATTGAAGTGGTTATCATTAATTACCAATAAGTGAAATATTGAAGTATCTTGTCCATCCATCATGTGGTAATGGTTTGTTGTGGTAACTAATGGTAATCACATTGTGGAACTAACATTTTCCATGAGTTTGATGAATAGGTTATATTCGAGGGTGATGAAAACTTTGGATGTCATCATAGGTCAATGACATTAAAGTCAAGAGCTTGGTGTAAAGGATGCATCACAAGTTGATGCTTATCAAGAAGAGATGATCATGAGTTGATTGTCAAGACAAGAGAAGACCCATCATGTGTTGATGGAGGTCAAGAAAAGAATCATCGTGTGTTGATGATTATCAAGTTAATGACCCGGACTTGAAGTGATGATGTCGTCATCAAGCTTCAAGAAGATGCAAAACAAAGGTATGACTAGCTAGGGCTAAGGATGTGTTTGTCGGGACCCAAATATGCAAATATGTACCCTCTCCTCTGTGTATTACGCACTAGTTCGGGATCACGCTAGTGCCTACAGATATCAACATCGATGAAATATCAACTCCATACAACGAAATATTAAATAAACAAGTAATTTGAATAACAAATAATCGTTGTCACCTTAAGGTCAATTTTACAATTATTAAGCCATGCAAAGTGACAATAATGAAATAAGCTGCAGTGAAACAAAGTAAACTCGGCGGACTCCCATCAATACACCACGAGTAGCGACTAGGATCAAGACCCTAACGATCAACCTTCGTAGAATTCCTCTTCAAAAGCGGCGATGACTCCTCCATACATCGATTTGTTTAGCAAGAGTGAGTACACATCGTACTATAAGTCATACCACATAATGCAATTATACATGATGGCTTATTCCAAAGGAATGGCTTACGTGGTTAATTCTGAAATGCAACATTTGCAATTGAATCGAATAATAGATTGAAAGCGTAATTCAAAACAAATAAATAATAATAATTTATCATTTGATTTCTCAAAGACACACAGTCTAAGCAGGTTATTCACAATTGCGGAAGTTACCTCACGGTGACCCTTCCCAATTGTTTTATGAGAATCAAGGCTTTGTTGATCATCTCTTGGAAATCGGGAAAGGTGCGGGCGATCAAGTTAACTTGAAGTCTAGTGTTTAATCTTTTCATAAAACGACTCTGGCGAGCCTTGTCGGTGGCGATATCTTCTATAGCATATCGAGTAAGTTGAGAGAACTTGTTGAGGTAGTCGGTCAGCGACATTCCTCTCTGCTTGAGAGCGCGAATTCATCCTTCTTCAAGTCCATGATTCCTTCGGCACATGATACTAGCGGCGGTTGTGAACTCTTCCCAAGTAATGTCTTGTGGCGTTCCATCTGTTGCACAAAAGTTTTCCACTATTCGGCATCAATACCTTCCATCGGTGAGTGGCGTCTGAGAACTTTCTCATGATCGTTGCATTAAGTGATCGTGACTTCCTCTCAATAACACGAAGCCAATCATCGGCTTCCCTTTGGAGAGACATGTCGAGAGAAAGTTGGTGGGCGGGTTCTCATAAACCTGACCAACTTGGATGATCCAATGTGACCATGAGCAAGCTGGGGTTCCATTGTGATCTTGACTATTGTTGTTACAGTTGTTCATAGCTTGCATCTGGTTCATCATGGTATACATCGGTGAGTGCAGTGCCATGAATGCTCCAAAATTCGTAAATCAGCTGAAGGTGCTTGCGGTGAAGCCTTATGCGAAGTCTGTTCCTAGCCTTCTAACAACTGGAGTATCGGAACCACTTCTGCTGACTTGTGAGTTTGAACCATCTGGTGAATCTCCATAGGTTAGATAAGGTAGCAAGCACAAGATAAGTTAGGAACTAGGTAGGGGTAGGTAAAACCCAACAATAAACTTTTAAGAAAGCTCAACTGAAACTCTTATATTAATTAGGATAATAGTATGGCTTGCAACAAATGCCTAAGGACCTCTGCAGCTCATACTTGCACACAAGAAAACAAGGACGAACCTAAGCACACAAACTACCGCCTAAAGGGCGTCTCACAAACTAAAATGGTTAAGCACAGAAACAAACTCGAGCGGACTACTCGATGAGATAGCCTCCAGTAGCCACAGCGGTACTCCCGCTTCTTTGTAGACACGAAAGTGGTGGCATCCTTGCAAGCTGATCTTGATGCCGGGGTGGTGCAGCGAGGCGGGCGTCTGGTGCGAGTCTTTGTTGGTTCCTCCGGCTCTGCTACCTCTGCTGGCTCTTCTGGTTCAGCTGGTTCATCGGCTTCTTCTCGGTCTTCTTCTTCAGTGTCTTCCACGTGATCGTGTTGTCCATAGAGAGTCTCTTCTAGAATGGCGATCCTCTCCTCGGCTCTCTGAAGGGTCTCGTAGACACACTCGAGCTCTGTGGTGGCTAACTCCAAAGATTCCTCTGGCGTGGCCAGGTGGGCAAGATGCTGCTGCGGTGGCGTTGCCTTCTCCCTCTGTAGACGGGTAGCGTGCAGCAAGATCCACGTTGGAAGAGCGGGGATGGTAACGGAAGACGGTGTTTCGAAGCTCTCGAGCGTATATGTTGCAGATCCTCAAGATGGCAAGGTGCGAAGACTCCTGGATTGCTTCAATCCAAACACTCCTTGGTGAGATATTGATGGTTTGCTTGCCTTGGTGTTCTTCTGGCGTAAGCGGTTGATGAGTACGGCGGCCCGATCTTCCGATAAGTTCGATTTGTTTAAATCGTGAGGATGTTGGCGCTTTGAGGCTTAGGCCTATGATCCTCACCTGCAATTCGCTACACCCGCTTTGCTGTGCGTTATCAACCACGCTCATGCCTGCGATCGACCTTACCACGAGGTTATGGTTCACGCAAGCAATCAAAGCAACTCACAAGAACAAGATAGATGCAATCTGAAATATATTGTGGATTTGTATGAAGTTCACAAAGTGGGGTTTCTCAAACCATAAGCGGCTACGCAAAGCGAGAATAATCTAAGAAAAAACCGACCCTAAGCTGGGCGGTGCATACAATATATAGGGGTGGAGGACATGAGGAGGTCGACCAAGGGTTGTCTTTGCCATGTGGAGAGCGTACACATCACAGGCTTTGACCTTGCCACGCTTACAAAGCCTTATTAGGCCCAAAGCGGTGTGTGACACCTTATTTTCATGTCTCTAATTAACTCCCAGCGTGGTAAATCCTTTGGTCGGGGCACAGTCGTAGAAGTTGAGACACAGTCGTAGATCTGGTAGCACAGTCGTGGGGTGGTCATAGAGTGGCAAATCTAGTCGTGAAGCTTGCAGATCACAGAGAACTGGTCGTAGACGGTTTGGATCCTCTCCATCATTCCTTAGTAACAGAATATCACAATTATTAGGTAGCATACCATTCTGCATAGATAAATTATTAGCACCTAGAAGCGAGCTCACCTCATAATTTAAGTGGCGTGCATGAGCTCTTGTCATAGGATCTTATAGTTTAGCAACCGGATCGGAGGATTTTGTGTAGTGCGTGTATCAGGAAGGAGTGATGTCCTCATCATCCTCCCTTCTTGAATTGGAGTGGTCCTTGACTCAAGGTCATCTTCTTCCCCACGTATGGCTTCAAATCTGAAATGTTAAATGTGGGGCTAACCCCAAAATCTGCAGGTAGTTCCAATTGATAAGCATTGTCATTGATCTTCTTAATTATTTTAAATGGTCCATCGACTCTAGGCATCAACTTTGATTTTCTTAATTCTGGAAATCTATCATTTCTCAAATGCACCCAAACTAAATCACCTAGTTCAAATTTTATTTCTTTTCTACCTTTACTTCCAACAACTCTATACTTTTCAGTCATATGCTCTATATTCTCTTTAGTTGCTTCATGCAACTTAAGAACAAATTCAGCACGCTTCTTAGCATCTAAATTAATTTTTTCAGAGGTAGGCAAATGTAGTAAATCAATAGGAGCATGGGGTTAAAACCATACACTACAGAAGCGGACTTACCTTGGTGGTAAAGTGTCTGAGCCTATTGTAAGCAAACTCAATATGTGGTAAACACTCTTCTCACATCTTCAAATTCTTCTTTAAAACAGCCATAACATGGTGGATAACGTGCGGTTGACAACCTCTGTTTGTCCATCCATTTGGGGATGGCATGTAGTAGAAAATAGTAGCTTTGTACCCAATTTGTTCCATAGTGATCTCCAAAAGTGGCTCGAAAACTTCGCATCGCGATCCGAGACAATAGTATTGGGCACTCCATGTAAGCGAACGATTTCCCTAAAAAAAAATCAGCTATGTTTGTAGCATCATTGCTCTTGTGACAAGGTATGAAATGTGCCATTTTAGAAAATCGATCCACTACTACAAATATACTGTCCCTCCCCCTCTTTGTTCTAGGCAATCCTAAAACAAAATCCATAGAAATATCCTCCCAAGGGGCGCTAGGAATAGGAAGAGGCATAACAAGTCCATGTGGATTGAGACGGGACTTAGCTTTGTTGCATGTGGCGCAGCGATCCACATAGCGCTCGACATCGCGCCTCATCTTTGGCCAAAATAAGTGGGCGGCCAGCACATCTTCAGTCTTCTTTGCTCCAAAATGCGTCATCAAACCCCCTCCATGCGCCTCCCGCAACAACAAAAGACGAACGGAGCTAGCTGGAACGCATAGCTTGTTAGCACGATAGATCAAACCATCAATAAGCACATATTTATTCCATGTTTTCCCTCCTTTACAATGTTCAAGCACTTCTTTAAGGTCCAAATCAGTAGCATATAAATCTTTAATGGTCTCCAAACCAAAAATCTTATGATCAAGTTGAGATAACATGGTATAACGTCTAGAAAGCGCATCAGCAATCACATTGTCCTTACCTTTCTTATGCTTTATGACATATGGAAACGACTCAATAAATTCTACCCAATTAGCATGTCGTTTATTCAGTTTAGCTTGACTTCTAATATGTTTTAGCGATTCATGATCAGAATGTATAACAAACTCTTTAGGCCATATATAATGTTGCCAAGTTTGAAGCACACGAACTAAATCATACAATTCTTTATCATAGGTAGAATAATTGAGACTAGGCCCATTTAATTTTTCCTTTGAAGTATGCAATCGAAACACCTTCTTGAATCAATACACCACCTATCCCAATCCGCTAGCATCACATTCAATCTCACAAGTCTTACGAAAATCAGGGAGTTGGAGTTGTGGTGCTTGGGTGAGCTTCTCTTTCAATAAGTTGAATGCCTTCTCTTGCGCAGGTCCCCATTGGAAGGGCACTCCTTTCTTGGTCAATTCATTCAATGGTGCGGCAATGGCGCTGAAATCCCGCACAAAACGTCGATAGAATCCAGCAAGGCCGTGGAAGCTCCGTACCTGTGTCGCAGTGGTAGGCGTCGGTCAGCTTTGGATGGCCACAATCTTTGCCTCATCCACCTCAATTCCTGTGGTGCCACAACATAACCAAGAAGCATAACTCGATCGGTGCAAAAAGTGCACTTCTCGAAGTTACCAAACAAACATGCATCTCTCAAAGCATTAAAAACAGCACGTATATGATTCAAGTGTAGCTCATGAGACTTGCTACAAATCAAGATATCATCAAAATAAACCACTATAAATTTTCCAATGAAAGAACGTAAAACCTCGTTCATCAATCGTATAAAAGTACTAGGTGCATTAGTTAGACCAAAAGGCATCACTAACCACTCATATAGTCCGAACTTAGTTTTAAAAGCTGTCTTCCATTCATCTCCTAATTTCATTCTAATCTGGTGGTAACCACTCCGCAAGTAAATCTTTGTGAAAATAATAGAACCACTCAACTCATCAAGCATGTCGTCTAGCCTATAAATAGCTCTATAATCAACACACATCGCCAACTACCGTCTTTCTTAGGAACCAAAAGAGCAGGAACAACACAAGGACTAAGGTTTTCTAAATGCGTAACCACGGTCCAAAAGATCTTGGACTTGCATTGAATTTCCTTAGTCTCCTCCGGATTGGTCCTATATGCAGCACGGTTTGGCAAAATCGCTCCTGGGATCAAATCAATCTGATGCTCTACCCCTCTAATAGGTGGCAATCCCGGGGGTATCTCAGCTAGAAATACATCCATGTACTCCTACAAAAGGTTAGTAATGGCAGGTGGCAAAGAGCTAGACATATCATTAAATGAAAATAAAGCATCTTTGCATATCAAAGCATAGCATGGCAGCTCATTATCACAAATTTCAGCAAGTTCAGATTTAATGGCAAGCATAATACATCCCTTCATTTTAATTCCCTCGAACTTAGAACTAGGCGCCACTTTCTCCCGTTTAGGTGGGAAAACACGTTTTGCTACTTGCTGATTTTTAGAATCATGTTCATTGGTGTTTCTTTCATTTTTAGCACGCTCTACTTCATCTTTCACAATTTATTGGTGTCAAAGGTAACAACAATCTTCTTACCCCTATGTGAGAATGAGTAGGTATTAGCTCTACCATGGTGCAAAACGTCATTATCATACATCCAAGACCTCACAGAGCAACAAAGAGCATGCTTGCATAGGCACTACATCAAAGTCGGTATTATCCTTGTAATTACCAGTTGAAAATTGTACTCTCACAACTTTGTTTACCTTTAACTTACCACACGAATTGAACCATTGGATGTAGTAGGGACATGGGTGTGGCTGTGTGGCCAAGCCAAGCTTCTCGACCATCTTGGAACTTGCAAGGTTATTCTGACTCCCTCCATCAATGATTACTCTGTAGGCTCTCTCCTTCACAAGAAATTTGGTTTGAAACAAGTTGTGCTAGTTGATTTTGCTCGCTCTCTCCACTTGTGTGCTCAGCACTCGTTGCACAACAAGGCTCATATGATTCCGGTGTCAACAGCAGCTACTTGTTCCTCTACACCATCAGCATCACTATCTATATCGTCTCCTCCACCTGCAATGTTAGATGTAAGTACATATTCATCCTCAATATCACTAGCACTTACATAACCACCGTCTTGGTGGCAAGATATCTTTCATTGACTTGGCGATCCCTCATGACGTGGCCTATTCCCTTGCAACGGTGGCAAATAATCCCAATCGTACGGCCCGTGGAAGCAACCGAAGAATAACTCTTGGTTGGGGCCTACACACTAGTAGATTTACTTACCTCGGGTGCATGTAATGGTGTCAAAGGTCTTTGTTGAGCAGCGCCCTACTCGTGGAGGGCAGCAGGCCGTGTAGCTGAATGTGGGAATATTTTAACTTGCCCCGGCGTTGATCTTGGTGTAGACGTGCTTCCAAAATTGTTCCTTGGCCTCTGCTGTCGTCCCTGCAATTCCTTTTCTGCCAAACATGCAAGGTGCAACAATCTAGGAACACTATCATATTCTTTGTAATCAACTATGTCCTGAATTTCACGTCTTAATCCTCCATAAAAACATACCATTGCAGCCTCTTCATCCTCAATAATATCACAACGCAACATACTAATTTGTAGCTCGATAATATTCTTCTACATATCTATTGCCTCGGTTTAAGCGCTGCGATTTCTTACATGAAGTCACGTTTAAAAAGGTGGAACAAATCAGTTACGCATAGCAACCTTTAAAGCATCCCAAGTAGTAGGTGCAAATCTATCATTGTATACCCTATTCCACCAAAAGATGGCAAAGTTTTTAAATTCACTTGTGGCTTGCCTAACTCTATGCACTTGAGGAACTAAGTGAGCATTAAATTTACATTCTCTAGTCATCTCCCAATCTAGGAATATTTAGACATCATAAGCACCCATAAAGATGGTACGATAAACTTGACTTTAGCATAGGGATCATCATTAACACGTGCATTATGTTGCTGAAAGTTATTACCTCTCATACCTTGACGGTTGAAGTTCAACCGGTTTTGTTGTTGTGCATCAAAGGCGTCGTGGTTTCGCATCTCATTATCATTGTCAATCTCATGGTTATGGACTGCCCCTTGATGATCCACACGCCCATTGTTCTATGGTGGATTGGCCAAACCATCAATGCGTGTATTGAGCATTGCAATGTTTTCATTGAGTTGTTGTAGTGTAGCATTTGTTTCCGCAAACTTCCTATCAATGTCGTCATTAATAGCATGGTGGTGCTCATCCAACACTCTCGTGAGCTCTTTCCTCAAAACACACTCTTGTGCCTCCAATTCCTCACCTGCTATGGTTAGTAGGAGACAAAAGACAACACAAAGATATTATCCCTATCAACTACCAGGTCGTGGAAGGTGGAAACACACACACTCTGAAGCGTCTTACCAAGCTCTTATGAGTTTCTTACCAAATCGCAGCATGTGTTACGATCGGAGAAGGTGGGATGTATGACCACAGGAGGTGAATGCGAGGATCCAAATCGAGGATGAAAGTATGTGGAGCTTGGACGAGGCAATGTTTAGTAGCAAGGAATAGCAATAATGAAATCAGTTAGCAAAGTGAATCAAAGTTCACGGTACTTGTCACGATTCTTTGGCCCAAGCAGCGTAGCTAGAACTAGCTCAAGCAAGCTAAAAGATAGGGTAGATACAAGCACGATGGAACAAGATTCATAAAACAAGCGATTTCTCTGTGGGTGGCCGTGGACCAAGCTGTGGGTTGTTCATGGGCCACTTGGCGTGGTCATAGACCAACGGAGGGTGGTTGTGAGCCAACTAGGGGTGGTCTATCTCTTTGTGGATATCGTGAGGATATGTTCATGATCTTAGGATGATGAGTCAATTGGCAATGGCTTTGTTGGTTTGCAAAATCTCACATTTTGGTTTGCTCCGGTCTTTGTCGAGTCCTTTGGCGGTCGAACCGGCGGTGTAGCGGTCCGGCCGGCCGATGGAAGCGATCCGGCAAACAATGCTTGTCGGTCCGACCGCCAAAGGTGTTGATGGGGTTTGGGGCTAGGCCAAAAATAGGTTGTGTAGGCAAGTGAGGAGTCTCACGGATGTGGTCGCATAATTTTTGGAGCTCGATCGAAAGTTGTATTCATTTGAAAATTCCGGAAGGTTTAGGATTTTCGAGATGAAAATTTGGCTAAGTCTTTTAGGCGGTCCGACCGCCGTTGTGGAATCGGTCAAGCCAGGCTGAAATCGGTCGGACCGGCCGTATAGAAGTGGTCGGACCGCCAATCACTTGGAGGTTAGCCTTTTAGCATTGTTGTGTATGGAATGTGTTTAATGTATGAATTTCAATGCTTTATTGTTGCATATTGCATTGTTGAACTAACGTGGGTCAAGTTGTGAAGAACTTGTTCCGGAGGCGAGTTCTTTGTCTATTCTTTGTGCGGTGGCTTGCGAGTCAGCGGCGTCAGCGGTGAGGTGGATCGGGACTACGCTTGGAGGCGAGGTCGAGCGATCATGGATGTCGGGTGAGTCGTGTGACTCAAGCATGGTGCGAGAATAGGCAAGATGGATCGAGCAGGCGATTCGTTGCGGTTGGTTGGATCGGCGGTGCGGAAGTCGGTGCAAGTCCACAGGAGGTTCGATGGGATTGGACGGGAGAGACTTGTCGACATGATGAGCCGTGATCAACCTACGTGGTGAAGCGGCGATTGCTTCAACAGATATGTGTGAGTGGGTCCCATGTGTGTGTGGGCCTTCATGGGAGCCCATAAGTGAAAACCTAGGCCTCTCCTATAAATAGAAAGGGGGGAGATGAAAAACCCCACAAGCACTCATTTAGGAACTCCATGTCTTTTTCTAGGGTTTGGAGAGGAGAGGCTAGGGTTTGGAGAGATTTGTATGTATGCTCTTTGATTGAGCTCTTGTCCTCCTTGAGGGAGTGGTATTGACAAGCATCACATTGAATCAATCAATTCATGAATGCTTGTTCTTTGGTGAAGTCTCATTTGCTATCTTCTCTCTATTGATGATTGTGGTGCTTCCTTGATCCGGTTGATTTTGGTTGGTCTCTTGACCCCATTTACCTTGCTTTGATGTGTGGGAATACTCCTAGAACCATCTAGATCTTCAATCCCCCACAAGCAAGTTGTGGATCAAGTTTTTCATATTTCTAGGGTTTTAGCACTTCTTTGGTAAAACCTAAAGAGATCATTTATTTGAAGTCGATCTGAGCGATCATCGCTAGAAATAGGACTCGGATATCCTTAGGGAGGTGTGCTCCAAATTTGGTCAAGTTTCATTGGTTGAATCAAAATTTGGACCAATTTTCGTTTTGGATTTGGCATTGTGCATTGCCTCGGACTAAATCGGTCCAACGATTAAGTACCACCGGTCCGGCGCCCGCGATCGGATCGCCCGACTCTCTGATGGTCCGACCGCGACAGTTAAACCGCGGATCTCTGACGTCCGCCAGGTCGATGAGATCAACTCTCCTTATTTGAGTCATGTGGTTAAGGGGTAATTGAATTGACACAAGGCTTCCTCTGTGCATTCTTGATCTTCTTAGCTTTCATAGCTAGAGGAGAAAAGTGTGTGTTGAATTTTGATTAAGGCGAAAAATTTGAAAGCGCCTATTCACCCGCTCTAGTCGCCTTTACGGTCCTACAAGTGGTATCGAGCAGGTTAGCTCTTCTCATAGATCTTAACCGGTCTTTGGAGCCATGGCGGTAGCAGTATTCAACCAAGCCACATGTTTTTGATGGAGTTGATTTTGCATATTGGAAGGCCGAATGATGGCCTTTATCGAGGCTCAAGGGCACATAATTTGGCTTAAGGTAAAAAACCCTTATGTCGTGCGACCAATGACAATGTGATCACTCGAGATGTGGAGGCAAACAGCAGGGCTCAGAATTTTTTGATCCAAGGCCTTAGTCGATCTGAGTTTGAGCATGTTTCTCATCTGCGATGCGCTCATGAGATCTGGCGGACTCTTTGTGATTATCACGAGGTTCCACTGCGATCAAGGAAGTGAGACAGAATCGGCTCAAGAAAATATACTCTAAGATCGAGCAAAGACACGGTGAGTCTTTAGATGAGTATGGGGAAGATTTTCTAAGATTCTTCATGATCTCCGTATTGTTGACCTTGTCGTCCTTGAGTCGAGAAAATGCGCGCTAGCTTTTGGGTGCTCTTGATGTGAAGGTGCAGGGGATGAAGATCAACGCCATAAATGACAACAACTTGTCATGAGTGAGCTTACCATGGATAAGCTTTACTCGAGGTTGAAGGCGCATGAGATTGATTTTATCTCGCGTCTCCCCAAACAGTGATGGCTTTAGTGGTCGACCAATCTAAGGGTAGCTCTTGATTTCTTGGATGTTAGCTCATCGGGTTTTCTTTATCGACTTTGCATTCTTTGACGATGAGCAACTTGAGAGACTACCTGAAGATGATTTAGCCCTCCTATCCACCAAATTCACGAGAGCTTACAACAAGGTGAGGAATAGGAGGAGAGGTGGACCTATCACATGCTTCGAATGTGGTGAGCTAAACCACATTCGCTCTAAGTGCCCCAAGCTGAAGGGCAAGGAGGAGAAGGAGTCACAAAGGCATCCTCAAGCGAGGGATGCTAAACCCAAGAAGACAAACTATCGCAAGTTTGTCAGCCAGGTCCTTGATGCTCTAGAGAATGTGAGCATGAGCGATGTGGACTCGGAGGCGGAGGACAGCGAGTGACTCCCGTGGCAAGAAGAAGGCTCGTGATTTTACAGGCATGTGTTTCATGACCAAGAACAGCCACGACAGCGACTCCTCCGACAACGAGAATCCTTTTAGTGATCCCGATGAGGTATGCCCTTCACTTGCTGACATGAAAAGGGCTTTGGTACTTGCTGAACAGAAATTGCATAAGCAAGCAAAAATGATTAAGCAGGACACTATGATTGATAATTTGAACCTAGAAGTTGATAGGCTCAAATCTATTAATCCTGATGATATTTGTGATTCCTGCTCTAACTTGCTTAATGAATTGACAAGCTTAAAAACTGCTCATTCCTCTGTTGAAAATCAATTAAAAGATGCTCTTGTTGAACTAGAATCTCTCAAGTCTAGTACTGTTTGCATGGATGCCATTTCTCTTGATGTGACTGCCTTGGATGCTATCCCTTTAACTTGCTCAAATTGTGCTAGGCTAGAATTAAAACTTTGATAGCTCTTTGAAAGAATTGTAAAAATTTGATGCTAGTCACACTTACTCTCATTGTAAGAACAATAGAATTAAAATGCAAGAGATGACAGAAATGGTTGTGTACTCTAGAGCTGCTTCATGTGAAAATTGTCCTAAGCTCACAATTGAGATTGAAGCTCTAAACACGACTCTAGAAGAGAAAGCTAAAATTGAAAAATCCATGTCTCTTACTGCTTCCAAGAAAGTCAGTGATTCTTCCTCTTGTATGTTGCATGCTGAAGTTGAAACTATTGTTGGTAAGATACAAGAGGCTTTTCGAGTCAAGTTTAAGGAGCAGTTGAATAGAATTCAGGATTCCTATTATGTCTCTTGTGAGGCTTTAAAAGTGGAAGTGGCTTTTCTTAAGAGCAAACATGATGAGGCAATCAAGTCTAGAAAGTGCGCTAGATGTGAAGTTTTAGCCAAAGAGAATGATTACCTCAAAGTAACTCTTGAGAGGTTTACTGGTGGGAAAAAGAAACTCAACATGATTCTTGATCAATCTAAAGTGAGTAAGAAGAATAGTGGCCTAGGTTTTATTTCTCTAGAGCATTCCAAGAATCACTCACCTAAGATTGTTAGAGTTGTGAAAAGTGGTCTATTTGAGGTAGAACCTCCTAAGCCTTCTAAGGTTGTTTTCAAATCTGCAGGTTCTGCTCAAACTCTTTCTAGCAAGAAAGGTGCTTCTGTTTCACCAGTACAGACCCCTCAAAAGGTCAAGTACCATTGCACTTTCAGCAAGAAAGATGGCCACACTGTTGAGTTTTGCTTCCGAAGAGCAAAGATTGAGAGGAAAGAGAGAATGAGCACTTTGAGATCCATCAAAGGAGTCCCTTCACCAGCTGTAGTCTCTAGAGCTAGGCAGCCTGTTTATCGTACCTCACATAAGCCTAGATTTGTAGAGAACTTTGTAGACTCTTTTGGTGGGTTTAGGAAGCATTTTGGTTTAGGATATCGTGGGGAGAGACCACGGGTAGCACCTAGACAGGGGGAGTATCGATCTTTTGGGAGATCGTTTCGGAGAGGTCTAGGTGGTTCTCCTGTGCATCCTTATGATTTTGTTCCTGATCATTTTTCTGCTGCTTCTACTGCTATTCCCAGGCATCGTGCGTCTCAGTACTGGACTCCTAGATAGTTTATCTCTAACCCCAGTACTGAGGCATGGATGTTTTGAGAGGATTTTGCTCTTTTTGCATTCATTGTATCATAATGCATTTTACAATTCAAATATCTTGCATTGTATAATAAAACTTGTGGAGCTTTGATTATTATCCTTGTATGAATCGATTTCATACTCTATACCTTGTCATGTCAAGTGATGTCTGCTAGACTTCTTTTATGGCTCTTCGTGTTTTAGCTTAGCTTTTGCCTTGCTAGCTTTATATCTGTGAGCAAATTGAATCAAATCATGTCTTGTTGGATCTTGTGACTAGTTTTGCTCTAGTGATCCTCTTATGATTCATACCATGTCATATAGGTTAAATTGAGTCTTGAACTTATTTTGAGATGTAAAATGAGCTTTTAATTTCTTAAGTCAAGCAAATGAAGAATGAGATTTTACATGCGAAAAAGCGATCTCACCAATCCTTTCTCATGAGACTGCTTGCCATTGCATTAGGCATGAACTCAGGGGGAGTTTTGGATGACCTAGACCACTCTTTTAAGCTTCTTGCTTGAGATGGTCGCGGCAAGGTTTGAGATCTAGCACAATGAAAAAAAATCTCTTTTAGGAAAATGCTCAAAATGCTAAGTGCTTGAATAAATTGTTTCATATTTGAACTCTTAATGCCTCAGTTCCAGTTTTGGGTCTCCTTTTACTTATAGACATGGCTTGACTCATTTTTGGTTGCTTTTAGTGAAACTATGATATTGAGCAACTTTTCATGGTATCAATTCTTTTAATCTCAGATTATTGCTATGATTGGTCTTAGCTTTGCAGTACATATTTTGCCATGATTGAACATAGCTTCTTCACTTTATATGGCTTGGTATAATACTTGTACTGTCTACATGAATAATGGTCATGGCTCCTTTTTGCTAAAGTTCACAAATAAAGTCATTCCTTCATACTCTATCTTTTCCCATGCATCTTGATGAATTCATTGTCAAAGGGGGAGAAAGATTGAGAAGAAAAATGTTGTTTTGGAGCTTTTGGTTTCATATAAAAGAACTCAAATAAAAAAAATGAACCTTCTGAAAATTCGTGATCATAGTGAGTTGAGTCTCTTGGTTTTATTGCCTTTTTCTGATTATATTTGCAATTGAAAAAGACTCACAATGATCAAAGGTCAAATAGAATATTTCTCTTTCATATGGACCTAAGTGAGATTTTTGGCTTCTGAAGGACCGAAATGGCAATAGAGGGGGGGTGAATGGTGCCTTAAAAATTAAGATGCTCCCCTCTCAAGTGTCCACACAGCAATCCAAAAACCCTCTGATAAACCAAAAGATGTGAAGTGAATCAAATCCAAAAGGTTAAGCAAAAGCGGGAGGTTACATCGGATATCGGAAGTTAGATTGTATCGTGGAACTTCCGCTTTCTGATAGTTCCGCCTTGTAGATAGCGGAAGTTCGATTTTCTGACAGAAGAAACGATGCGTCTTGGAAATTTCCAAAAATCTGAAATACTTAAAGATTTCTCCTCTTCTCCGGTCAAGTCTTACAGGATATCATCCTAAACAACATCTTGACCTCATTGAGAAGGAATCGCGAGACAAAGATCCATTAATCAAAGCAAAATCAATTTCTTGAATATTTGGCAAGAGAGACCAAAAACCACAATTAGCAAGATTCTTATATTCTTGGCTCATGAAACTTTGAGGATATGTTAGCAATATCCATAAGACTCTAGATATCAAGTTTCATGCCATCTCATAAGAGAAATCAAAAGTTTCACCAAAACCCTAGATATTCAACATAGGAGCAGAGAGAAGAAAAGAGGCATAAACAAGGAAACAAATCCTCGGAGATTTCATTGCTAGGAATCAAAGATTACGAGGCAAACACAGAGAAATGATTACAATTTGAGTTCATCCTCTACATCTCAACAACCAAAGCCAAAAAGCAAAACAAACTCTCCAAAAGCTCTTTAGCTAAAGCTAACCTAATCTCTTTTCTCCAAAAGTCACCAAAACAACCGAGGATTCACCTCTATTTATAGCCCTTGGCTAACGAGTCTCAACCCGTTATGCTGGCTAAACCCTAACGAGCCGCTTCCACTTGTGCCGCCTTGCGAAATTACCCTTCGCCCCTCGTGCACCTTACGGAAGCTCCGCATTCCTTGTTGTCCACGACTGCAACCGCCTCGAGTGCACGCCGTCTTGACACATCTTTACCGTTCGACTTCAACGCGCTGCGTCTAGTCCGGTCTCCATGTGTCTCGCCACGACTCCACCTCGATGCCCTGCAACCAGCACAGACAAGAAACACATCACATAGCATTGCTCAAGATAATAGAATCATCATTTGCATTTAACTCCAATCCATTCACAACACAAAATCAAAACTATGCCCTCTACGCGCGATTCTGCGCTGTCGGAAGTTCCGCATTTACCATGGCGGAAGTTCCGATTATCGGAACGTCCGCACTCCCAGGTTGGAAGTTCCGATTATCTTCAAAGCAGAACACACTTGTCAGGATTATCGGAAGTTCCACGTTCCCAGGGGCGCAAGTTCCGCACACCACAACAGGACACATTCGTCAGGATAATCAGAAGTTCCGTTTTACAAGGGCGGAAGTTCCGATTATCGGAACTTCCGTATTCCCGAAACGGAAGTTCCGCGCGATCTGAAACACACACCAGCGGCGCAAACACAATGAATCAAATCACAAACTTTTCAACACAGCGTCAAATACTCATCACTCGAAAGGGGACCCTACTCACATGGTCTCTCAGCTTCCTTCTGGAAATTGAATCCTTTTGTGCTTTTATTGCCTTATCTCACTTGCTTATGCTATTCTGAAGACAGCTTGGTCGTTTCCTAGGCTTTTTCTTGCTTATGGACCAAGTTGTGCCTTTATCTGGCGTGAATTTTACTTTTCAAACATTATAACTACATTTTCTGGGAAATTGCCAATGTGTTCATCAAGGGGGAGATTGTGGATATCGTGAGGATATGTGCATGATCTTAGGATGATGAGTCAACTGGCAATGGCTTTGTTGGTTTGCAAAATCTCGCGTTTTCGGGTTTGCTCTAGTCTTTGTCGGGTCACTAGTGGTCGAGCCGGCGGGTGGCGGTCCGACCGCTAAAGGTGTTGATGGAGTTTAGGGCTAGGCCAAAAATAGGTTGTGTAGGCAAGTGAGGAGTCTCTGGATGTGGTCGCATAATTTTTGAGCTCGATCGAAAGTTGTATTCATTTGAAAATTCGAAGGTTTGGATTTTCAAGATGAAAATTTAGCTAAGTCTTTTAGGCGGTCCGATGGCCGTTGTAGAATCGATGCGACCGACTGAAATCGGTCGGACCGGCCGTATGGGCGCTCGGACCGCCAATCACTTGGAGGTTAGCCTTTTGGTATTGTTGTGTATGGAATGTGTTTAATGTATGAATTTTAATGCTTTATTGTTGCATATTACATTGTTGAACTAACGTGGGTCAAGTTGTGAAGAACTTGTTCGGAGGCGATTTCTTTGTCTATTCTTTGTGTAGGTGGCTTGCGGTCAGCGGCGTCAGCGGTGAGTGGATCGGGACTACGCTTGGAGGCTGAGGTCGAGCGATCATGGATCTGGGTGGTCGTGTGACTCAAGCATGGTGCGAGATGAGCAAGATGGATCGAGCAGGCGATTCGTTGCATTTGGTTGGATCGGCGGTGCGGAAGTCGGTGCAATTCCACAGGAGGTTCGATGGGATTCGTGCGGGAGAGACTTGCCGAGCATGATGAGGCCGTGATCAACCTACGTGGTGAAGTAGGCGATTGCTTCAACAGATATGTGTGAGTGGGTCCCATATGTGTTTGGGCCTTCATGGGAGCCCATAAGTGAAACCCTAGGCCTCTCCTATAAATAGAAAGGGGGGAGATGAAAAACCCCCCAAGCACTCATTTAGGAACTCCAAGTCTTTTTTTAGGGTTTGGAGAGGAGAGGAGAGGCTAGAGTTTGGAGAGATTTGTATGTGTGCTCTTTGATTGAGCTCTTGTCCTCCTTGAGGGTGTTGCTTTGACAAGCATCACATTGAATCAATCAATTCAAGAATGCTTGTTCTTTGGTGAAGTCTCATTTGCTATCTTCTCTCTTTTGATGATTGTGGTGCTTCCTTGATCTGGTTGAATTTGGTTGGTCTCTTGACCCCATTTACCTTGCTTTGATGTGTGGGAATATTCCTAGAACCATCTAGATCTTCAATCCCCCACAAGCAAGTTGTGGATCAAGTTTTCATATTTTAGGGTTTTAGCACTTCTTTGGTAAAACCTAAAGAGATCATTTATTTGAAGTAGATCTGGACGATCGTCGCTAGAAATAGGACTCAGATATCCTTAGGGAGGTGTGCTCCAAATTTGGTCAAGTTTCATTGGTTGAATCAAAAGTTGGACCAATTTTCGTTTTGGATTTGGGCATTGTGCATTGCCTCTGGACTAAATCGGTCCGACCGATTGAGTACCGCCGGTCCGACCGCTTTGCATTGACCGCCTTGACTCTCTGATCCGACCTTGACGGTCGGTGCCGGATCTCTGACGGTCCGGCCGGTCGGTGAGATCAACTCTCCTTATTTGAGTCATGTGGTTAAGGGGGTAATTGAATTCAGCACAAGGCTTCCTCTGTGCATTTACTGATCTTCTTAGCTATCATATCTAGAGGAGAAAAGTGTGTGTTGAATTTTGATTAAGGCGAAAAATTTGAGAAAGCGCCTATTCACCCCCCTCTAGTCACCTTTACGGTCCTACACTCTTTTTTTTCTCCTTTTGCTTTCTTTTTATCTCTTTTTTCTAACTGTAGAAACCCAACCTAGGGTTCCTCTTTTTTTGCGAGACCTTGACTCACAACTCTTGAAACCCTCTTAAGTGCAGGATATATATATCTCACAAACTTTTCAGGAGGCGAGGGTATAAAGGTAATAAAAGATACTCTCTCTCTCTCTCTCTCTGAACTTTGGCTAGGTGGTGAAAGGGTAGGTGGTCGGATCAGGAGGT
This sequence comes from Hsuehochloa calcarea, assembly GCA_036346395.1. Lineage (NCBI taxonomy): Eukaryota > Viridiplantae > Streptophyta > Magnoliopsida > Poales > Poaceae > Hsuehochloa > Hsuehochloa calcarea. Next base: position 21,714,695 of record CM070611.1, on the reverse strand, counting down.
GGTCGAGCCGACTAGGCAATCGAACCCGAGGAGGTGGTCGAACTCGAGTAGGTGGTCGAACTCGAAGAGATGGTCGAATCTGAGGAGGTGGTCAAACTCGAGGAGCTGGTCGTATCCGACTAGGTGGTCGTATCCAACGAGATGGTCGAACACGAGGAGGTGGTCGTATGGGAAGGGGGTCACACGATCTCGGCTATACGGACAAATCAAAGGATGCAACTAAGGCGGTAGAGATACACAAAGACCAAAACAGCGAAGACTCGACGCTAGAAACTAGATCACGACGACTAGACCAGCCAACAAAGGCATGGACAATGGACACGAATTTAACAACGCAAAACTAAAAACACAATTGCGAAATGCACAAAGTGGTTTGGACGGTGAAGTACTAAGATCTAAAACTTTTTTGTGCGGTAATTTTCTAGACTCTAGGTGATGGAACACAACTAACAAAAGGGGATAAGCGAGATTACCTAACGAGCAACCTTAGCTCGATACCAGCCGATGAGTACACGGCCCGATCTTTCGATAGGTTCGATTTGTTTAAATCGCGAGGGCGTTGGCGCTTTGAGGCTTCCGACCTATGATCTTCACCTCTCAATTCGCTACACCCGCAAAGCTATGCGTTATCAACCACGCTCGCCTGCGATCGACCTTACCACGAGGTTATGGTTCACGCAAGCAATCGAAGCAACTCACAAGAACAAGATAGATGCAATCTAAAATATATTGCGGTTGTATGAAGTTCTAAGCGGGGTTTCTCAAACAATAAGCAGCCCAGCTGTAAAGCGAGAATAATCTAAGAAAAAAACCCGACCCTAAAGCTAGGGCATTGCATGCAATATATAGGGGTGGAGGACATGAGGAGGTCGACCAAGTGTTGTCTTTGCCATGTGGAGAGGTGTACACATCACGGGGTTTGACCTTGCAGCTTACAAAGCCTTATTAGGCCCAAAGCGTAACGCGACACCTTATTTCCATGTCTCGATTAACTCCCAACATGGTGCGTCCTTTGGTCGGGGCACAGTCGTAGAACTTGAGACACAGTCGTAGATCTGTAGCCTAGTCGTGGGGTGGTCATAGAGTTTGGCGGATCTGGTCGTGAAACTTGCGAGATCCGAGAAAGCGGTCGTGAAGCGGTTTGGATCCTCTCCATCATTCCTTAGTAAAGAAGATCACAATTTTTAGGTAGCATACCATTACGCATAGATAAATTATTAGCACCTAGAAGCGAGCTCACCTCATAATTTAAGTGGCGTGCACGAGCTCTTGTCATAGGACCTTGTAGTTTAGCAACGGATCGGAGGATTTTGTGTAGTGCGTGTATCCGAAGGAGTGATGTCCTCATCAACGGTCAAATGGAAAATCACTCCACGGTCTCGGCCGTTCACGATCCAAGTACTACCACGGTACATTGGATGGTCAAATCCTCCAGGTACTTGTAACAACTTCCGAAGTTCAGTGGGAAGTGCTCCCTTGCGCTCTCCATAGCTCTGAAGACGAGGCATCTGTCAAGATAGACAAGGAGATGAAAACAACTTTAAAATAGCGGAGAGGGAAAGAATTTCAGCAGTACTTGAGTCAAGAGAGACATGAGATGAGTTAAGGAGTTCAATTAATCCTGCAAGTTAATTTTTGCTTTAGAAAATCATTTTGGACATACTAAGAAGGGCCAATCTAACTAAGGTCAAGACCTACAGTCAGTATGGCTCTGATACCACCTCTGTCGGGACCCAAATATGTAAATCTGGACACTCTGTGTATTTTGCACTAGTCCAGGATCACGCTAGTGCAAACAGTATCAACATCAATGAAATATCAACTCCATACAACGAAATATTAAATAAACGAGTAATTTGAATAACAAATAACTATTGAGACCTGTTGATTTAGTGCAACACATGCCATCAACGAGTAATAGCACACAGCACACAGTTTTATCACACAGCTCCATATTCCATTAGTCAAATTCATAATTGTGACTCTTGAAATGATGACTCGTGGCATGGCTAAGCAGTCTACTCGTATCTAACCAACCCACGTTGGTGCTACGATAATACCAATTAATAATGAACCAACCTAGGGTGACAAAAGATCATGGCATACAATAGACAAGGTGGATATAACAAATTGGATTAATACTACCCAAAAGCATTTAAATAAATACTTGAATTAGAATGCAATACATTGAAACAAAGTATTTTGGCTGGGTGCAAGATGATCAAAGGTATAACTTGCCTTGGAATAGGTCTAGATACTGCTCTTGATCTTGAGGTGCTCCTTCTTCTCCAAAATTTCCGAAGCATCGGCGTCTACTCATAAAGCGAGACAAAAGAAACAAAAATAAATAAATAACAGAGGCAAAACAAACTCCAAAAATCAAATAAAATTCACCATTAAATAGATCTTGATTTTATATGAATTTACAAATTTGAATGGGCTTAATCGGAGGTCGTATGCAAAAGTTATGGGCTTTGAAAGATTGGAAAATAATTAAAACCCTAATTTGGATTTTAATTTGATTTCTCGGATTAATTTTATAAAGGAAAATCGGATTATTGCGCAATGCTTGCGTCGTAGAAATTTCTAGAAAAAGAAATAGATTAAAAGAAATCTGACATGTGAGTCCCACATGTCAGTCTCTAGCTCACGGTGGGCTGAGTGCATCGAGCCTCGGGAGAGTTGGCCGCGGTGGTGGGCCCGCGCGCGTGTCTTGGTCTTGATTTAGCGCCACGGGCTGCCACACCGGCAAAGGCGATCTTGTGGCCGAGGGCGGGCGGCGGTGGCGGCGCTCGGGACCCGATGGTCACTGGCGTTTGGCGGCGAGTCACCGGCGACGAAGGGTACCAGATTGTTCCCCGTGCTATTGAGCACTCAGGGGTTCCCTTACGATGGTAGCAGCGGCCCGAGGCGGCCGCGGCGAGAATAAGCGGCGGTGGAGCTTGGGTTTTGTCGGAAGTGCCCTCGGCGATGCTCGGCGGCGAGGAGGCGCGAGGTAGCCTCGGACTTCTTGAACACGGTGGTGCAATCGGTGGGGCAAGGCGACAACGGCGATGGCGCAATTCACGGAGAAGAAACTTCGGCGAAAACCTAAATCTTGGATTCGGCGGCGCTAGACGATCGCGGAGGCGAGGTGGCGGCTGCAGGTTCTGGCGGTGGGCGATCCTAAGGGGTATTTATAGGCCCGGGGGCCGGAATTGAAACCCTAATTTGAGTCGAAGCGAGCATGTCGGGATTTCCCGATTTTAGGAGATTGAAGCTGATTCAAAGATTGAATTGGTTGGGGTAGATGCGGAATAAGCAGAGATACGATTTGGTGGGGTTGGCGTGAAGAAATCTCAATGGAATCCGTTTTGTCGAGCGAATCTTCCGGCGTTAATGGCGGGCGAAGTGCGGCGCGAGGAAAAAAAGACTCATGGAGGCGGCGACTCGGTGGCGGTCCCACTGGCGGTGGTAGTGAGGCGAGGCGAGCCATCGATCGATGGCGAGGCCACGCGGCAATCGAGCGGAGGAAGGCGGGCGGCTCGGCGTTCGATCAAAGGAAGAACGCGCGTCGCGCATCCAGCGAGCGAGGGCGGGTGGCGAGGATGGGGTGGCGCGCGGGAATAGTGTTGGGCTTGGCCCAACATTTCGAAAAATTTAATTGATTTCTCTTTTAGAAAATCCGAGAAAATACAATTAGCAATTAGAAAAGAGCAAATAAGCTTGGAAAAATTCTATAAAATATATCTAAGCACATATAATCCAAATAAAATAGTTTTGACAATTGTTGATGTTGGGATTAATCATATTAAATCATTTTGTCCATAAAGTCCATATTAAGCTTTTAATATAAATTCAAATAAAATCACGGATGATGATATTTTCAACTAGCAAATAAATAAAAGATTTTCAAAGGCTCAAAAGTTGGGATATTCTGAGTGTTTCTAGTCATTTACGGTCTTGGTGTTTGGTTGGAAGACGGATTGTTAGTATAGGTTGTCATACTATTAAGAGGGTCTTAACTAGTAGTTTGAGTTAGTCATGTGTTGATAGCTCATTGTGGTTGCTCTAGCTTATCTAGGCATGATTCTATTTATTTGCGAATGTGTTTTGCAAATAGTCGAGGCTCATGCATAACCCTTGTAGCATGTGACTTAAGTTTGCAAATGTGTTTTGCAAATGGTGTAAGTCCATGTACCTTATTCCTTGTGATGAGTATTCTAAAGGTTGGCAAATGTGTTTTGTAACCTACTGAGAATATCATCTTTGAAACCTTGTTGGAATTGCACACGAATGGGTGAATGTGTTTTGCCATTTGATGTGAAGCCAATGTATTTGGCTCGTGTGATGCAGCGGTCGGACCGCCTTGATGAGTCACCGATCGGACCGGTGGTATATCGATCCGACCATTGTCTTTGTTGGCGGTCCGACCGATTTCCTTAAATTGGATTCTCGTGCGGTAGTTCCTTGCGTTGTAGCGGAACTACGGTGTCGCGAAGTTCGGGGTTCGTGCGGAACGTTTATTCCAGAGAGCTCCCTTTTTGGGACTTAGCCGATTTTGCCTCGTGCGGTCGGACCGGCTAGCCTTGGCGGTCTGACCGATTTGGCGGTGGTCAGACCGGCCATTAGTTGGCGGTCAGACCGGCCCTGTACTGTTTCGAGGGAATCTTTCCCCCAACGACTAGTTTTTTGTGTGTGGGCTATAAATACTCACCTTGGCCGGTTGGGGATGGTTGTTGCCGCCATTGTAAAGTGTTCTAGTGTTGTTAGACACTCTCTTGAGCTAAGAGCAAGCCTCTCCTCTCTTTTATGCCTTTGTTGCACTTAGTGAGATTCGAGAGCAAACCCTAAGTGCATGTGTTGCCTTAGGTAGTGGATTGTGTATCCACTTGAGCATTGACACTTGATTAGTTCAAGTGAAAGTTGAGACTTGTTACTCTTGGTGTTTGCCGACACCTAGATGGTGTGGAGACGTCATGCCCGGTGATGTTCTTAAAGAAGCTTGTGAGAAGGGCCGGTGTGATTGTGAGTGGTTTGGTGCTCGCCATCTCCGGAGTGGAAGAAGAGCAACCCAAGTGGAGCGAGGTGTTGGTTCGGTTTGGAACCGGTCCAAGTGGTTGGACTTACCTTGGAGGTGTTGGCTTAATTAGTGGAGTCAGTCCAATGTGGTTGAGCTTACCTCAACGTGGATTAGGGAGACAGTGAGTCTCAGAACATCCTGATAAAACATAATAGTGTCATCTTGTTTTATCTTGTGCTTTACTTTGAGTAATTTACATTACATGCTTTAATTGCTTATATATCTTTGTATGATTGCTCCCTTGTATTGTTGGTGCACTTAGTAGAGACTAGTTTATTTAGGTTTTAATTGTGCAAAACCAATTTGTTATTAGCTTCAGTATTGTTAATTGGTTTTACTGCCAAAGAATTTTTAAAACCGCCTATTCACCCCTCTAGTCGGCCACCTCGATCTTCTGAGAGGTGTAGGCAAGAGAGGATTCTCCTAAACTTGGTTTCATAATTTTTGGAGCTTCGGTCAAAGATCTATTCGTTTGAAATTTAAGAGAGGTTTCGGATTTCAAGGTGTGAAATTTAGCTAAGTCCCTAGATGGGCGGTCAGACTAGCTCATGGGTGGCGGTCAGACCGGCCCATGGGTGTGATCGACCGGTTTCACTTGTTCATCGCCATTTTGTAGCGATGTTTGTTGATTTAGTCAAGTTCATGAGTTTGATGCTTATATGTTACATGATGCATGTTTTGACTAACGTAGGTCAAATGCGAAGAACTTGTTACGGAATCGATTTCTTGGTCGATTGTTGTGCGAGGTTGCTTGGAGGTCAACGACGGTCAGCGGCGAGGTTGATCGGGACTAGGCTTGGAGAGCGATGTTGAGCGATCAATCATGCGGGTGAAGTCATTGGATTTGAGCATTGCGCAAAATGGACAAGGATGACCAAGCAGGAAGTTCGGTCGACGGGTAGCATCAAGCGGCGTGGGGTCGGTGCAAGTGCCATGGTGATTTCGGTGGGGCGGGATGGGAGACTTGTCGACATGGTGAGTCGTTGATCAACCTACATGTGGCGAAACATGGGATTGCTTCATGAAGATTGAAATTGGTCTTTGGAGAAGGATCGAGAAGGGGTATTTTGGTAATATCACCAAGATACCAAGATACCACCTTGATTACTTTTGGCTAAACCGTGGCGCAAGGCAGCGAGAAGGAGAAGCGGTTTAGGTCAAGAGAAGATGAAGATAGCTCTTTAAAATCGTGCATGAGTTAAACCCATTTGTGTGTGGGCTTAGGGTGCCTAATAGGAAACTCTTCTAGAAGGTTAGCCTCCACTATAAATATGGGAGGGTGTTGTAGCACCTCTTTCATCCTTTTGCTTATTTTGAAACCCTAGTTTGTTCTTGAGATTAGGGAGTGGAGAGGTTAGGATTCTAGAGAGGAGATTGATTGTGTGCTCATGTATTGAGTTTTGTCCTTCTTGATGGAGTGGTACGTAAACCGACAACTATCACAAATCAATCAATGCAAGTTCTCTTGAGATGAGCCTCTTTTAGTTCTTGCTCTCTATTTTGTGATTTTGGGGTTTTCTTTGATTCTCAAGTTTTCCTTTGGTTTCTGCCCCTCATCATGCTTGGTGTGACATTTGGGAACTCATCTAGGATCAACTTGATCATCTCTAACCCACGAGCAAGTTTTTGGATCTAGTTTTTGTTTTGACTCGGTTTTGAACCATCCTTCACTCAAACGGAAAAAGGTCAGAACTTTGCCAAAGATATTCACGATATTTGATTGGAATAGGTTCCTGATATCCTAGAGAAGGTGTGTTCCAAGTTTCATCGAGTTTGGAGTTGTAGATCAAAAGTTAGACCTATTTGTGATTTCGTTTTTAGGGCTGATTTTACTGTTCATCAGGCTGGAGGTCAAACCGCCCAAGGTGACCGGTCAGATAGCTCAAGGTGATCGGTCAGACCGCCACTGATAAGAGGTCAGACCGCCCAAGGTGACCGGTCAGATAGCTCAAGGTTTAGATTGGATTCAATACAAGTCTTCCACTGTGCTTGTATATTGATCTTCATAGCTCTCATAGATATCGGAGTAAAAATCGTGTTGAATCCGATCTTGGTGAAAAAGAGATCGTACTCCTATTCACCCCCCCCCCCCCTCTCTAGTCGCCATTTCGGTCCAACAGATATCCTCTGTAATTCTTCTCTGCCGAGCTCACGATTGAAGGCTCACGATAGCAGTGAGTCAAAAAGCTAAGGAATTGAATTACGAACCTGTTGGGCGCTGATGAATTGCGCAAGGTCTCGTGGTCGTTTTGCCTCATCTTGTGCGGTCGTCACCTTTCGAGGCGATTGTATGTCTGTTGCAAGTTAGCGTGAAGGCCACAAAAGTGTTGCCACAAGTAGATCGACTCGAGTGGTTGGTTTAGTAACAACGATCGGCGAACCCTTCGACCACGATCGGAAGGTAATTCGCCATGGCGCTCTCCTCTTCCTCTTGCTCGGACAATGGTTGTGTAGATTTGGAGGAAGCTGGATGGGATTCTAAGACTCATCGAATTTCTCCATGTTCGATTAATCAGCTGCGGCGGCGTGACGCTTTCGAGGTTAGGTGAGAATGCCCTACATCCGGGTAATTACTTCATAATGCCTCCTTTGCGGGAAAGATGGGTTGTCGTCATCAAGTGATCGTACGATGATACCCGACGATGGGTGAACCCAACTTATGATAAGTCTTAATTCTACGAGGTAATACTCCTCGTATTTTGTCTCTTCTTTGTGGACCTCGTGCCGGAGTGGTGAATGATCACCTCTCACGAGCTTGTTTATCTTGAGCGTTCAAAGAACCTTTCTCGGTTAGGAGAGCGATATACCTGTTGTCGGCGATCTCCGTGCGGTGAGTTGTTCAAGCGATTGGAAGCCAATGGAGTCGCCTTGCTATGACTTCGGGTGATGATGGCGAGGTGCTTGAGTCGGTCATCACGCTTCAAAGCCTTCGTGCGATCTCTTGTGTCAAGAGGTCGTAGTCATGCGCTCGTGAAAGCTCTTGAGTTGAGTTCTCAAGTAGATCGTTGATATGTTAGAGTTCTTGAGCCTCCCCTTTCTGATACTGAAAGTGCTCAGACAGATTTCTCTTAGCTGCTATTCTTTTCTGTCGAGTTGTCTCATGATCGTCCATGTCTGATCCTTGAGTTTTCCTCTATGAAGTGCGATTATCTCGAGGATTTCTCGCACTCTCATTAGAGTGTTGACCATGTTCATCATCGGAGGTGTTCTTACCATTGCCACGAGGGTTGCAATATGTTATCATTGGGAGTGTCCTCAATCCTGTCTCTAGGAGAGTGGTCATCACCTGAGGAAGGACGAAGACCTCCTGTTGATGAATTCCACTTGCGCTCGAGGCCTCCTCGCTTGAGGAGTAGTCAAAATACACCGTCTGGCGACTTGGAGCAAACCCCTCCAGGAAGGGGAATTATGGGTTATTGTAGGACCGTAAAGGCGACCAGGGGGGTGAATAGGCGCTTTCTCAACTTTCTCGCCTAAATCAATTACAACACGAACTTTACTCCTTTAGCTATGAAAGCTAAGAAGGTCGATGGCGCACATTGGAAGCCTTGTGTTGGATTTGATAAACCCCTCGCCCACGTCACAAATAGAAAAAGAACTCACTGTTACGAGGCCGAAATCTTGGCGATCGGCCGGCTACCGCAGGCGATCGGCCAAGCGATCAATCGGCAATCGGACCGGCTACTAGTGGCGGTCGGACCGGTGGATATCGGTTCGACCAGCGTACTAAGCGGTGCAGCGAGGGCGATCGACCGCCGTTACTGCCGGTCGGACCGGTTCGATCGATCTTGAAAATCAAGTTCAACTTCAAAGCGAAATTTGATCCAACTTTTGATTCAACTAATGAAACTTGACCAAATTTGAGCACACCTCCTAATGATATAAGAGACCTATTTCTAGCGGCGATCCTTGGATCCACTCCATGAATCGATCTCTCAGGTTTTACAAAAGAAGTGCACAAACCCTAGAAATATGAAAAAAACTTGATTCAAGACTTGCTAGTGGGGGGTTGATGATCTAGATGACTCTAGGAGTATTCCCACACATCAAAGAAAGATAACATAAGCCAAAAGACCAAGCATAAACCTTTGAATCAAGGAAGCACCAAAATCATCCGAAGAGAGAAGAACACAAAGGAACAATTGGTCTTTCAATTAAGCATCACAAGATTGTTTGATCACACTAGAGACCTAGGGTGTCACTTTTGGGACCCAAAAACACATGGGACCCACACACACATAACTATTGAAGCAATCGCCTGCTTCACCACGTGTAGGTTGATCAGCGGTCCCCATCACGTCGCCAAGCCTCTCTTGTCAGAACCCCATGGAACCTCCCGAGACTTCGCACCGATATCCGCACCACTGATCCAACCCGGTATGCAGAACTACCCATTCGATCCATCTTGCCCATTCTGCACCCTGCTTGAGTCACACGACCTCACCCGGCATTATGATCGTTCTGGATCTCACCTCTCCAAGCGTAGTCCCGATCCACCTCACCGTTGACTTAGCGGACACCGCAAGCCACACCGCGACAATAGACAAACAAACCGTTTAGGGAACAAGTTCTTCACAACTTGACCCGTTAGCTCCATGATGCAATATACAACAATAAAGCATTGAAGTTCATACAATAAACACAATCAACACAACTCAATGCAAACTTGGCTAACCTCCAAGTCATCAGTGATCGACCGCCCACTCCACCGGTCAGGCCGATTTCGGGCCGGTCAGGCCGATTGCATAACGCGGTCGGACCGCCGAAAGACTTAGCCAAATTTCGGCGTGAAAATCGAAACCTTACGGAATTTTCAACTCAATAGAACTTTGGTGGGAGCTCCAAAATGATGGGACCACTTCGGGAGACTCCTCACTTGCCTACACAACCTATTTTTGGCTCAGCCTCAAAAACCACTTTTTAATATGGCGGTCGGACCGGTCACCATGGCCGGTCAGACTCCTCCACAACGAGCGGTCTGACCGCCCGACACACCCGGTCGGACCGCTGTGGTCAGCGACCTTGGAGCAAACCAGCGAGATTTTGCAAACCAACAACGCCATTGCCAATTGACTCATCATCCTGAGATCGTGCACATATCCTCACGATATCCACAGTTATAACCGTCTCCGTCCGCAAATGAGCCCTGCGATGGGATGGTCGAACTCGCAGGAATAGCGTGTTCAATCCCATACTCTGTGGGACTAACCGGAAAGATAGTACCACCAGGTGCTGATGAAGCTTCAGAATGATGGTTTCGGGACCTCTGCGTGCGGTCGGTGCCTTAGGCAGATTTGAATATTTGGAGGGGGCCTGCGCCATGTTTTAGATGCGCCTCGGGCAATCCCGATTATGGTCGGATTGACCCTTGCCCTTTGAAAGTTGGTTCCTCATTTGGACATAACGTTGTGGGGATAAGGATCCCTCCTCAACACCATTAGTGGTGTGGTCTCCTGGAGAATGATCTTCAGAGGCGACATCACCATCGGATGATAGAATACTCAGTTCATAGTCGAAGCCGGCATCCATGTCGATATCTGCGTAACTGGCCAAGACAAACCAGATCTCCTCGTTCCACTCTCATGCCATGGAAGCATTAGAGTTGGGAGAAAATGAAAAAACGATGACGAGAGATCCCCGTGCGGTACCAAGCTGCCGGTGTTTTAGGACCAAACTTATGAAATGATTGTTTGATTTGGGGGTTTCTAAGACTCAAATCGCAAAGAGAAACGACACATAGATTTTTATACAGTTTCGGGCCTTCTCCAAAGAGAATAACAACCCTACTCCTGTGTAACTATATTGAGTATGCTGGTGACAGATCAAGAGAAAGACTGGAAATCCAATGCCTTATGCTCTTGATCCTCCTCTCCTTCCTCTCTCAGTCGTTCGGTGACTCTTCCTTTTATAGCATTCTTGGCGACAATCTCTCAAGACCAAAGGCGCATCAATGCTTGAGATGATGGGGTAGTTACTAGAGATTACTATTAGAAAGTAACGTTCCCACATAGCCAAGCGATTATCACTAGGACATAGAGATTAATGTGCGGTTATTCCAAGAATAATGGCATCTCTTGTTGTTTAGATGCTTTAATCAATTGGGCCTACTTGTGCGTAAGCTCGATTGATTATAGGGTGGTAAATATGACACAGTCGTAGAAGGACTTACGACCATGAGGTGATCGTAGAAGAACTTACAATCATGTGCTAGTTATAGAAGGACTTACGACTATGGGGTGGCCGTGGCTGACCTGGTCGTAGAAGGACTTATGACCATGAGGTAATCGTAGAACAACTTACGATCATGAGGTAGTCCTAGAAGATCTTACGACTCCAGCTTCTCCCTTATGAACATTAAGGAGTATACTCAATGACCATATGATCGCGTCATTATCCATAGTAAGGATTACTGATAAATAATTAAAGGAGTATTTCTAGATCCTCGTCACAACTGATTAGTCGATTCCGACCACTCCTGATCAAGCCAGATTTATCTTTTAAAGTGGTCGAATTGAAGCTGATTTCTCCAACAGAAGACAGCAGAAGATATGTAATCTGGTAGGCACCTTGTTCTGTATCATGTGTAACTTCACTGTCTCGACGTGTAACTTGTGATCAACAGAAGAATGCAGAAGTACTTCACATGATCGATCGATCGGAAGTTACACATCACAGACAGTGAAGTGCTCACCTGATTGTACGAATATGATCTTCACCCAATTTCTTAAAGACTTCAAATCCATAGACCAAATTGACTTTCTGACCACCTAAATTGAAGTAGTCGATTGATCATTGTCGGGACCCAAATATGCAAATCTAGACCCTCTGTGTATTCTGCACTAGTCCAGGATCACTCTAGTGCACACAGTGTCAACATCGATGAAATATCACATCCATACAACAAATATAAGAATAAACGAGTACTTTGAATACCAAATAATTATTGGGACCTTACGGTCGAGTTTTACATTTATTAAGCCATGCAAGGCTGACAATAAAGGATAAACTGCAGCGGAAACGAAGTAAATTCCAGTAGGCTCCCATCAATTTACCACAGACAACTGACCGGGATCAAGACCCTAACGATCAACCTTCGTAGAACTCTTCTTCAAAAGCAGGCGACGACTCCTCCATACATTGATTTGTTTAGCAAGAGTGAGTACACACCGTACTCGCAAGTCATACCACAGAATGCATTTATACATGATGGCTTATTCCAAATGAATGGCTTCTCTGGTTATTTTGCGGAAATGCAACATTTGCAATTGAATACAAATAATAGATTGAAAACATAATTGAAAACAATTAAAGAATATTAATTTAACAATTGATTTCACAAAGGACACCTGAGTCTAAACAAGTTATTCACAATTTGTACAAGTTATCTCACACGGTGACCCTTCCCAAATGTTTCATGAAAATCTACCCCTCGTGTGAAATTCCGAGCATGTCCATAGCAGAGGCGCGTCTATTCGAATAGATTGGTTTAAACACTCTGCGAGTTTGTACACTTTACCCACGATGAAACCAACCGGATCGAGTTGATCACAACAAAACCTTTGAGACTTCATCTCAAACAATGACACTCTCGATGTGCTTTCCTACCGCCAACCGATACACCAGCGTTTGGTTCGACACACATCGTTGGACGGGGATCGTGAACCGAACCGTCCCGCGATGTGAAATATCACACCTCCAGCCCATCACACAGTTTAAATACAACCTGAGTTGTCAATGTCAAGATTCCATAACTTACTAAGTTAGACCCAGCCCATACTAGGCATGTGGTCGTACAGTAAGGCTCAGTTCAATGGCGCACAAAGTTAAGTCCTTAGTTGACCAAGGCAAGACTTCTAGTTTTTCCCAAATCACAAAGTTTAAAGCACACAGCTCCACCAATCACACAGATCCACCACTTGCCTCAGTCTAAATCTTTTCCCACCCTGTTGATTAAGTGCAACACATGCCATCAACGAGTAATAGCACACAACACACAGTTTTATCACACAGTTCCATATTCCATTAGTCAAATTCATAATTGCGACTCACATGAAATGATGACTCGTGGCATGACTAAGCAGTCTACTCGTATCTAACTAACCCACGTTGGTGCTACGATAATACCAACTAATAATGAACCAACCTAGGGTGACAAAAGAATATAACATAACAATAGACAATGTGGATATAACAAATTGGATTAATAACTATCCCAAAAGCATTTAAATAAATACTTGAAATAGAATGCAATACATTGAAACAAAGTATTTTGAAAACTGGGTTCAATATTATCAAAGGTATAACTTGCCTTGGAATAGATCTAGATATTGGTCTTGGTCTTGAGGTGCTCCTTCTTACGCAAAACTTCAGAAGAATCGCGTCTACTACATGAAGCGAGATAAAAGAAACAAAAAGAAATAAATAACAGAGGTAAAACCAACTCCAAAAATCAAATAAAATTCACCATTAAATAGTTCTTGATTTTATATGAATTTACAAATTTGAATGGGCTCAATCGGAGGTCAGATGCAAAAGATATGGGCTTTGGAAGATTGAAAATAAATTAAATCCCTAATTTGGATTTTAATTTGATTTCCCGAATTATTTTTATAACAGAAAATCGGATTATTGCGCAATGCTTGCGTCAGCCGAGAAAAGAAAATAAATAAAAAGCCGTACTGACAAGTGGGCTCCACATGTCGATGTTGGGCTCACGGTGGCCAGGTTCACCGGCCAAATCGAATCTGGCCTTGATGGTGAAGCGCGTCTTGCGTGTCTTTAGTCTTGATTTGGTGCCACTCGGTGCCACACCGGCCGCGAGCGATCTTGTGGCCGAGCCGAGATGACGGCGGCGGCGGCGCTCGGGACCTGATGGTCACCGGCATTTGGCGACGAGTCACCGGCGACGAAGGGTACCAGATTGTTCCCCGTGCTATTGCGCACTCAGGGGTGCCCTTACCGTGGTAGCAGCAGCGGTGGCGGCCGTGGCGAGGAAGAAGCGGCGGTGGGGCTTGGGTTTTGTCGGAAGGTGCTCGGCGATGCTCGGCGGCGAGGAGGCGCGCGAGGTGGCACAGGACTTGCTGATCACGGTGGTGCAGTCGGTGGAGCAAGGGCGACAACGATGGCGGCGCAATTCACCGGAGAAAAAGCTCGGCCGAAAACCCTAAATCTTGGATTGCGGCGGCGCTAGTGCGATCGGGGAGACGAGGGTGGCGGATCTGGGTTGCGGCGGCCTAGGCGATCCTAAGGGGGATATTTATAGGCCCGGGGGACGCCGGAATTGGAAACCCCCAATTCGAGTCCGAAACAGCTGGGGTTTTGAAATCCTTGATTCTCGAAGATTGAGAGGCATTCGGGGTTTGATTCAGTTTGGAAAAGATAAGGAATAAACAGAGATACGATTTGGTGGGGTCGGCACGAAGAATCAGCAACCGAATCGGTTTTGTCGAACGAAGCTTCAAGCTTCGGCAATGGCGGGCGAAGGTGCGGGCGCGAGGAAGAAGAAGACTCATGCGAGGCGGCGACTCGGTGATGGTCCCACTGGCGGTGGCGCGCGGCGGCGGCGGCGGCGAATCGTGAGCAAGGCCACGCGGCGAACATCCAACGGACAAGAGCGCGGCGGCGGAGATGGTGCGCGCGCGGGAATCTTGTTGGGCTTCGGTCCAACCTGCATTACGAGGATTTAAATAGATTTTTCTCTTTAATAAATCCAGAAAATGCAAATAGCAAATAGAAAATAGCAAATGATCCTGGAAAAATTCTATAAAATTCTATAAAATATATCCAAGCATATAGAATCTAAATAAAATAGTTTTGACAATTGTTGATGTTGGAATTAATCATATTAAATTATTTTATCCTTAAAGTCCATATTAAGCTTTTAATATAAATTCAATCAAATTGCAAATGGTGAGATTTTCAACTAATGGCGATTAAAGGATTTTAAAAGGCTCAAAAGTTGGGGTGTTACAAACACACTTTATAAGCGAATCTCGACCCCGAGATTCCGGCTAGCTAGAGAAAAGGCTGGGGAACTCGGCTTTCAACTCTTCTTCACGTTCCCACATTGCTTCTCCTTCTGATTGGTTACTCCACTGGACTTTACAAAAACGAACGGTCTTGCTTCTGGTACGGCGCTCTACAACATCCAAAATCTGGACAGGCTGCTCCTTATAGGTGATGAGGATATCTCTACTAATTATGAGGTTGTTCATGAAGTAAGAACTAAACTTCTAAAACAACAGGTGCATTTGTTTCTTAATGAGTTTCCTTATGTTTTCCATGAGAATTGGATACTACGTAAAATAAATACTTTGTGCATTCTCAGGTTTGATAAACTTAAAGTCTTTGGAACCGAGAGGGAGGAGAGGGAGGCCAGAGCCAAAGTAATGGAGGAGCACAAGGAGGAAGGTAACCATATTTGTTGCCTACTGATGAAGAACAAGAAGGTCAAAGCGGTTGGGAAGAAGAAAGTCAAGCAGTACATGCGGCTGATCAAGGAGGAAAGAAGTCCGTGTGATGGGAGAGCAAAAGGGGACTTAAAGCTCAAGTTTTGGATAAGATTTTCAAGCCCAATTCAGATCTCCCACAACCCCAACCGAAATCAAATTCGGAATCAACTGAGAATTCAATTCGCATTCGGAATCAGCCTCAAATTCGGATTCGGAATCAGCAGAACAGTCCGGAGTAAAAAGGTCATAACTTCCTCATACGAAGTCCGATTGGGGTGTTTTTGGGCTTGTTGGAAAGCTAACTTCGAGCCCAATCCAACGGATCCTGGATCACTCCGAAATTCCTCCGGAGTCAAAAGATATGACTGAAACAATATGACGATGTAAAACTAGAGTTTCCTTTTTGTTTTAGATTGAGTCGGAATTGGAGTAGGAGTTCTAATTCCGAATTAGAGTAGGAGTAGGGCCTCTTGGCCAGCCATGAGGAGGAGAAGGGGCACTATATATTAAGGGTTAGACCCCCATTGTAACCTCAAACCAATTTATGCATAAGAATAGAAACATAGCTATTGCTTGTTCTTTCGAAAACAGAGTTCATGCGAGGACTTTGAGAGAGGACTAGGCGATCCATTGGTTCGTTCTGCAATTCAAGGTCAGGCCGTCGTTCCATTGGGAATTGGGGACTTGGCGATCGTCGTTCGTGGTCTCGCGACGATCAACTATCCGGTGTGTTTTGGGCGTATTCCAAAGAGTTGAGGGTTCGTGCATTGGCGCGAGTGTTTAGCTAGCGACATCGTCTACCTCGCATCAGTTATCCACGGTTCCTCACCGAGAAGATCGGGCATCCCCCGTATCAATAGGTGAGGTCTTCTTTCAGTTCAATTGATTCCAACGGTGTTTGCTCTTCCGGCACCCGGAGACACTTCTTTAACTGAGAGACATGAAAGACATCATGCACTCCTACTAACGACTGCAGTAGCTCCAACTGGTAAGAAACTTGTCCACGGCATTCCAGAATCTTGAACAGACCCACATACCTCAGGGCAAGCTTCCCCTTAGCATGAAATCTCTTGACACCTCTGAGCGGGGTAACTCGAAGATACACAAAATCTTCTGGTTCAAAACTTAGGTCATGGCGATGATTATCAGCATAACTCTTACATGCAGGTGGGCTATCTTTAACCTCTCTCTGATCATAGCAACTTGTTCTTCGGCTTCCTAAATAATATCCGGACCAAATACCATACGTTCAGCTGTCTCTGACCAATTTAATGGAGTTCTACAGGCACGACCATACAAACTTCAAGCGGTGACATCACAAGCGGCTTGATAACTATTGTTGTGCGAGAATGCATCGGCAAACTCTTATCCCAGCGGTAGCATTAGCTAGAAACACGGGCTCTCGGCATGTCTTCAATATCAGTTTACTCTTTGATCTGTCCATCATGCAGGGATGATATGCAGTACTAAAATTTAGGTGAGTTCCGAGGGCTTCATGCAGACTCTGCCAAAAACGAGAGGTGACCTGAGATCCTCGATCTAACACTATCTTCTTAGGCACACCATGCAGACTAATGATCCTTGACATATACAACTCGCAAGCGATCTCTGAGTAAGTGGTTTTGGTGGCAAGAAATGGGCAACTTTGATTAAATGATCTACTATCACCCAAATCAAATCATAACCTGATTGAGTCTTAGGCAAACCGGTAATAAAATCCATACCGATCTCTTCCCATTTCCATTCTGGTATCTTTAGTGGTTGTAGCAAACCTGCTAGTCTCTGATGCTTTGCTTTTAATTTCTGACACACGTCGCACAAGGCAATGAACTCTGCGACGTCTCGCTTTAAGTTTGGCCACCAAAACTTATTCTTAACATCCTGATACATTTTAGTACTTCCAGGATGAATAGAATACTTGGAGTCATGGGCTTCCTTCAGGATCAGCTGTCTCAATCCATCAATATCTGGTACACAGATACGTCCATTGATCCATAGTATATCTTAATCATCCACGGTGAAGTCTTTAAATTTTCCTTCTGCCATCTTCTTCTTGAGGTCAGCAAACTCGGAATCCTTCGGTTGGGCTTCCCGAATCAGTTTCTCTATAGTAGACTGCACTTCTAGGCTGGCCACAATTCCTTCAGATACAACTTCTAGTTTCACCTTCTGGAATTTCTTTTGAAGTTCTGAGCAAATCTCTTTTGCTTCCAGAGCATTGCAGTAGCTCTTACGACTCAGTGCATCTGTAACTACATTAGCCTTACGGGATGGTAATGGATTCCAAGATTATAATCCTTTATTAATTCCAGCAATCTTCTCTGTCTCATGTTCAAGTCAGACCGAGTGAAAATGTACTTCAGGCTCTTATGATCCGTATAAACTTCACAGCGATTACCGATGAGGTAATGGCGCCAAATCTTCAAAGCATGCACTACGGCAGCTAATTCCAAATCATGGGTGGGGTAATTTTCTTCATGAGGCCTTAATTGCCTTGACGTATAAGCGACAGCTCTTCCTTCTTGCATAAGGACACACCCTAATCCTTGACGTGAAGCATCACAATAGATATCAAAATCCTTACTGATATCCAGCAAAACTAGTACTAGGGCTGAAGTCAAACGTTTCTTCAATTCTTAAAAACTTTCTTCACAAACTGGGGTCCAAGTAAACTTCTCTCCTTCTTCAACAATTGCGTAAGGGGCTTAGCAATCGTTGAGAATTCTTCAATGAAACGGCGATAATATCCTGCCAATCCCAAGAAACTGCGAATCTGGGTAACAGTCTTGGGCTGCTCCCAATGCAATACTGCTTTTACCTTACTGGGGTCTACGGCTACTCCTGCGGCTGTCATCACATGACCAAGAAAGTCCACTTCCTTTTTCCAGAAATCACACTTACTAAACTTAGCATACAACTAATGCTCTCTAAGCTTCTCTAGGATTAATCTCAAATGTTCTGCATGCTCTTCTTCTGACTTTGAGTATACCAAAATATCATCAATGAACACTACAACAAACTTGTCCAAATATTCCATGAATACTTTGTTCATCATGTTCATGAAATAGGCAAGGGCATTAGTCAGACCAAACGACATGACTAAAAACTCATAATGTCCATACCGGGTTGAGAAAGCAGTCTTCGGTACATCCTTAGGACAAATCTTCAACTGATGGTAACCTGATCGCATATCGATCTTAGAGAATACTCCGGCTCGTTTCATCTGGTCGAACAAATCATCAATTCTTGGCAAAGGGTATTTGTTCTTAATGGTGACTTCATTGAGAGAACGATAATCAATGCACATTCCCATGCTTTCATCTTTCTTCTTGTGAACAAAGCGGTGCTCCCCATGGTGACGAACTAGGTCTTACAAAACCTTTCTTGATAATTCTTCTATCGCTTCTTCATTTCCACAAGTTCATGGTGGCATCCGATAGGGTCTCACAGGAGATTGGTGCTGTTCACGGCACTAGATCGATGACAAACTCAATGTCACGGTCGGTGGCATTCACAGTAATTCTTAAAATACGTCAGGGTAATCTCGACTCTGGTACATCTTCCAAGAAGCTGTCTTGGTGTGGACTACCAAATATCCATCACGTCTGAGGTGGCTAGAAATTCCACTTTCTTTCGGTGGTATCCTCTATTATTCTGACTCTGCGGTCACAATCTAGCCTTTGCTTTGTGTTTGGATAACCAATCCATACCAAGGATGACATCTATGGCCTGAGTGTCTAGAACTATTAGGTTGGCTAGAAACTCAACTCCAGCTATGAGTAACCTAGCTCTTAACCATCCCACTTTAGAGCTTAGCTCTGCTCCAGGAGATTGAACTAACAGAGTATGCTTAAGATGCATAACTCCCAAATTATTCTTGATTGCAAAAACTTCAGAAACAAACGAATGTGAAGCTCTAGAATCAAACAGAACTGATGCAGGTACTGAATTTACCATAAAATTACCCAGTGGCGAATCTAGGATTTTAGGTCAGGGTATGCCTCTCAAAAAAATTTCATACAAAATTCGGTAAATCCATTTACCAATTCGGTATTAAGGCTTATAATCATGAATTAAGTGGACAGCGTATCTGCTAAATATAGTATAAATAGTTTCAAAAGCCATACCGATAACTGAAATATATGCATAATAGAGTACGAGACTTACAATGTTATTTCTTGACATTTTTATTCGACGCTTTGAAGGGACATAAATGTCTCAATTATATCATCTTCATCAACTTCAAAAAAAATATCTCGCTCAATGAAAGTGACTAGACAATCATCCAAAAGACTATCTCCCATCTTATTTCGTAGCTTTGTTTTCACTAAAACCATCGCAGAAAATACCCTTTCAACACTTGCCGTTGCCACGGGTAGAAGCAATACCAATTTGAGAAGCTGATAAACCATATCATACACTTTATGCCTCTTTGTTTGAACAAGCTTAACTGAGAGATCAACAATATTTTTTAGACCTTTGAATCTATCATCCTGCCTGATGTCATCAATATAATTATCTAGCTGCAATTCAAGTCTGAGCAAGTTCTTTCCAACTTGACCGACATCAGTCCACACACCACGACACGCCTCAAATAATATCTGTAAATAACATTGTCAATTATTCATCAGCTAAAAAATAGTAGACTTAGTCACATGGTCTAACAGAGCGATTCGATCGATCGATCCGTATTGGCGTATGCGTATCGTCTTCTTATGCCGTAGGGCATAGGGCGGGCGTGGGCGTCGGACGTCGGCGATCGGCGACTTCGAGCGTCGCGACGGCGATCGGCAACTTCGGTGGCGTGAGTCGTCTGCGAGGCCGTGTGGCGTAGCCGCGTCTGACGCAGCGAGCGAGCAGCGGAATAGTTGAAGTCGAGCGGATGCAGCGTACCGCTGCGGTATTGGCTCCGTAATCCGTCAAAGTGGTCGTGCAGGCGTCTGCATGGGCGCGTGGGCTGGCGTGGCTTCATGAGCCACGCCGCGGCTGCTGTCGCTTGCCCAGCACTCGCATCACGGATGAGTTTTTTTAATAAATATACATATATGTATTTCTTTGTTGCATCGGAAAGCGGTATGCGGGGCATAGCGGCATACCTATAGCTCATGAATGAAATTACCCAGTACAACATCGGGTGCTTCCTGAGTTCCTTCCAGAGTGATGTGGTTGACACGGCCACTGACCACCGATTGCGGTGCTCCTCCGGATTGACCGGTAGCATGAGAAGTTCCTTGATGGTTGTTCTGTACTAGTGTCTTGGCTGGTGTGTTCCCAAGGTTGAATCGTACTGGAGTGATTGTCCCCTTCTGAGGGCACTGATTGGAGAAATGTCCTGGTTGACGGCAGGTATAACAAACCCTGGGTACATTCTGCTGATTTTTTCCCGGGGTGGGGTTGACAGGTGCAGGGTTGCGAAAATTACGAGCAGGTTAGGCGAGTCTTGAAGGTGGTGCAGGTATTCTGAAAGAACTCTGTGGTGGAAAACGACTAAACTGCGGTGGAATCATCCTTGCCTTCAGCTGGGGTTGGTCACTTCCTTATTGGGCCATTCTGTGCTTACGGTGATCCTCTAGTTCTTTGCGCTTATCCTCAAGAATCAAAGCTTTAATGATCATCTCTTGTAAATCAGGAAAGGTGTGGGCGATCAAGTTGACTTGAAGTCCAGTGTTTAATCCTTTCAGAAAACGACTCTGGCGAGCCTTGTCAGTGGCGACATCTTCTGCAGCATATCGAGCAAGTTGAGAGAATTTGTTGAGGTAGTCAGTCACTGACATTCCCCCTTGCTTGAGAGCACGGAATTCATCCTTCTTTAGATCCATGATTCCTTCCGGCACATGATACTGGCGAAAAACAGTTGTGAACTCCTCCCAAGTAATGTCTTGCGGCGTTCCATGCGCTGCACAAAAGTTCTCCCACCATTCGGCAGCAATGCCTTCCATCTGGTGAGAGGCGTACAGAACTTTCTCATGATCGCTACATTGAGTGATCAGCAGTTTACTCTCAATGACACGAAGCCAATCATCAGCTTCTACTGGTGAGACATGTCCAGAGAAAGTTGGTGGACGGGTTCTCATAAACTCGGCCAACTTGGATGATCCGTTATGACCATGAGCAACTGGGTCTCCATTGTGATGCTGATTGTTGTTGTTCTGGTTATTCATAGCTTGCATCTGATTCATCATGGTGTACATCAATTTGTCCGAGCAGCGCCATGAATGCTCCAAAATTCTGCAGATCCACTGAAGGTGCTTGTGGTGGAACTGCTTCTGCGGGGGTCTGCTCCTGGCCTTCTGATACTGGAGTATCGGAACCACTTGCAGCAGCTTGACGAGTCTGAACCATCTGGTGAATCTCCATAGGTTAGATAAGGTAGCAAGCACGAGATAAGTTGTAGAACTAAGCGGGGTAGGTAAAATCCAACAACATATTTTAAGAAAACTCAACTGAAACTCTTTTATTAATTAAGATAATAGTATGGCTTGCAACAAATGCCTAAGGGCCTCTGCAGCTCATACTTGCACACAAGAAATTAAGGACGAACCTAAGCACGCAAACTACTGCCTAAAGGGCGACTCAAGACTTAATACTAGCTAAGCCTGAAAAAACTCGAACATACTACTCGATTAAATAGCCTCCGTAGCCTTGACGGTACTCCCTTTCTTGTAGACACGAAAGTGGTGGCATACTTGCAAACCGATCTTGATGTCCGGGCCGGTGCAGCGAGGCAGTGTCTCGGTGCAAATCTTGCTGGTTATTCAGCTCTGCTTGCCTCTGCTGGCTCTTCGGTCCAAATAGGTTCATCGCCTTCTTGAGGTCTTCTTCTTCAGTGTCTTCTTCGTGATCGTGCTGTCCATAGAGGGTTTCTTCCAGCATGGCGATCCTCTCCTCGGCTCTCTGAAGGGTCTCGTAGGCACACTCCAGCTCTATGGCGGCTAACTCCATGACTCCTCCTGAGCAGCGGCGAACTGGGCAAGATGCACAATGGTGGCGTTGCCTTCTCCCTCCGTAGACGGGTAGCGTGCAGCAAGATCCACGTCGGAAGAGCGGGGATGGTAACGGAAGACAGTGTCCCGAAGTTCTCGAGCGTAGATGTTGCAGATCCTCAGGATGGAAAGGCGCGAAGACTCCTGGATTGCTTCAATCCAAACACTCCTTCGAGCTGAGATGTTCAGGGGTTTGCTCGCCTTGGTGTTCTTCCTGGCGTAAACGGTCAAATGGCAAATCACTCCACGGTCTCGGCCGTTCACGATCCAAGCACTGACACGGTACATTGGACGGTCAAATCCTCCAAGTACTTGTAACAACTTCCAAAGTTCAGCGGCAAGTCCTCCCTTGCGCTCTCCATAACTCTGAAGACGAGGCATCTGTCAAGATGGACAAGGAGATGAAAACAACTTTAAAACAGCGGGGAGAGAAAGAATTTCAGCAATAGTTGAGTCAAGAGAGACATGAGATGAGTTAAGGAGTTCAATTAATCTTGCAAGTTAATATTTGCTCTAGAAAATAATTTTAGACATACTACGACGGCCGATCTAACTAAGGTCAAGACCTACAGTTAGTATGGCTCTGATACCACCTCTGTCGGGACCAAATATGCAAATCTGGACCCTCTGTGTATTCTGCACTAGTCCAGGATCACGCTAGTGCACACAGTGTCAACATCGATGAAATATCACATCCATACAACGAATATAAGAATAAACGAGTACTTTGAATAACAAATAATTGTTGGGACCTTACGGTCGAGTTTTACATTTATTAAGCCATGCAAGGCTGACAATAAAGAATAAACTGTAGCGGAAACGAAGTAAACTCCAGTAGGCTCCCATCAATTTACCACAGGCAACTGACTGGGATCAAGACCCTAACGATCAACCTTCGTAGATCTCTTCTTCAAAAGCAGGCGACGACTCCTCCACTTCTGTTGATTTGTTTAGTAAGAGTGAGTACACACCGTGCTCGCAAGTCATACCACAGAATGCATTTATACATGATGGCTTATTCCAAAGGAATGGCTTCTGTGGTTATTTTGCGGAAATGCAACATTTGCAATTGAATACAAATAATAGATTGAAAACATAATTGAAAACAATTAAAGAATATTAATTTAACAATTCATTTCACAAAGGACACACAGTCTAAACAAGTTATTCACACAGCTGTACAAGTTATCTCACACAGCTGACCCTTCCCAAATGTTTCATGAAAATCTACCCCTCGTGTGAAATTCCCGAGCATGTCCATAACCGAGGACGCGGCTATTCGAATAGATTGGTTTAAACACTCTGCAGAGTTTGTACACTTTACCCACACGATGAAACCAACGGATCGAGTTGATCACAACAAAACCTTTCAGAGACTTCATCTCAAACAATGACACTCCCGATGTGCTTTCCTACCGGCCAACCGATACACACAACGTTTGGTTACGACACACATCGTTGGACAGGGATGCAGCGAACCGTCCCGCGATGTGACATATCACACCTCCAGCCCATCACACAGTTTAAATACAACCTGAGTTGTCAATGTCAATATTTCATAACTTACTAAGTTAGGCCCAGCCCATACTAGGCATGTGGTCGTACAGTAAGGCTCAGTTCAATGACGCACAAAGTTAAGTCCTTAGTTGACCAAGGCAAGACTTCCAGTTTTTCCCAAATCACAAAGTTTAAAGCACACAGCTCCACCAATCACACAGATCCACCACTTGCCTCAGTCTAAATCTTTTTCCACCCTGTTGATTAAGTGCAACACATGCCATCAACGAGTAATAGCACATAGCACACAGTTTTATCACACAGTTCCATATTCCATTAGTCAAATTCATAATTGCGACTCACATGAAATGATGACTCGTGGCATGACCAAGCAGTCTACTCGTATCTAACCAACCCACGTTGGTGCTACGATAATACCAACTAATAATGAACCAACCTAGGGTGACAAAAGAATATGACATAACAATAGACAATGTGGATATAACAAATTGGATTAATAACTATCACAAAAGCATTTAAATAAATACTTGAAATAGAATGCAATACATTGAAACAAAGTATTTTGAAAAATGGGTTCCATATGATCAAAAGTATAACTTGCCTTGGAATAGATCTAGATATTGGTCTTGGTCTTGAGGTGCTCCTTCTTCTGCAAAACTTCCCGAAGTATCGACGTCTACTCGCAAATGAGATAAAAGAAACAAAAACAAATAAATAACAGAGGTGAACCCAACTCCAAAAATCAAATAAAATTCACCATTAAATAGATCTTGATTTTATATGAATTTACAAATTTGAATGGGCTCAATCGGAGGTCGGACGCAAAAGATATGGGCTTTGGAATATTAAAAATAAATTAAATCCCTAATTTGGATTTTAATTTGATTTCCCGAATTATTTTTATAACAGAAAATCGGATTATTGCGCAATGCTTGCGTCAGCCGGGAAAAGAAAATAAATAAAAAGCCGTACTGACAGGTGGGCCCCACATGTCAGTGACTGGGCTCACGGTGAACTGGGTTCACCGAGCCAAGTCGAATCTGGCCTTGATGGTGGCTGCGTCTTGGCGTGTCTTTGAGTCTTGATTTGGCGCCACTGGCCGCCAAACCAAAGACCGAGGCCGATCTTTGGTCTTGGTGGACGACAACGGCGGCGGCGGCGCTCGGGACACGATGGTCACCGGCGTTTGGCGGCGAGTCATCGGCGGCGAAGGGTACCAGATTGTTCCCCGTGCTATTGCGCACTCAGGGGTGCCCTTACCGGTAGCTGGCAACGACGGTGGTGACCGGCGGCGAGGAAGAAGTGGCGGTGGGGCTTCGGGTTTTGTCGGAAGGGTGCTCCGGCGATGCTCCGGCGACGAGGAGGGGCGCACGAGGTGGCCTGGGACTTGCTGATCACGGTGGCGCAGTCGGTGGAGCAAGGGCGACAACGACGACGGCGCAATTCACCGGAGAAGAAGCTCGGTCGAAAACCCTAAATCTTGGATTGCGGCGGCGCTAGAGCGATCGGGGAGACGAGGGTGGCGGCTCTGGGTTGCGGCGGCCCGGGCGATCCTAAGGGGGGTATTTATAGGCCCGGGGGACGCCGGAATTGGAAACCTCCAATTCGAGTCCGAAACGGCCGGGGTTTTGAAATCCTTGATTCTCGGAGATTGAGAGGGATTCCGGGTTTGATTCAGTTTGGAAAAGATAAGGAATAAACAGATAGACAATTTGGTGGGGTCTGCGTGAAGAATCAGCAACCGAATCGGTTTTGTCGAACGAAGCTTCAAGCTTTGGCAATGGCGGGCGAAGGCGCGGGAGCGAGGAGGAAGAAGACTCCGCAGAGACGAGGACTCAGTGATGGTCCCACCTGGCAGCGGCAGCAAGGCGCGGGCGAGCGAGCGAGCGAGATCAGCGGGCGGGGCCACGCGGCGAACATCCAACGGACAAGGGCGCGAGCGAGCGGGAGATGGGCTGGTGCACGGGAATAGTGTTGGGCTTGGCCCGAGAGCACTGTTCCGATGGATTTAAATAGATTTTTCTTTTTAATAAATCCAAAAAAACAAATAGCAAATAGAAAATAGCAAATGATCCTGGAAAAATTCTATAAAATTCTATAAAATATATCCAAGCATATAGAATCTAAATAAAATAGTTTTGATAATTGTTGATATTGGGATTAATCATATTAAATTATTTTGTCCTTAAAGTCCATATTAAGCTTTTAATATAAATTCAATCAAATTGCAAATGGTGAGATTTTCAACTAGTAACTAATTAAAGGATTTTTAAAAGGCTCAAAAGTTGGGGTGTTACAATCATCCATGGATTTTTTTTACTTTCCATGCACGGTGGTCGAAAAGTCAATTTGTTCCGTGAATTTTGTCTTACTAGCTAACTAGAAGGGTAGGGATTGAGATGAGAACTTTAAGAAGAAATGAAAGTAATAAAATATGGGAAGTTTATGAGTGATTTTTTTTAGTTCTGCGCGCCCTTCTGCAGGTTATTTATAGGCTTAACAACTTGTGGCAATATTAAATTAACAAATTTCAGGTGTTAGTATTCTTGTTAATTGTCGAAAAGCTTGAGGTGTTTGTTTCGGGTTCAGGTTCCGATAGATAACCTGATTGTAATTCCTCTGAAAATCAATAAAAAGGAGAAAATTCAAAAATTTGTATCAATTGATACGGTGCAAAATAATCTCGTGTTGATTTCATTTTGTGTCCAATATCCTGTTCTGAACTGAATTTGACTAGCAATAACGACCTTAATTTGGCCTTTTAATTTTCTCTTATGGAGTAATTCTTTTATTAAAATTTTATCATCTTGAATTTTATAGTTGCAAAACGTCCAAGGAGCGCGCTGTGGGGAGGCGTATGGCGCTGGAGCGGGAGTAGGCAATGAAGTGGCAGGACAACGAGCGCTACCTCACTGTCGTCAACCACCTGGCCGGCGCTGGCAACCCAGAGGCCTGCTTCATCGTCGGCCTCGCACCTGTTTTCGCGCCCCAAGACATGCAGCGCGACCTCATGTTCCTTGAACGGGCGGCCGTCGCCGGTCACAAGGCCACAACCTACGTGCTCGGCCTCCTCCTTTACATGGCCGACGAGACGCGCAACGTTGGAAAGCACTACATTAGTTAGGTAGAGAGCGATCCAGCCAGCTGCGGGTGTGAGACAGCTAAGAGGACCAACCGGGAGTGCAGGCGGTGCTGGAGGCTCGCTGCGGACATGGTCCAGGAGGCGGTGTGGAAGAAGATGGCCGAACCGCTGGGCCAGGTGTGGGCGCTGCTAGAGGACGGCCACCCGTGCACGAGCACCGGCTGGCGCGTGATGGAAGGGTGAGACGACTACATCGTCTTCTGCAGCGACGACTGCAGGATTAGGTATGAGTATGCCAAGTTCATTGCAGAGATGTTGAACTACTTGCCGTAGAATTATCAGTTTTAGCTTAGTTTTAGCAAATATTCATATATAATTCTTTACTAATATGTGAATGTGTCATATGTACTTCTGAATTTTCATTTATGTATGAATATTATAACAGGCAGTTCTATTATGGAACCGTTTGCGATGTGAGACCATATCTCAGACAGTTCTATAATAGAATCGTCTATCATGTGTGTCCATATCACAAACGGGTCTATTATGGAAGTGTATGTGATGTGAGACCATATCACTAACGGTTCTATAATAGAACCATCTGTAATATACCTTTATTAATAGGAGTCCGCTAGAGTTTGTACCCTAACTCGTCACTCCCCTGCGCCCTTACTCTCGCTCGTTCCCCTCCCCTCCCGAGTGCCCCCGACCTCGACGCCACTGCCCGAAGCCTCCTCCCCGACGACTGGTTGTGACACCACAGTTCACTGCACAAGACACTTATCGTAAGAGTCTTGTGCAGTATCACTGTCGTGACACAACTATGGTGCCGCCGCCGATCCAATCGACCTCCCCGGCCAAATCCACCTCCCCGCCGCCAGATCTGCCTTCCCCTCATCGACCTCTCCACTGACCTCCCCCGGCTACTATTCCATTCTCTATTGCTTCAGTTTTTTAATTTGAGCTTGACTTGTTTACTGATGTGGGTTGTTGTTGCTTATGCATACATGCAGGAGATGGATGTGGTGAGCTACAGCCGGTGGTCGATTTGCCGGTTGTACTGGGGTAACTACTCTCCTTTACTCTCTATATATCCTTTTCCCTCCCCTTTCTCTGTGATGTGGGTGATGAATGATGTGAGCTATGGTGGGTGTTTTGTGATAGTTGGATGATATGGATGTGTTATCTGTGTATGATGTTGGGTCATGAGATGTGGTTTGGATGGGGCAAAACATCAGTCTTTACACATACAAATTTTTCCATTCTCTGTTATTTCAGTTTTTTGGTTTGAGTTTGACTTGTTTACTGATGTGGGTTGTTATTGCTTATGCATACATGCAGGAGATGGATGTGGTGAGCTACTGCTGGTGGTCGATTTGCCGGTTGCACTGGGATAACTACTCCCCTTTACTCTCTATATATCCCTTTCCCTCCCCTTGCTATGTGATGTGGGTGATGAATGATGTGTGGGCTATGGTGGGTGTTCTGTGATGATTGGATGATATGGGTGGGTTATCTGTGTACGATATTGGTTCATGAGATGTGGTTAGGATAGGACAAAACATCAGTCTTTACACATACAAAAATTTTCATTATCTGTTGCTTCAGTTTTTTGTTTGAGTTTGACTTATTTACTGACATGGATTGTTGTTGCTTATGCATAAATGCAGGAGATGAATGTAGTGAGCTACTACCGATGGTCGATTTGCCGATTTGTTCTCCTTATATCTTCTCTCGGTTTAAATAAAAAGGCATCCAAACATATATAAAATTCAAAATTATATTTCCAAAAATTCCAATATCCAATATATAAATTCAAGATTAAAAAATGCAAATTAAAATAAAATTAAAAACTATAGTCATTAGTTGCGCTATTGTTATAGATCCATTTATTTTTCTAACCACACATCCTAACAACTCCTCCTATTGTTTTAACACATTATTTATACATAGGTTCGTATTTTTGTTTTTTTTTTTGTTTTGTTTTTGTTAGTGCTTTATTTTTCAAGTGTTCCAAATGTATAGGCCCTGTAATCATGATGCTTGCTGCCCCAACCATGGAAATACTTGACTTATAAACTAAAAAAAAAAAATCAGCAACCCAAATTGTTGACAACATTTAACAATTTGGAAATACATATCCGTAGGTTCAACAACAATTAGTGCAAAAAAACGCTATTCTATTTTAAAGAAAATAACAAAGCTTCAAAATGTTTCTATGAATATATAATAAGCTCATTAATTTACATAAAAAAATGAAATTACATCATTTTTAAAGTTGCTAAGCCTGCACGGGTTTTGCACGAGTTGATGACTAGTTGTAACGCGTTGGAAGTGCTAGAATTAATCGAAGTAACAACATGACAAGTTGTAGCATCAGGATGTCCTCATCAGTTGCGATGCCAAAAGTAACACTATCAATTATGTTTTTTTACACCATGATACAGATCACAAAATTGAAAAAAGAGGGAAGGAAGATGCCATCTCTAGCTTTAGATGTCCATTGTGCTCTCTATGTATACAACATTTCTGGTCTTGTAAGCAGAATTTAGGGGGATAAATCCAAGGAGTGCTTCTGTCAATTGATTTATTCTATGTTGGAGAGAAAATATTGTATGAAACAAATAACTGAGAAGAAAACAGCCGGAGATTAGCCGTGCAACTGCTTGGGAATACTCAACTGGCTCAGAAAACAACAATGAATAATGTACAGGGCCGTGAGCACCCAAACGCATGGGACAATCCAAAATGGTACGCATTTTATCATAACTTCTGCGACATTTATCCATACATTGCCTTGACGAAGAAAATCAATTATTGCAATGGGAGCAAGAATTTTGTTTATTATATAACATATTTTTATTTTTATTTTATTACTAATCCCTCACTAAAATTATTTCTAAATCTAACCCTTTTGGTCACACCCCTCACAACATAGCAAGATAACACCGCTACGCGCGAAATAAATCTAGCCAAATGACCCTTTTAATACGACGTGACCAAATAACAATGTCACATCATTGATGTTGAAGTGACAGGATTTAGCAATGCCATGGTGACTGACGTGACAGTATTATTCGGTGGTCAAAATGGTCAGATTTAGAAATAAAGTTGGTAAATGGTTAGTAATTAAATTAAAAAATAGGTTAAATAATAAATAAAAAGTTCTGGGAGCAACAATTGGAAGAGGGAATCAGGGTGGGAAAAAGCAACTTACCGGATAATCTCCCCCAAAAAAAGCACAGTTCAGTAAGACAGCAACCAGTACAAAATAAGAAACTGAAAAAAATCATCTCATAAAAAATGGTCCAAACATGCAAAGGATATCAAGACATTCAGTTTCAAGAACACATGATGCTATTACCATCACATCTAAAGTCTAGGGAAACATTTTAGTGACTCGACTAAAATCAGTACATAATCATATTAACCAGAGCAAGTACAGTCATAAAAAACACAGTTAAGAACATAAGATCAAGAAGCATCTTCCAAATACCAACAAGTGCACATCGCCTAAAGATGTTCAGCACATTTAAACAGAATCACTCCTTTTACTAGGGTGGCCTGGGCGGGTAATCTGCCCCAGCTTTTGGCTCAGCCTACCCTGCAACACATGAGGCTGTAGCGTAGTACAATAACACGTGCAACAAAAGCCTCAGTCTTCATCTCTCTCGGCGGGGAGCCCACAAGGAAGCAGCATTTTCTGCAACACCAGAAATAATAAATGATTTGACTTTATTGTGATTATTAAATATAGCCTTATGTTTTTTTTAACAAAAAAAGAACATATTACAAATATACAGGCACGGCCCTACGGAATGGCCAAATGTTGAGGTAATCCTGTAAACTAACATACAGATGATTTCACAACCTTAATTCTTGTGCTATGGTAATATAAATGGAATCAATTCTAGGTAGCTATGACGGACAGTTGACATGGCACATGTCCCAGCTGAGAAGTCAGTTGCGAGGTCGTCAGCTCACCACATCAGATTTCGCCTCACAAAAATTGATAGAAGTGATCTTACTTTCACCCAACAGAAAATGGGCTCAAATAGCCACCTTAAGTAAAAAATGCTGAATTCAACATTTCACTAAACTACAAGAGTTATAAATGCATTTTCTGCTAAGCCATATTCATTCAATATGCAAAGATCAATCTAATGATTTTAGTAATTAGATGATATTACAGAACTTATGCTATAAACCAGTACATATTTAGTAAAGGCTAACAGACAACAAAACATGTAAAGATCAATCTAGTGACTGCTATAACTGCAGAGTGCATTGAAGATAATCTGTAAGGAATTGAGAATGCTACATACTACACAGTACAAGATGAATTCACAACAAGAGTGCATTGAAGATAATCTGTAACGAATTGTGAATGCTACATACTACACAGTACAAGATGAATTCACAACAAACTCATGTTAGTTTGAATTTCAGGACCAGTTTGGAATGAAGGAATTTCACATATATTTTGCAGGAATTATTTAGGAAACAGTGTAATTCTCAGCAGGAATCTTACGAAATTCATGTGTTCTAAACGGGCCCTCAAAAGGAAGCAATCTAAACATATACTTGAAATAAAAATATCTCTTGTTTAAAAGTTCAATAACTCTATAGAACTGTCATACTAAACCACCATTAATACGTGGAAGAAAAAAATTAGCTAGATGAGTATATATCTCATCCTTATGTGGAATCCCTGGCCCCCCTGGTTTAAGCTGACAATAGAACGTGCATCAGGGTATGACCAACTCTAGGGTTATTGCTTGTTGATTGGGCAGATCTAGTTTTTTTGGTTTGTAAGTTTAGTTTTTCCTCCGTATGGACATTGTTGGCTTAGCAACAGATAATCTTAAGTACAGGCAAACTACTTTCACCACTAAACAATGACTTAGCCATCATCAAGAAATCTTTTGCCGTTAGATTTAGACAATATTGATTAGCAACCGCTAGATCTTACTTAAACAAACATGTGCAATAATACAACTTAGAAAGTTGGAATGCAGTTTTTGATAATCGATCGTGGAATGCTCGTATTGAATGTCTCGCAAATTACCAACGCTTGCCCAAAAACTATTATAAGGCAGCCCATAAGCGTATTTATCATCTGTAGAACACAGATACTTTATGACTACTGCTAATCTCATGGCTCCTGTTATTCCAACTTGTTTGAAAAGAACCGATGTTATGAAATAAACCGATGGCAATTGCCTTGACATTTTCTTGAACCACTGTCAACGCAGCCTTTCACGGGAATATATATGCAGATGTAATTTACGTTCCTTGTTATCTCAACAACCTTCACTTAGTACTTATCCCACTGCCAAACACTTGTCTTTCTGAGAATTCCTATGAAGGCATACAATGTTTCTTCGAGAAAGAAGTGATCTTGAAACCAGACTTAATTACTTCGTATCGTAGAGAGTAGACAACTTCAGGTACCACCCTAATAATAGATGTATCTTCTTTAATAACTATACAACAATTTCTTGGTTAGAGTTCAAATTAGATTATCAGATTACGTTAGTTGGGCTGTTAGGCAAGTTATCTCCTTTTGTTAGCAAGAGATCAATTAGTTCCTTTTTGTTAAGAGGCCAACCTCAACTATATATGGGGAGCCAGTTCATCCATTGAAGGCAAGCAAGAATAATAGAAGTACTTCACCCCGCTATTCTCCCTGCGCCTCAGCATGTCTGTCTCGCACGACGGCGCCGCCTCGCTGACGTCCCCTTGCTGTGCGACCCCCAGTCTGCCACTCTTACCGCTTACGAAGCCTAGCCCACAACACATTGGCATGGCGTTGTCAGCAAATGAGTGATTAGTTTTACAATGGGGGGCTTGGTTAGTTTGGCGAGTTTGCTTCTGAAATGTTTTTCTATCATCCAGGAGGGAAACGCTGGAAGGATGATTTCTGGCCTCATGTCTCAGTGCAGTACATTTTCCTTGACTGTATTTGATGTCAAATTCAGGCAGACCCAGATGCACCTGAAATGTGTTGTATCTCAAACTTGGCAGTTTTGATACATAACTTGGGTCCATTATTGTTGCGATATATCTGGATTTGTTGATGTCGTGCTTCATAAGACTTGAGTGTTACATGATTGTGCAACTAATATAAATCTTGGCACATCATTTACACATGGATTTGTCCAAAAGGTAAACTTTGTTTAGATATTCCAAATGGGTTCTTGTATATATTATAATCAAATTTTCCATATAAAACATATTGTAATGTTCTTGTACATACATTCCACTTGGTACCAACGTGGTTTGAAATTTTGAGTGAAAATTTATAGCGCCCATCGTGTGCAGAGTGCAGTCCTTACACCTAAAAGTGTCCACACCAACACGTTGATGCTACACCTAGTCAGCTCTATAACACTATTTAACATAACTTAAGAGAAATAAAATAAAATTCTCTAGAAAATAGAAATAAAATAAAATTCTCTAGAAAATACCTGCATAAAATCGTAGCGCTCTCTTCCAACTGATTCATTCTCAGCTATGGCAAAATACGCCAACATTGGATAGTGTCCGATATAAGATGCATAGCTGTCCCTCTGTATGTTTACAGCCCATTCACTGCAATTAATGGAAATTTGAGAATTAAGATTCTACTAGCATATAAATCATAATAAATGACGAACAGTACTTACAATCTGGTAAAGTCAGCATGCCCTGTTCCAACAAACTTGGCTTGAAGATGTTCAAGCTGAGAATTTATATTGAACCGGTCGCTGGCCTTTAGAAGTAGTATATTTTGTTAGGAACATCGTAGTCAAAGTTTAACCAGAACTAGCTAGAGCAATAACAAATTGAAAGGCATCAGCATCACCATATTTGAACAGGCACACATGAAAAAGTACATACACGAATGCACTTAAAATAAAAGGAAAAAAAAGGGAAACCACTGTGTTTTTCCTTCTTCTGAATCTCCTCTTTATATGATTGAGGAATAACAACTAAATCTAGATGAATTGTCATAAGTGCAGTTATTCATCAGTCAAGTAACAGAAACCTGAGAATGTTTATCATTCTTTGATGTAGGGCACAAAAGAAAGCCATTCGGTAATCGCTACAAACTACACTTAAGCTCAGAGTTTTGGTAGAAGGAACATGGTACGCAGATTTGTTCTTAAGTACCACCAATACATATGTTGTCTAGGTACATACAATAAGGACTATCGGTACCTTTTAATTTCCAACATTTGAGAGAATGACCATAGTTGGTTCTGTTTTCAAAGTTCATGCTTTGTCTATATAGTATCCATTAAAATAAATCAATCTCTACTTTTAACAACATTTTTAACAGCAAATCCATTCTTTTTTATAACAGCGGTGCTGACTGAACACAGTAAAAAAGTTGACAACATACTGCATAGTAAGAATATTGAATTTGATCTGCTCCACAAAAAATATTGTTCCTGCAGGCAGCTAGAAGAAGAAGAAAACAGGGGACATGCAAGTACTACGATATCGGCCAAGGAAATCCTAATTGCACAATAAAGCTAAAACAAATTATGAACTTATTCCATTTGTTAGCAATATTACCAGTAGCATATGTTAGCCAATAGTGGAAAAGGAAATAGTGTTCTAACAATAAATCAAGTTTGTTTCATACTAATTGCTAAGAAATGTGATGCTTTGACTTTGTAGTTTTCATCCTCAAATGATTTATCTAACTAGTGAAAACCAAATGAAGTGCCCAGAGAATCAACCAAGCAGAAAAGTTGAACATTACAATTCTTCTTATTTTTACAAGTTATAAGGCTGACATAGTAGCAAGAACTTATACATGCAACCAAAGGGAGGAACACCAAGCTATATATGTTTGGAATAAGAAAATTTCTGCAACACGTTAATAATTCAGGTGAGTTGTTTAAGCTTCTGTTTTTGAGCATGGTATCATTGTATGAGAAGTAAATTTGACTAGAGAGAATCCATACAAATCTATCAAAAAACTAGAGAGAATCCATGCAAACCTATCAAATATTTTATTCAAGCAGCGACAGATATAAATGAAAGATAACAATTCGGTGCAAAGCAAAGAAGTGCGCAAACAAACACCATATTAATCGAATGAGGGCAGTGAACACTACGATGAACTTCTCATAAAAAGAAAAGATATTTTGGAGCATAAGCACCCATCCTCTTAGACAGGGTGCAACACCACCAGAAAACGGGAAAATAATTCCCCATCTCGCCACATCCTTAGTAAAATGGTGATTTCCAAATTATCATGGAACTGGAGAATATTTGGCACATGTCTGAAATGCCAATTTCAGAATGCTCAGAAAAATGGCGAATATTTGGCACAGGTTTCTGATTCCAGCCTGTCTAAAAAAATCATGCATGCCCAACAAAGCCCTCCTCCTAAAAGACTATTCAGTGATTTCACAAATCCCCGATCCGAAACGGATCAGAAACCATCCAAAACAGGGTGCGTCACGGAGGAATTGCTACACGGTCGCAGATCCTCTTGTTGTGCGGCGTGGCTCTAGAGCAGAGCGTCGCTCGCAAGGGTTTCTCAAAGGGATTCTCGAACGCGCGCGACGAAAAACCCTAGAAAAAGAAAAGGAGAGAAGTAGGGATGGGTGAGCTGGGGAGATGGGCAAGCGGCATACCTGCATGGTCGTGGTGGTGCTTAGGCCGACGGCGGCGGAGGAGGATGGGCAGGGGATTAGCGGCTGGGCGGTCGCCGGTGAATCGGTGATGTGGGGCGCGAGTCGTATTGGGCGCCGGAACAGTGGAAGCGAACCAGGCCTGGTGGGTTGCAGTCACCCGTCAGGCCTATTGGTGGATATCCAAGCTTTTTCAAAAATTCACTTTATTTAATCTAAAATTATTTTATTTATAATTTAAAAATATTTTTAGAATCGAACTAACGAGCCGAGCTGAGCCAGAGTGAAATCTAATTTCATTCGAAATTGACTCATTTCAATGTTTAACTAAATAATGAGTTTAATAAGAGCAATTTTGAACCGAGCCAATGAGCTCCAATAAACGAGCTTTTTTCCACCCCTAGTCAGGCCCATCACAGGCGTTTCTTGTGTAATTTCTTTTTAAAAAAGGATTGCTTGTGTTAAGCAGATTTTCAGTTTTTTCAACAGCTTGTGTTAAGTTTTCCCCACAAAACAGCTCGTGAGAGTACAAAGAGAACACACACCACACGACATATACACTTCACTTAAGCCACACACGCAAATATGTGTGTCCATTACAAACACTATGAATTTTGCAAAAACTTTAGGCCCTCACGGAGCACAAGCATACTTTCCCACTGAAAGCACACGCGTGTGTACTCTAATTAAATTAGACACCAAGTTTTCAATCATAGGGATCGAACCCGAATGGGTGGGAGCAAACACCCTCGCTCCCACCATCATACCACTGCCTCATCCTTGGAAACAACTTGTGTTACATAGACGAGAAAGTATTGTAGAGACCTAACAAAACACAATTGCTAACCTGTTGCGGATGCAATGGACTTGCAACTCTTTGAAATTCGTCCAACCACACGCTTTGAAGATAAATACACCGATTCCCAGTAGAGAAATCTAGAATGCTCTTTGGAAGAAAACACTCAATTCCCCTAAAGAACTCGGTTGTATAGAAGGGTTGGGGGCAAGCACAATGGTCGATGATGGTGAGACCCTCGTCATGGAAGTAGCTAATAGCTAGAACACAAATGTATATTTTAATTCATAATGTCGAATCTGGATTACATGGATGTTTTACAATAGCTTATATAGCCCACAATCTCTCATAAGACACCTAACACACAAAAACTCCCTAGATAACCTGAACTAAAAAAAGAAAACCATGATATTTTTGTCGTCAGATTGTTTTGGATATTGCGATGCACACAGATGGGATATGAATCTTGCACTTGATACTTTGTGTCGGCCTGGAAGTTACCTTTCCAACGAGTACAAGTACACCCAAATAGGACTCCGAATGCAAAAACTATTAAAAGTCAACTACCTTTGGTTACTCTAGATGTAATACCCCATTTGATTAAAAGAGTTAGAAAAGGAAAAGATAGGTGAGGAGGGAAGGGAGTGGGCCGGATTAGACTCCCAGCCGAGTCCAAGTTGGACAAGACAGGAGGGCAGTTGACCAATTAGGAGGGGGCACCAAATCCCCAAGCCCTAAACGTCACCCTCCCTGCCTAATGCTTCCAGCTTCCCTGGCTACCGCAGCCCTAGCCGCCCCAGCGTTGCAGCCCTAGTCGCGCAAGCCGCTAACTCCCTCTGACATGCCATCGGTTCCTTACTGTCATTGGTGCAATTTCTACTACTGGTGCTGCAATAGAGGAGCAAGAGAAGGCAAGGATCCTGGAAGGGAAGGAAGCTAGAGAAGAAGGAAGGAGGGGGAGGAGAAGAAGAAGGAAGAGAGGGGGAAAAGTTAGGGTTTTATGATCTTACCCCGATCATCGTCTGATTTCGAGTGGTAACAATATGGAAATACTTACTATAATGTAAAATTGATGTTTAATCGAATGATAGAGTAGATTGATCGCGAGAATTAGGAGATTGGTGATGCCATGTTTTGATTAGTTGTACTATAGAACCTTGCGATGGAGTTTTGGGATATCTACATCTAGTTTTATCACTTTGCCAAGATAGGAGAGTTGTAGATAATTCTCTAAGTTTTCCATGGAGTACAAGATCCTTATATTTGGTTAATCAGTTGAAAAGTTATGGCTTCCAGAGTGCTGTTGTCCAAAATTTCATCACCGTTAAATGCAGTCGTGTAGATTGCTTTATTACGTGCAATAGATGGTCAAATTAAATTATGATCAAAACAAGATTTAGTTAGATAATTCTCTGTAGTTTCAAAAATAAGGGAATTCATTATTTGCCCACAAGTTAGTTGGGTTTTTGGAAAATACACCCCTTCCCGATGTAATACATTGTTTGCCCTCAAGTTAGTCGTTTTCTTCGTTATTTGCCCTCTTTCCATTATTTTAATATTATCCACTCGTTTTCTCGTTACCTGGCATGTGAAATTACCATATTACCC
This sequence comes from Hsuehochloa calcarea, assembly GCA_036346395.1. Classification (NCBI taxonomy): domain Eukaryota; kingdom Viridiplantae; phylum Streptophyta; class Magnoliopsida; order Poales; family Poaceae; genus Hsuehochloa; species Hsuehochloa calcarea. The sequence goes on along the minus strand of CM070611.1, from coordinate 21,676,562 downwards.
CTTGGGTCAGAACAGGCCCCATTCCCGGTCGCACCGGGTCCCATGTTCCCCTCGCTCGCACCCAACCAAAATAGACTGCCTCGCTCGCTCGTGTTAGGGTTCATCCATTCTCCCTAATCCCCTTCTCTGTTCATGCGCTCCCGACAACACTTAGAGGCGCCGCGTAGCAGTGGTTCATGTGGATTGGGTGTGGCAGCAAAGCAAGCTAGTAGCGCGCCATGTATCCCAAGGAGATCCCAATCGGGTATGTCCCTTTTCCCCCGTTTACCATTATTGCTTGCTCGATCTCTATCCTTTTATGTTGTGCTTGATGCATGTGTGCATGTGAACAATGGTAGCATAACAGCTATGGCACATAGAGATCTGGAGTGTATAGTGAATATTAAGGGTTACACGATTGACAAGTTTTATGCTGATCTTGGAGAAAGAATTATTTGGGGTCCTTCTCAGGAAACATTTGCATATGGAGTTGATATGATAACCAATGAACATGTCAAGTTTCTGTACACACATGAGTTGCAAGAGGCATTAATGGATCGGTGGAACATTAAATACATGTTCTTATTTGTAGAGGTTGTCCACAAAGCCGGATATCAGTGCAGTCAGTCTAGTATCACTGGGCTTGATGAAGTTTTCAAAGGTACTGACTGAATTGCAACAAGCATTGGTATCAATGCAGATGGTCCTGGTGCCTCCAATGCTCCTCATTCTCACTACTATAGAAAAGGTCTTCACAGACGGTTCAAAAATATCATCACAGACGGTTTCGTGAGCCGTCTGAGCTTATGGGTCAGTAATGACATGAGGTCATGACAGACGATTTTTGAACCGTCTGTGATGCATACTATCACAGATGGTTATTGACTCAGAACCGTTTGTGATAGTTAACTATCACAGACGATTAGTAGATGAAACCGTCTGTGGTTATTGACTCAGAACCGTCTGTGATAGTTAACTATCACAGACGATTAGTAGATGAAACCGTCTGTGATAGCTTATGTATCATGATATCTGATATATCTACAAACCGTCTATGATGACTCTTCTCTATAAAGTCTCCAAGCAATGGCTACTTGTGGCTTTAAAACCAACTTCATGTATATATATATATATATATATATATATATATATATATATATATATATAGAAAATGATATAGTACTCACAGAGATACGTACTCCCGCTTCTCATATACTACTTAAACCGTATGATGATACCTCTTTATCTATTTGATCATACTCTAATAATGATTATAAGATACCCTAAAGTGAGTTCTATGAAAAAAATCATTAAAGTCCACCTTTTATAGCTAAATTTGTGTATATACTTCTTTTATATATGAAAAAGGGTATATAGCAAAAAATAAAGGACTCCGATGAAATTTTTTCAATCAAGTCGCATTGGAGTATCTTATAATTGGTATTTAAGTATACTGAAAATGATAAAGAAGTATAATATATTTATTTAAGTGGTATATTCGAAGTGGGAGTATGTACTCCCGGGAGTACGAAACGGGCGTCCTATATATATATATATATATATATATATATATATATGCAGCCTGTTTTAAAGGCACAAGCTGCCACTGCTTGGGTGACTTTATAGAGAACCCACTCATAACATCCAACCATCTCAGAACACCCACTATAGCCCACATCATTCATCACCCACATCACAGAGCAAGGGGAGGGAAAGAGATAGAGAGTAAAGGGGAGTAGTTACCCCAGTGCAACCGGCAAATCGACCACCGGTAGTAACTCACCATATCCATATCCTACATGTATGCATATGAAACAACAACCCACATCAGTAAACAAACCAAACTCAAACCCAAAAACTGAAGCAACAGGGAATGGAAAATTTTGTATGTGTAAGACTGATGTTTTGCTCCGTCCAAATTAACCACATCTCATGAACCAACATCATACACAGAGAACCCACCCATATCATCCAACCATCACAGAACACCCACCATAGCCCACATCATTCATCACCCACATCACAGAGTAAGGAGAGGGAAAGGGATATATAGAGAGTAAAGGGGAGTAGTTACCTCAGTGCAACTGGCAAATCGACCACCGGTAGTAGCTCACCACATCCATCTCCTGCATGTATGCATAATCAGCAACAATCCACATCAATAAACAAATCAAACTCAAACCCAAAAACTGAAGCAACAGAGAATGGAGAGGTAGCCGGGGGAGGTCGGTGGAGAGGTCGAAGAGGGGAAGGTAGATCTGGCGCGCGGGGAGGTGGATTTTATCGGGGGAGGTCGATTGGACCGGCGGCTGCGGTGGCATCACTGTAGTTGTGTCACGACGGTGACACTACATAAGACACTCTTATCGTAAGAGTGTCTTGTGCAGTGAACCGTTGTGTCACAACCGACGACGACGGGAAGAAGGGCGGCGTCGGGAAGAAGGCGTGACTTGGGGGTGGCCGTCGGGAAGAAGGCGTTACTTGGGGGCGGCCGTCGGGAAGAAGGCGTGACTTGGGGGCGGCCGTCGGGAGGGGGCTTCAGGCGGCGGTGTCGAGGTTGGGGCACTCGGGTAGGGAGGGGAACAGGGTAGAGTAAGGACGCTGGGGAGTGACGAGTTAGGGCGCAAACCCTAGCGGGCTTCTATTAATAAAGGGATATTAGAGACGGTTCTATTATGGAACCGTCAGTGATACTTATCACATACGATTCTATAATGGAACCGTCTGTGATATGGTCTCACATCACAGATGGTTCCATAATAGAACAATCTATTATAATATTTATACATAAATGCAAATTCAGAAATACATATGACACATTCACGTATTAGTAAAGAATTATATATGAATATTTGCTAAAACTATGCTAAAATCGATAATTTTACGGTAAGTAGTTCAACACCTCTGCAAAGAACTTGGTATACTCATGCCTAATCCTGCAGTCATCACTGCAGAAGACGATGTAGTCGTCCCACCCTTCCATCACGCCACAGCCAGTGCTTGTGCATGGGTAGCCGTCCTCTGACAGCGCCCACACCCGGTCCAGCAGCCCGGCCATCTTCTTCCATGCCGCCTCTTGGACTATGTCCGCAGCGAGCCTCCGGCACCACCTGCACTCCCGGTTGGTCCTCTTGGTCGTCTCACACCCGCCGCCGGCTGACTCGCCCTCGACCTAGCTAATGTAGTGCTTCCCAACGTCGCCCATCTCGCTGACCGTGTAAAGGAGGAGGCCGAGCACGTAGGCCGCTACCTTGTGGCCAGCGACGGCCGCCCATTCAAGGAACACGAGGTCGAGCTGCATGTCTTGGGGTGTGAAGACAAACGCGGGGCTGGCGATGAAGCAGGCCTCCGGGTTGCCGGCACCAGCCATGTGGTTGACGACGGTGAGGTAGCACTCATTGTTCTGCCACTTCATCGCCTCCTACCACTACAACGCCATGCGCCTCCACACAGCGTGCTCCTTGGATGCCTTGTACATGGCCTTGCAACTATAAACTTCAAGATGATGGAATCTTATTACAAGAATTACTCTATAAGAGAAAATTAAAAGCTAGGCCAAATTAAGGTCATTGTTGCTAGTCAAATTTAGTTCAGAATTGAATCGATATTGGACACAAAACGAAATCATCACGAGATTATTTTGCGTCGTATCAACTGATATGACTTTTTGGTTTTTCTCCTTTTATAGATTTTCGGAGGAATTACAATCAGGTTCTCTATCAGAACCTGAACCCAAAACGAACACCTAAAGCTTTCGACAATTAACTAGGATAAGATACGCTATAGTAATCTTCAGAAACTGACAAAAACCGAACAGAATGATGACTCCTTCAGACCTACTAAAAACCAAAGAACAAAATACGTATGTGGCTCGTAGGCTGCGGAGGTCAGCAATGGGCTGAGGAGAGCTCGCAGCCACGAGGCCAACGATGCGGACGGCAACATCATGAGGAAAAGCGATGGCGATCGCCGACCTCCTCACCTTGGTCCTCGCCGTCATGCTCCGCTTACTCACCAACACCATGCATGCTCACCATGGCATATGATGTTCATTCTTCTAAAACATCGAAGAGATGCATCATACATAACTTCGACGCGAGATGAAGAGACGCATCGCGCATGAGCCGAAAGATTGAATTATCACAGACGGTTATATTTAAAAATTGTTTGTGAAGTATGTAATCACGGACGGTTCTTATTAAAAACTATCTGTGAAGTATGTAATCACAAACGGTTCTTATTAAAAACTTTTTGTGATGAGCTCTCTAGCTTCAGTTGTAAACATAGGAAAAGGAGCATCAACCGTATTTATGAAAAACAATTCTCAAAAAGATGGTGGTGCTTTTGTTACCAACAATTTATTATGAACAGATTCTAATAAATCATATCCGTCTGACTTCCGCCTTTATTTGTTAATTTAATCTTACCACAAGTTGTTAATTAAACCTATAAATAACCGTCAAAAGGGCGTGTAGAACTAAGACAAAATCACTCACAAACTTCCTATTTTTTCTTACTTCTATTTCTTCTTAAATTTCTCATCTCGATCCCTACCCTTCTAGCTAGCTAGTAAGATAAAATTCATAGAACAAATTAACTTTTCGACCACTGTGCATGGAAAGAACAAAATCCATGGATGATCGATCGACTACTTCAATTTAAGTTGTTGGAAAGTCAATTTGGTATATAGAAATTGGTAGAAGATCATATCCCTACGACCAGGTGAGCACTTCACTGTCTATGATGTGTAACTTCTAATCGATCGATCGATTATGTGAAGTACTTTTGCATTATTCTATTGATCGAAAGTTATACGTCAAGACAGTGAAGTTACACATGATACAGAAAAAGGTGCCTACCGGATTACATATCTTCTGCTTTCTTCTGTTAGGGAAATCAACTTCAATTCGACCACTTGAAAAGATCAATTTGGCCCGATCAGATGTGGTTAGAATTGGCTAATCAGTTGTTTCTAATTACAGATGGTTCTAATAAATAACCGTCTGTGAATTTAATAGTATCACAGACGGTTCTTGTTCAGAACCGTCCGTGATACTTCACAGACGGTTTTCAACATGAACCGTTTGTGATATTACTTATTCACAAACGGTTTTTAGCGCAGTCAATAACACAAATAGTTGCTAAACCAAAATCTTCCGTGATTGTATTTAATACAAACAATTTTGGTCAACCGTCTGTGATGAGACGTCCAGTATTAGCCTTTTTGTAGTAGTGTCTCCTACTCCCATTGCCATATCACAATCAATTGAGAGTACCTCTAGCAATCCCTACAACAGTTGGGCACCAGAAGGTACAGTGGATTGGACAACTATTGAAATTACACAAGGTGCTCCATCTGCTGAGGATGATTGAAATGTTGTTATGGTTGAGGATGGCATGTATGCCTTACTTGGCTTGAGAGATGATGATGCCAGGGTTAATTCTAGAGCAACAACACCAATGGTAAGTCCTCTTCCAACTAGAATTGAGGAAGATTTTGCTGAGGCAGCAATTGCAGTGGATGATGACATATCTAGAGAGACTGGGATTGTGATTGATCAAGATAATCCAACGATGAATGTTGGCGACATCTTCCCAAACATGAAAGCATTTAGACTAGCTGTCAGAAAGTTTGCAATTAATGGGCAATTTGACATGCACACCATTAAATCTGCTAAAACAAGGTTCAAGGGCAGATGCAAGGATGTGTGCTGCCCATGGACAATTAATGCTCATAGCACCAAGAATGGAGAAACCATCAGGGTACTAACTATATTTGATAAGTGTGGCTAACTGTCATGTTTGCTATATGATGTAGCTAACTGTCATTTTTGTATTTGCAGGTGACCAAGAAGTCATTTGAGCACACATGTTCATCGACTAGTAGGGTGAAGATCAGTATGGCATCTCAAGGTTGGGTTGCTGACAGGGTTATGGGGACCATGAGGAAGCACCCACATCTAGGGGTCAAAAAGATCTAAGAGAGGTTGCGGGATGAGTACAAGGTTAGTTTGCAATATGAGACAGTGTGGGCTGGTAGGCAGAAAGCAATGGATGGGACATTTGGTTCCCGGAAGGATAGTTTTGCGGTGTTGTATAGATTCAAGGCAGAAATTGATCTAAGGTCACCTGCTAGTATTATTCAGATAGAAAATAGGAAAATAGGTGGCAAGACATACTTTGATAGATTTTTTATGGCTCTGAAACTATGCATTGATGGTTTTTTGAGAGGCTACAGACCACATTTGAGTGTTGACTCAATAGCTCTGAATGGAAAATGGAGTGGACAGCTAGCTGCAGTGACTGCTCTAGATGGACATAATTGGATATTCTCAGTTGCTTTTGGTTTTATAGAATCTGGGACAACTGCTAACTAGACTTGGTTCATGTAGCAATTGAAGAAAGCAATAGTAATCCTCCCACCCTTACTATATACTTTGATGCTTGTAAAGGTCTACAAAATGCTGTGCAGAATGTATTCGCTGTAGCTGAGCAGAGAGAGTGCTTTAGGCACCTTATGCAGAACTTTGTGAAGAAATTTCATGGTCTTGTTTTTGGTAACATGTATCCAGTTGCTAGGACATACAGAGCAAATAGATTTGACCTTTACATGGGTAGAATACTTGAAGCAAGTCCTGAAGTTGGAGTCTACTTGAAGAAGCACCATAATTTGCTATGGATGATGAGTAGATTTTCAAAGGACATCAAATGTGAATACATCAACAACATCTGGCTGAGAGTTTCAACAGTTGGATTAAAGGACTAAAGGACTTGCCTGTTGTGAAACTAGTAGACAAACTAAGAGAAAAGATAATGGAAATATTTTATAAGAGGAGAATTGGAGAGAGGTTGCAGGGGGGAATTCTACCAGCCATAATACACCAACTCAATATGAATACTAGGAATTTAGAGAATTTGAAGGTGGGTACATCATCACATGAACCTACAGAGGTAACTGAGGTTGACAACACTCATGAAGTTCATAGACATGTTATTTACATCCTTGGACAGGAGTGCACATGTGGGGAGTGGCAGTTAACAGGCAAACCATGCCCTCATACATTGGCATTTATTACAACGGAAAGAAATGCAAATATAGAGGGATATGTACACAATTACTACTCAATTGCTAAGTTTAAAGCTGAATATGAAGGGATGGTTCAGCCTTTAGCTGGTAGGAACCAATGGCCCAAAGTTCACCTGGGATTTAAGTTGATGCCACCACTTGGGAAGAGATCAGCTGGAAGACCTCGCAAGAGTAGGTTTCCATCATTCCTAAAGAAGGGGAAATCAAGTATAGGAAGAAGGCAGTGCAAATGCAGTAGGTGTGGGGAGCTTGGCCATCGTGCTAACAGTTGTCATCTCAACTCAAAAAAGGTAACATCATGAAGGATGCATTTATATTTTTTCCATTACATGTTTCCTGATTGCCTTATGTAACTGATGTGTACAATAGGACGAGAAATGCTACAAAGAAAGGAAATGCAGAGGGTGGGTCTATTGGTACACCCCTTGCTGCATTGCAGCCAGCAACTCTGAGCAATAGCTCTAGGCCTATCACTAGGACGTATGGACTTCCATTTTGTCAATATGTATGCATTTTGTCAATAGGTATGGGCATCTCACAATGAATGTAATATGTATGCATTTTGTCAATAGGTATGGGCATCTCACAATGAATGTAATATGTATGCAGGAAGCTAGCACTGTCAATGGGAGGAGTTGACAACTAAGACTTGGCAATAGTCCCTACAAAGACTATTCACATGAAGAAGTTGCCACCAATCAAGAAGAAGAAATGAGCAAAAATTAGCATTTTGTGTTCTAGACTTGTTGGCATGGACTTGTAGCTGTTTTAATATATTTTGTCAGTATGTATGGACTTGTAGTCTATCGGTACATTGCTATGTTAGTATGTTGTTTGCATGGACTTGTAGCCAAGTTCTAGATCATAATGTCAGTATCCTTGTTCTCGACTGGTTCTGGATGTATGCCAACAGATAGACCTATGTCAATTGTAATTTCATGTTCTGGTAATGTATGCAAACATAATGCTTGTTCTAGAATTGCTATGTTAGTACGTTGTTTGCATGGAATTTTATTTCTGGAATTGCTATGTCAGCATGTTGTTTGCATGGACTTGTAGCCAAGTTCTGGACCATCATGGACATAATGCTTGTGCTGGACCATCAGTATGTTGTTTGCATGGACATAATGCTTGTTCTGGATTGGTCCTATGTCATAATTGGAATTGTATATCTGGTTCACATTTGGACTGATCTGGTCCTATGGACATTCCATATTAACACACATATACAAAAAAAGAGAACAATCATCATGTCACACATCAAATGATCCATATAATTATTGCCATTTTCAATAGATGAAATTACAGATGCTGTCCAGATTTTCAAACAAAATAACCACCTTGCTAAAACCAGGCAACTAAGATCAGCACCTATTACACATCAAGTTTCCATTTCAAGACAACATGATCCCACTAGGGGCTACAAGTGACAAACTAGTTCCCTGATACAACAATTACAGCCATTACAACTAAAGCAACGACCAACAAGTTGAGAGCATCAATTGTGATATAAACTCTTGCTTGCTTCAACACCTTGTATATGGTCGCAAAGTGTTACCATTGGAAGCCTTCAACTCCGCGAGCTCTGCTTTCATGGCCTCAAATCAGTCTTTAGAGTGGATGTGGCTTCAACTAAATCTGTAATTACATCTTCGGGGGAAGTGGTGTCCTCTTGAATCAACCTCTTCTCGGTCAGGAAATCCACATATTCTTCTGTCCACATGAAGAACGAGCAAGTCTTTTATTCCTACAACAAACCAAACACCAAAAGGGACCCCAAAATCAAATGAAGAAACCCCTCCCAAATCGGCCGAACCAAACCCTAATTAAAACTCAAATCGACAGTTCCAAGAAGGACTACTTACATTCTGTTGGTTCACATGACACTGTAAAATACCTTCCCCATATTTTCCTCCTTCCTGCAAGTGAGTTCGAGCAAGGCGGCCTTCTTGCAGTCTGGCACTCCACAAGGGGAAGTCTGGTGTTGCCTCGAAGAGAATGCATAGATAAGTTCATCATTGAAGAATCCAGGAAGTGTACCTGGGACCATCCCTTCGAATGTGTAGAGGTGCTCGACTGAGACATGCCGTCCCAACCCACCACAGCTGTTGCGCTACCCGTCGGCGGTAAGTCGGGTGCCTGCGTCGGAGCAACTGGAGAATGGGGGGAGAATGGATGAACCCTAGCGAGCGCGAGCGAGGAGAACAGGGGAGTTGGTTTGGTGCGACCGGTAACAGGGCCTGTTCCGACCCTAGGGGTAATGTGGTAATGTCACGTGCTGGGTAACGGGAAAATAGGTGGATAATATTAAAATAATATAAAAGAGGGCAAATAACGAAGAAAACGACTAACTTGAGGGCAAACAATGTATTACATCGGGAAAGGGTGTATTTTCTGAAAACCCAACTAATTTGGAACTTTTTTATTATTAATTAACCCTTTTTAAAATTTTATTTTAAAGTTAACCCTTGTCGGTGTATTAGAACCGATCTTACGTAAAGATTATTTGATTCGGGGGGTCTCCTAGAGATGAAATCACGCAGAGTGGTTGACACGGGATGTTTTAGACAGGTTCAGGCCTTCTCAGGGGAGAATAACAACCCTACTCCTGTGTGTGTATGGTATTGACTGTATTCTCAATGATCAAGCAAGAAACTAAGACTATTACAGAGAATAGTACTTGTGTTTCTCCTTGACTCGCTCTGTTTCCACCCTCCCTTTCACCCTCTGATTGATGTCTTTATATAGTCGTGAAGGAGTTGCCGTTTTGTCCTGCGGAAGAGGCGCCTAATTAAGCCAGTAATGGGCGCATGATGGCAGTAATTACCGGCGCATTGGCTTCTTCACGCCGTCTGGCAGTTATCTTTCAGAGGTAATGGGGTATTTAAGCACTATTATTACGCGGAATAATAGTGTGTGTGGACCGTTCGGATTCCTTAATCAATTGGACCCACTCGCTTGTAGGTTTGATTATAAGGTGGTCGTGGTTTACTTGGTCGTAGTAGGACTTACGACTGGGTATAAGTCGTAGTAGAGCTTACGACTGGGCAATAGTCGTAGAAGGACTTACGACTGGGTAATGGTCGTAGAAGGACTTACGACCAGGTAGTGATCGTAGAAGGACTTACGACCATGACATAGTCGTAGTAAGACTTACGACTATAGGGGTGATTGTAGAAGATCTTACAATCACTTGGTAGGCCTCCCCCTTATAAATATAAGGGGTACTTCTGGGGACTATGTGACATCATATTTACCCATAATAAGAATTATAGATAAAAGATAAAATGAGGATTATTAGATCCTCGTCATCTAGCCCCCCAGCTTCAAGTGAAAGTAACTTACTTGGTGAAGGATTTGCAAATAGACTTACGACTATGAAAATGTCGTAGAATAATGGTCGAAGGAAAAACTCTTCGACATTTGAGTGCTACTTTGATCAGGAATTTGCTTGGTCAGGAAGGTTGCTTACGACTATCAAAAAGTTATAAAAACCCCTACGACTGTGAAGTGGTCGTAGTAGGGCGATCGGAGAAAAAAACCCTTCCGGTTGATACTTCCTTCGACCAGAAAGGCTTGGTCAAGAAAGTAATTTCGCTTGGAGGTGACAAAACGAACCTAATTTTCCCGAACAGACCATCTGGGGAATTGCAAACGACTCCCACAGATCTGTTGATGAGACGGTTCCCGAAGCGCAGTTGCAATCGTGAAGATTGCTTACGACTATCAAAAAGTCGTAAAAACCCCTACGATTGTGAAGTGGTCGTAGTAGGGGGATCGGAGAAAAAACCCTTCCGATTGATACTTCCTTCGACCAGAAAGACATGGTCAAGAAAGTAATTTCGCTTGGGGGTGACAATACGCACCTAAATTTCTCGAGCAGACCATCTGGGGAATTGCAACCGACTCTCACAAACTTGTCCTATGAGGCGGTTCCCGAAGCGGTGCAACCAACTCCCACAGACCTATAGACGAGACGTTTTCCGAAGCGGTGGCAATCGTGCGGTTATAAAAACTCACCAGGAGTTAAACTTGGATTTTTACCTTTTTCTCAAATCGCTCTGCTGTTCTTCGAGCTCTTGCTTTCTCCGCCTTCGACTAGGTTTCATCTTCTCCGCCGCCAACCCAATCAAAAAACTTCTTGTTTCTGAGCGAAATGGCCAAGAGAGTTTCCGAATGGGAAGAATCGGAGATGGATGCGGCCAAGATCAAAATCTTGGTCGACGCCGGGAAGATTCCAGAGAAGGCTCTGGTGAAGTGGATCCTGGCTATTAGGCAAAGATCGCCGTCGGGAAAATGGGCAAATCCCCGTCTTCCAAGCGTATTGTGAGTGCGGCCTCCGACCGCTGCCACCCTTTCTTACAAAGGGTACTCGAGCACTTTGGGGTGGAATTGGTGAACTTAGGTCCTAATTCCATTACCATGTTGAGTGTCTTCGTAATTGCATGAGGCGTACCTAGGATTCCGCGGACCTCGAGCTATTCCAATATTATTATGGGATGGCTCGACAAACCGAATCGCCGGAAGTCATGATCTCAAGCTCCACGACTCGAAGTCGAAGGAGTATATTCAGAGTTTTACCCGGTCTTCATGGCCGGGGTGGAGGAAGAGGTGGTTTTACTGGAAAGTCACCTCTGAAGACAGCCTCTCTTTCGCGGGGAAGGCTGCCGAGAAGAAATCTTCATGGGATTCGACTCCTGAAGATATCAGCCGGATTGCCCCCTATATTCAAGCCATCAAGGACTTGAAAGAAGAAGGTCTGACCGGATGGCATGTGGTGAAAGATTTCATCACACGCCGAATTAGTCCTCTGAAGAAACGAGCATCTCCTATGTGGAGATACTCGGGGAGAGGAGACCCAACCAGGGACAACGACGAGGGTAAGTAACCTCCGACTTAGCCTTCGGTTTAGTCTTTCTTAACATTGTCTAAAATTCTTATCTGTTTACACAGATCTTTCACAGGCCGAGGTTGACTCTAGAGTCAGACTCATCTGTGAGAAATCTCCGCCACTCCGAGTGGCGGTTCCTCAAATCATTGCGGCTTTGTCCGTAGATGAAAAGATAGAGCGCCTAAAGGTAATCAAAAAGTTGATTCTTTCTTTAGGACTTTATAGTCGTAGAAGATACTTACGACTAATGGTGATCGTAGAATATCTTACGATCAAGAAAGTGTCGTAGAAAAACTTACGACTTGGCAGTCGGTCGAGAAAAACTTACGATCGATCGGTGATTCTTCTTTTTACTCGCTTTGCTTTACGTAAAGTAGGCATGGAAAATCGTCAGGACGACGAGGAAGTCGTACTGATGACTATTGGCGCAGGGTTGTCGAAAGACAGAGGCTCGGCTCCTCCATCTAAGAGACGTCGACTTGCAAGATCTGCCGACAAGGGAGGAGCAAGCTCGAGCTCTGGTCTTTCGACCAGACCCTCTACAAAGCTCGCGGCACCGTAGCCATATCTCGGCCGAGGCCGCAGCTATCGGGCCGAGGAGGTTGAAGCACCAATCTCTTAAGCGCAAACCTCGCAAGGCTAAGGTACCCTTCTATTATGACAAGGAATCTTTCGCATTCTTGCCACTCCTAGTTTTGTTAAGCAACCGGAAAAGGAGATCTGAAAGATTTTATGTCTTTATGAAGGACGATCTTTGCTCCAAAGACCATCCGCAATGAGGGTAGTGTTGCTCTTGGAATGGTCGAGACTGATCTCGGCCATCCAGAGAACCAGGAGACCAGAGCCCTGGTTCCTGTTCAAACTCTACGACCAGACGTGGTCGTAGCTAGGCCAATTATTGAACTTCGACCAGACGTGGTCATGGAGAAGAAGAGGTCCTCCGTTGGGAGGATTGCTCCTAAATTCTGGTTAAGACCGAGTGCGAGGTATGTGAAATGTACTAAAGTGTAAGAACAACATTTACCTTTTTCCTTTTCACAACCTGATTTGCTTCTCTTTATTTTAGTCCGACTCCTTCAGCCCCCGGGGATGCTTCCGTTGAGAAGCCCATTATTACTTCTTCAGTTGCTGAAGAGGTAACAATGGAAGTGGTTGAAGGAGCTTCCTTGACCCAGGTGGCTCCCGAAGTGGTTTCTCCAACTGCTGTGGTCGTAGCTACAACTACTGAAGTCATAGCTACGACTACTGAAGTCGTAGAGACCACAGAGGCAGCTGCAAGAGCCCCCGGTCAAGGTGATGATGACTCTGCACACCGTACCGGAAAGGAAGTCGTGGCAGACATTCCTTCCGGTGTCCAAAGAGAAAGTGCAGCCACAGAATCAGAGGATGAAGAACCTTTCAACTTCTGTGCTGATTTCTTTGGACCTGCTTCCGTCATAGGGTCTGCTGCTTACAGATCTCGCGACCGAGTCCCCCATCCCAAGGATATTCCAAATAGAGGAAATACCTTCGACAATGAGCGCCTTGAGGAGGTGTGGTGGGATAAAGTCGCGAGGATAGACAAGCTGCAGAACCCGGAGTTTGTGTATTCAACCTTTGCTAGGTCGACTATGAATGTAAGTATTTTTAGAATACTTATATATGTGGCTTTCCTTTTCTTCTCACTGTCTTCTTTTTGCAGAAAGCTCTGGAGCAAATTGCCGTTGTCGGTGAGTATCATTGACAACTTTTAGAGCTGCGACAAGAGAAAGAAGAACTCTGCATACAGGCAGAGAGATGGTAAGTTACTGTTATTCATAGTCGTTTTCGACTTGACTACTTGTATAGTATTTTACGAGAATAGTCATGGAAAAAACTCATGACCAAGTACTGGTCGTAAAGAGCTTACGACTAATTACGACCAGGTTGTGGTCGTAGAAAGACTTACGACCATGACATAGTCGTAGAAAAACTTACGACTATGTCGGTGGTTGTAGAAGGACTTGTAACCAATCGGCTGATATTTATCTCCATTTTTGTCCTCTGTAGGCTAAAAAGCAACACGAAGACCTTAGCTGACTCACTCGATTATGAAAAAGAGGAGTCGAGAAAGCTAAGGGAGGAAGTAATAGTCCTCTCGGATAGACTTCGAGAAGCCATCTCTGCATCTAGAAGATTGCAGGAAAAAAAAATAAACAGTAAGTGCTGAACTTAAGACTGTTTTTATCTTTAACCTTTACCCAACTCTCATTTCTTTTCCAGAAAAAGAAGATGAGATGCGGAAGCTCCGAACCGAAGTTGAAGAAAAGGCTTTGGTCATTCAGGAGTTTTCTCGCATTACCAAGAACAAGGATCAGGAACTCGAGGGTCTGAGAACTCGAGTAACAGGTAAGCAATTCTTTACCTGTTGTCCTTTTCGAGTATTTTCCCTTTTCTAATGCTAATTTCTTGTTCAGAAATTGCTGCCGAGTTGAGAAGCCTCGAGGTTGAAATCCAAGAGAAGACTCTGATCTACAATGAGTCCATCCGCATTGCTAAGATGAATGCAGAGGACATCAGATCATGGGAGAAAAAGCACGCTGAAACCATTGCTTCCCATGAAGAAGAGGTCAAGAAATTGGACTCTCAACTAGTAGGTAAGAAATGCTTTTACCTACAATTATCTTTGTGTTATTTTCCTCTAGAAGTTTATTTTTGTTTGACCGGTTTTATTCTTTTCAGAACAAGTGGTCGAAAACAAGAAACTTCGCGAGGCTTCGACTCGTACCCAACAGGAGATGGAGTCGATGAAGACTAGTCTTCAAGGCAACATCACACTCCTGAACAATGTACTTGGTGAGCTACATTCTGAGGGAAAAACTCCTCGAGAAGATACTGTAGCTGCTCACATAAGTACCATTGGGGAACAAGTCGGAAACTTGCAAGAAATGGTGACCACTCTGAAGGCTAATCAAGCCGAATCAATAAGGGAGGCAGTCGAAGCTGCAGTAAGTTACGCCTTGGCGAAACTTAAAGCTCAAGACCCCCGCCTTAATGTGCAACCAATCGAAGCCGACTTCGACTGTCCTGAATCAGAGGCAAGTCGTCTGATTGAGGAAATACAGTCAGTTGGCAAAAAGGTGGCGGAGGAAATGCAGCTAGGCACTCCCCCTTCAGAGTAATCTTGTAACTACTTTGTAAGGCAGACAGTTTCTGTTGATGAGAAATATATGATCCAACTTGTTTCCTGAAAATCATCTTGTCGAGTAGTTAGTAACTCAAAAGATAATAAACGAATGAAAGACTAAGAATTGAAGTCAAATTAATAACTTTATCCTAGCCCCCGACTATTTGCTTAGCTTGTTTAGACAATCTAAGTAAATAGTATTTGAAATGGGGTTTCTGAAAACAGAGAGAGGTTTGTTTAACTTATAGTTTTTGTTATGGTTGTCAAGCACTGGTCGAAAGAGTAGAAACGACTCGACACTAGGAAGTTCCTTCTAGTGGGCAGGACCACGTGCAGAGAGGAAAGGCTTCGACTAGGTGATGTTACCACCTCCGACTAGTTTAATCGAACCAGGAACAGCAACTTGAGTTAAGCAAACGTCTTAGAGGACTTTAATAATTCGTTCGCCCTTTTTTAGTGGACTCGATAAGTTTTTTCCAGTAGCAAAAGTGGGAGACTGAGCAACGCTAGGAAGTTCCTTCTAGTGGGCAGGACCACGTGCAGAGAGGAAAGGCTTCGACTAGGTGTATCTCTTCCTTCGACCAGTTAAAACGAAACGAGTACACCAAAGGTGGTCGAATAAATATAAGAAAGTGCACTCTACTTAGAATATTTTTCGAAATTACTGAAAAAATAAACTAAGATGGGAAGAGTTGGCTTTGAGAACATTTCGACTAGATAGAACCTGAACCTCTGTATTGGCAACAAAAGTGAGTAACGAGTCGATGCTAGGAAGTTCCTTTTAGTGGGCGGGACCACATGCAGAGATGAGAGACTTCGACTAGATGATGTTACTTGCCTTTCGACCAGTGTAAAGAAAGCTGGGCATTTTTGGATCTTAGTCGAAAGATTATAAAAGCACTACTAAAAAATAAGACAAAAGAGGTAGAAGGAACCTGGACTTTTATTGCCTGAGAGGTTGGTCACACATAGAATTTGCGTAACTGGTCGATGTTCCAAGAATTTGAGAGAACTTGTCCGTCTTCCATTGCTAGTCGTACCGACCCTGGTCGAGTGACTTCGACCACTGTGTAAGGACCTTCCCACTTGGGAGAAAGTTTATTCCGATTAGACTTGGTTTGGCAGAGTCTCAACACCAAGTCACCTACAGCAAGGCTGCGAGGCCGGACCATACGATCGTAGTATCTGCGTAGGGCTTGTTGGTAGACTGCTGAACGGATTAAGGCCATGTTTCTCCTTTCTTCAAGTAGGTTAATGTCATCTGCTCGAAGTTGTTCCTGGTCGGAGTTGTTGAAGGTTTCAACTCGTGTCGACCGTAATTTTAGCTCTGGAGGAAGCATGGCTTCGGCTCCGAACACTAGAAAGAATGGTGTTTCTCCTGCCGCCGACTAGTGGTCGCATCTAACCGCCCATAATACTGGAAGGTAATTCTTGTACCCAAGCCCCGAGCGCTTAACAAGTCGGGTCGAAGACTCGGGTTTTAATTCCTCGCATTATTTGGTGCTTGCACGTTCGACCGCCCTGCTTGCTTTGGGGATGTTGCAATTGTTTACCATTGTTCGTGCTAATTAGCATAGCATAACTTGGTATCCAACTCGTCTTGATCTTGCTCTCAATCTTTCTCCTCAATCAAAATTCATAACTTGTCCTCCCATATGGTGCGCCATGGGGGTTTATATAGCCTCCCACGCAGCACACAAATTCGGATGAAATTTTGCACTTGCCATGTTCCCGTGTCCTCTCCATGCATGGCCAATTGTTTACCATTGTGTGTAATTATCCTCTCAAAGATGAATAGAATTCTCCGCATAGGACTTTACGATCATACCGCCACGGACGCCCTAACAACAAGTGACATGCATGCATAGGCACGACGTCACACTCCACTTTGATAGTCTCCTATCAAAAACAAACTTTGACACGATGAGTAATTTTCTCCAAATCGGCTAATTACGCATCTCATCATAAACCTTTTTTGCGAATGTGCTTGAACCTTTATATCGATTCTGAGTTCGGCTTTGATCCACTTTGTGAGCGTGTCAATGGCCACAAAAGGAATTGAAACCTCCTTCAGGTGCTTTGGGAAACGGTCCTAGGATATCTAGACCCAGTGCGTAAGAGCAAAAAGGCCAAGAAAGAGGTATTATGCTGTAATGCTTGAGTGGTTGGTGTATCCAAATCTCCTCTTGGTTTCTACCATGAAACGGCATTGGACACACTTTTTAACCACCTCTTTGGCATCGTGATATGGCCGATCAAAAGGCCAAGAAAGAGGTATTGTCCAATGCTTGAGCTGGTTGGTGTATCTGCCTACCATGAAACGGCATTGGACAGAGCAGAGAAACCTTATCGAAAGGCTTTACTGACCAATGTTCTCAGAGGAAGCATCGTCCCACAGATGCCACTGTGTATATCATGAAGGAGTGTTATTCCTTCGCTTTGCGGAATGCATCGCATGAGTATCTCTTGGGTTCCTCGTTTGTAGAGGACTCCTTCGACCAAAGTATACATTTTGGCTTTTCGGGATAAACGATCTTCCTCAAGATCATCTTCGGGTACGGAACCCTTGTAAAGATACTCGTAGATGGGAGTCATCCAGGTATCCTCGTAGTCTAGTGAGGCCATCTCAATAGGAGGTGTCTCTGGTTCTTCGACTGAGACGACTTTTGGAGTTGCTCCAAGAAAACTCCTTTTGGTACTGTAGATCGGGAAGAAGCCATCCGAGCAAGTTGGTCTGCGAGGAAATTATCCTTTCGAGGGATGAATTGTACCTCGAGACCTAAAAAATGCTTTTCTAGCTTACGTACTTCCGATAAGTACCGAGACATTGTCGAACTAGAGCACCGTACTCTTTCCCAACTTGATTCACGACTAGTGAGAATCTCCTCTCACGAGTAGTCGATTTAATCGAGAGTACTTTCGCACTCGTATGCCGCCTAGCAAACCTTCGTACTCGCCACATTGTTAGTGGCACGAAAGTTTAATTGTATGGCATACTTTAAGGTTTCTCCGTTAGGAGATACCAGACCACCACGACCCAGAGCCACTTAAAGTAAGTGACCGTCAAAGTACATCGCCCATCGGTCATGGGAATCGTCGGGATCTGAGCAGTTCGAGATTTGTCCATTCGGTGACAAAGTCTGCCAAGATCTGGGATTTTATGGCCGTTCGGGACACGAAATGGAGGTCGAACTCCCCAAGTTCGACTGACCATTGTGCCATGCGTCCCGCTGTTTCCTTATTATGGAGGATTGCTCCCAAAGGAAACTCGAGGCAACACTGACTATTTTGTGCGCCTGAAAATAATGCCGCAGTTTTCTCGAAGACATGAGGAGGGCATATAGAAGTTTTTGGACCTGAGGGTAACGCTCCTTAGGCCCATGTAAAACTTCGCTGACGTAGTAAACCGGTCGTTGTACGTTTTCATATTCTACGACCAGTACTGCGCTTGCTGCCTGTGGCGTGGCAGCTAGGTAAATTAAGAGCGTCTCTTCTGGCTTTGGAGAAACCAGAACAGGAGCACTCGAAAGGTACCTCTTGACATCCTCGAAGGCAGCATTTGCCTCGTTCGACCACTCAAAACCTTCATGTCTCCTGAAGAGTTTAAAGAAAGGTAGTCCTTTTTCTCCTAGTCGTGCGATGAAACGACTTAAAGCCGCCATGCACCCAAAGTGAGTTTCGGACATCCTTTTTGTGGTCGGGCGATCCGAGGATGGCCTTTATTTTTTCAGGATTTGCTTCGATTCCTCGTTCAGATATTAGGAATCCAAGCAATTTTCCTGAAGAAATTCCAAACACACACTTCTCGGGATTAAGTTTTAAGCGGTGCTTTCTGAGATTGTCGAATGTTTCTTGTAGGTCGGTGATATGATTAAATTTCTTAACGCTTTTTACGACTAGATCATCAACATAGGCTTCCAGATTCCGGCCTAATTGAGATGAAAAAGTCGATTGCATTAAGCGTTGAAAAGAAGCACCGGCATTCTTTAGACCAAATGGCATTTTGACATAGCAAAAGGTACCAAATGGTGTAATGAATGCGGTCTTCTCTTCATTGTTCGACACATATTGATCCGTGATATCCGAATATGCATCTAAAAACTTAATATTTCACAACTGCAGAGAATCAACCAACCGATCGACACGAGGTAAAGGAAAATCATCTTTTGGACAAGCTTTATTAAGATCGAGAAAGTCACGCACATACGCCATTTGCCGTTTGACTTTTTGACCATTACAGGGTTAGCCAACCACTCTGGGTGGTTGACTTCTCTTATAAAGCCTGCTTTAAGTAGCTTATCCAATTCTGATTTAATAGCATCTCGTCGATCGGGGCAAATCTCGTAATTTTTGTTTTACGGTACTTTATCGGTAGTAAAGCTAGCTCGCTTTCGATCACCTCCACAGGAACTCGGGCATGTCGGATGCTTACCACGCGAAGACATCTGCGTTAGCTCGGAGGAAGGTAATGAGGGTGTCTTCCTATTTGGGGTCGGAAGTCTCCCGATCACGAATAGTCTTGAGGGTTTCTCAGCGTCGGAGGAACCTCTTTGACTTGGTCGTTCGGCTTTGGTGCAGCTTTAGGCTTCGACTTGCTAGTCGAAGGCTGACTTTCGTCTCGAGTTGGTATTTGACCAACCATCTCGAGGATCGGCGGTCGCAGTTTATACGCCATCTTCTTGTCACAATGAATTGTGATCACTCCTTTGGGACCTGGCATCTTAAGACATTGATACCCATAATGAGTAGCCATTAAGAATTTTGCCAAAGTTGGTCGTCCGAGTATGGCGTTATATGCCGTATCGAAATCGACCACATCAAAGGAGACTTTCTCGTCCTATTGAAATTACTTGGTGAGCCAAATGTTAAAGGAAGAGAAACTTGGCCAATGGGTTTGGCCGAAGACCCCGGTACGATTCCATGAAAAGAGTATCGTACCGGTCTTACCTTTGTCCTGGGTACTTGCATCTCGTCCAGGGCATTAGTAAATAGTATGTTCAAGGAACTACCACCATCAACCAACACTCGATTGACCCGACAGTTGTTGATGGTGGGTTCGACCACAATCGGATATCGACCTGATCGATTCGAAGTGATCGGGCAATCACCCTTCTCGAAAGAAATGGTAACTTCCGACCACTTCGGTAGGTTATTGACAAGAGGAGCATCTATAGAGTTTACCTCTCGTCCGACAGCTTTGAGTTATCGTTTCGACTCGTATGTCGATGATCCTCCGTAGATGTGCTTTACGGTATGTTGCGGATCTTGGAACGGCATCTCTTCATCATCCGACGACTTTTGGCCACTCGTATTCCCTACTTGTTCGAGAGTGGGGAGTGGCTCTTTGCCGTTGTAGTAGTCCTCGAGCTTTCTTTGGAAAACTCGGCAGTTGCGGAGGTCATGTCCTTCCTTTTTATGAAAAGGACACCACCTTGGTTTGTCGTTCCTACGATCAGGGCGCTTACCTTTGCCTTGATCAGGGTACGACTTGATGGTTCGGGGTTCTTTATCTTTCACGGCCAAGACCTCCTTGAAACCACTGGTTTGTGGTTTTTGACTCTTTATTTTCTTCTTGGACTTCTTTGCTTTCTTGTCCTTACCAACTTCACCTGGCTCTTGAGGAGTGTACGTTTCTCGATCAATAGTGTTGTTCCACTCGACCGCCTCAGAAGCAGTCGCATATCGATCGGCCATCTCGAAGAGCTCGGCAACAGTGTTGGGAGGATTTAAAGCAATATCCTCTGTTATCCTTCTACTACGGACTCCTTGCTTAAAAGCCCTGATCACAGATGAGTCAGAAATTTCCGGAATTGAGTTACGAACCTGACTAAAGCGTTTGATGAATTGACGCAAAGTCTCGTTGTTGTTCTGTTTTATCCGGTGCAAGTCGTCTTCCTTTCGTATGGTTGTATGTGCCTTGGAAATTCGCCTGTAGAAGATCGTAGAGGTGTTGCCAAGAGTAGATCGACTCGAGTGGTTGGTTTAATAACCACGATCGAGCGGATCCTTCAAGCACAGTCGGAAGGTAATTTGCCATTACATGCTCTCCTCCTCCTGCTGCTCGGACAGCTGTTGTATAGATCTGAAGAAATTCGATGGGATTTTGAGATCCATCAAACTTCTCCATGTTCACTGGTCGAAAATGAGGTGGCGTAATGAATCGCCAAGGTCGCGAAAATGCGGCATCCGGTAATAACTTCTTGATGCCTTCTTTGCAGGAAAGAAGGGTTAATGTCACCAGGTGATCGTATACGATGATACCCAGCAACAGGCTGACCTGTCCTGTAGTAGGTCTCAGCTCTACGAGGGGAATACTCCTCGTACTCCATCCGTTGCGGATTTCCTTGTCGAAGTGGTGAATGATCACCTCTCAGAGGGCTTCTTGATCATCGACCAATCGAAATGTATTTCTCGAGTAGGGGATCGATGCGACTTGTGGCCGTGTCGATTTCTACGTGGTGAAATATTTGATTGACTGGTAGCTGAGGAAGTCGCATTGCTACGATTACCTGAATGATGTCGACGAGGTACTTCCAGTCTTGTCATTACGATTCGAAGCCTTTGCGCAATCTCTTCAGCAAAGAGATCGTACCCTGGCGTTCGAGCAAGCTCTTAATTGGGATTTTCGAGCAAGTCGTTGATGTCCTGGAGTTCTTGCACCTCCTTCGACTGATATTGGATGCGCCCCGACAGATTCTTCTGGGCTGCAATCTTCTTCCGTCGGATGGCCTCAAAATCCTCCTCATCAGATCTTTGAGGCCTTCTCAGTGGAGTGCGAGAATATCGAGGATTTCCCTCGCGTTCATCAGAGTGTTGATTCTGTCCGTCACCGGTGGTGCCCTTGCCATTACCACGAGGGGCGCGGTGTGTGATCTTCGGGAGTGTTCTTATCTCGGCCTCCATGAGGTGACCACGATTTGAGGAAGGACGAAGACCTCCCGTTGATGATTCTCACTTGCGCTCGATGCCTCCCCGCTTGAGGAGTACTCGAGAGACACCATCTGGCGACTTGGAGCAATCCCCTCCAGGTAGGGGAACTCTGGGTTATAACTGTCTCCGTCCGCAAATGAGATCTGCGGAGAGACGGTCGAATTTGCAGGAAAAGCATGCTTGATCCCACCCTCTCTGGAGTTACCCTGAGAGAGAGGATCACCAGATGTTGGTGGAGTCCTGGAATGGTGGCTCTCAGAACTTGTCTCACCAGATCGGACCGCCTTAGGGGGACTTGGACATTTGGAGGAAAAACTCTCGTCGTGTCGTGAGTCCTCCTGGGTGCGGTTCTGGTCGGATTGACCCTTGTCCTTTGAGGGAATTGGCTCCTCTGTTGGACGTATCGTTGTGGGGGATAAGGATCCCTCCTCAACTCCATTGATGGGATGGTTTCCTGGAGAATGATCTCCGGAGGCAACATCACCATCAGCGGATGCATCACTCGGCTCGTAGTCGAAACCGGCATCCATGTCGACGTCGGAAGATCCCCACGGTCGGCGCCAACTGTCGGTGTATTAGAACCGATCTTACGTAAAGATTATTTGATTCGGGGGGTCTCCTAGAGATGAAATCACGCAGAGTGGTTGACACGGGATGTTTTAGACAGGTTCAGGCCTTCTCAGGGGAGAATAACAACCCTACTCCTGTGTGTGTATGGTATTGACTGTATTCTCAATGATCAAGCAAGAAACTAAGACTATTACAGAGAACAGTACTTGTGTTTCTCCTTGACTCGCTCTGTTTCCGCCCTCCCTTTCACCCTCTGATTGATGTCTTTATATAGTCGTGAAGGAGTAGCCGTTTTGTCCTGCGGAAGAGGCGCCTAATTAAGCCAGTAATGGGCGCATGATGGCAGTAATTACCGGCGCATTGGCTTCTTCACGCCGTCTGGCAGTTATCTTTCAGAGGTAATGGGGTATTTAAGCACTATTATTACGCGGAATAATAGTGCGTGTGGACCGTTCGGATTCCTTAATCAATTGGACCCACTCGCTTGTAGGTTTGATTATAAGGTGGTCGTGGTTTACTTGGTCGTAGTAGGACTTACGACTGGGTATAAGTCGTAGTAGAGCTTACGACTGGGCAATAGTCGTAGAAGGACTTACGACTGGGTAATGGTCGTAGAAGGACTTACGACCAGGTAGTGATCGTAGAAGGACTTACGACCATGACATAGTCGTAGTAAGACTTACGACTATAGGGGTGATTGTAGAAGATCTTACAATCACTTGGTAGGCCTCCCCCTTATAAATATAAGGGGTACTTCTGGGGACTATGTGACATCATATTTACCCATAATAAGAATTATAGATAAAAGATAAAATGAGGATTATTAGATCCTCGTCAACCCCCCAAAAACTTTATTTTCAATTCTGACCCCTTTGGTCACGCCACCACCCGTGGCATGGCAAAACAACATTGTCACAACATAGAATAAGTCTGCTAAAATAACACTTTTTGTCACGCCATTGGTGGCGGCGTGACTAAACAGCACTGTCACTCCACATGTGGTGGTGTGACAAGAGTTTGCCCAAATACGGGCTGGCGTGACAGTGTTATTTTGTCACGCCACGGGTAATGGCGTGACCAAAGGGGTCAGAATTTAAAATAAAGTTCGCAGGGGTTAACTTTAAAATAAAATTAATAAAAATAAAAAATAGATATAAAATTGTGAACTGTGTTGTTCTGTAATGTCTCAAATTAACCTTCAGGGTTAAATACAGGGACTTAGATGATATAAATTTGCATAACTTGAAAAATATAGCAAATTTTGTGTAGATTCCAGAAAACATAGAGTTTGTTATGTTTGGATTCCAGAAGTAGAAGTGATGGATGTTTGATCACCGAGGCAACGGGTGGGTTGACCGATGAATGGCGTTAATTGTGTCGGGTTTGCACGTGGGAGCGATGCTGAGTTGTTTGATGTTCATGTACCATTGTGGAATGTTTTTAAGGTAGATCATCGATTTTGTCCAAGGAATGTTGCTTCGAGTTCGGTGCCGCTTTTGGATTGTTCTTGCTTTAGAGGGGTAGATATCGGGTTGTTTGCTCGTGTCTTTACAATTAATTTGCCATGACATTTATTTATATTTTATTTATGATTATTTAAATGCCATTATATAATGATGATGATGACATGACATGATGATCATATGATATGGTGATGGTATGGTAATGCTGATAATGGATCATACTAATGGATAATGGAAAAATATGTTGCATTATTTGCATTCATAACGATAGGAGTTACATGAGCCAGGTCGGTGAGAAAGCCATGTAACTATCCGGTGAGGCCGATGAGTAATATTACATGACTACTACTCTAGAGAGTTCTAGATAAAATTCTACTTCAGTATGGACTTTACTGGAGTGAAGGATAGAGTGGTTCACCAACGGGTGATCACACCGCTATATTGGTGTCAGCTGATGGAGTTGCATATGAGCATGGAGCATACTTGAGCATTGCATACATGAAAAGATAATTGTTATAAATAACTACATGAAAGATGAAAAGTATATTTGAGTATGCGGATGATGATGATAATGATTGATTTGAATGATAAGCTATTTTTATATTGTTTTATTATGTACTTATTGAGTCTTGGACTCACACTTACTTTGTTGTTGTTTTTAGGTGGACAATGACGACGTTATGCCTGGGATGGAGTAGCACATGTGCATCACATGCAATCATTACACAAACATTCTTTATTTAGTTTGCTTTCACTAAATCTAGAGACATGATACTTGCATTTATAATTGATTATTAGACTTGGTAATCATTATTTTAATGATTGGAACTTTGGTCTATTTAATATTAGCTTGGTAATATTATTTGCTACTAATCAATGTTCAAGGTGCGGATGACCGGAGCGTTCTTGGGCGTGTGGTTTCAAGCTGTGAAAGTTAATCATTTATGCATTTATATTGTTATGTCTGTTGATATGTCACCTGTTGTGGGGTTATATTTCATACATCGCTTGTTTGAGTTATTGACAATTATGGTTTAAATAATTAGTGAGAATGATTTAAGTGATATTCTAGGCTCAGTGTTAGAGCGGGATGTTACACTAGAAGGGCCCACGAGATTCAATCCCAGTGGCAAGGTTATTAGGACCATCTAAATGTGTGGGGAGTACGGTTTAAGATCCAAGGTCCACTACAAGAGATTTGACCTTCTATGACAAATAATTTATGATGTTCACACGCAGCGTCATTTATTCTTCAGTTTTTTGTGATGAAAATGAAGGGACCGTCGTAGAACTGAGTATGGCCTATACTTCCCTTAATCTTTGTGACAATAATTGAAACTTGATCACAAAATATAACAAATCTTTGTGACAATCATTGAAATTTGGTCACAAAATATAACAGCCAGTCGTCCTATGTAGTTATGTCGGAGGACAAAACATAGGGGGGCGTACACTTGTGACAAAATATTCAATTTGTGATGGACTGCATTCATCACACTATGCTTTAAGTTTCGATGGCGATGCTCATTTCGTCGTCGTTGTGCCTACCATGGAATTTTCATTTTGTTTCGTGACAAAGGGCTTTTTCATCACAGAATTATCTTTAGATAGAGTTCCCGTGGTGAGCCGGTTCATCACCTTGATCCTCATGATTCATGTATAGAGAGATGTAGGTTAGGCCTTCTCACCTCTTTGCACTTTTCATCTTGTTGCTGATGGGCACAACCTGGAAGCATAACACTCTATACTTGGTGCAGGGCTTCTAATCTTTGTTCACGTACTCCGTGACAAACTTGCTCTTGAAGGTCTTCTAAGCGTGTGCCATCACAAGGAACGCCTCCCATCGCACGACTTCGGCTGATTCTGGTGCGATCTCGAACGATGTTGTAATTTCAGTCCAAAGCTGCGCTTTCTCTACGTCTGTTATATCCTTCCATTTTTGTGTGGTGATGGGGATCCGTTCCCTTGCAAGTATATCGCAGGTGATCCAAAATGCTACCACTGCTTTCTGGGGAAGCAAAGGGACCCCAAAGAGACTTACGGTCATGAAGGTCATTCGGTCTACAGACATTTTTTATATTCCTCTGGCATGTCACTCAGGTACTACTTTTCTTGGAGATCCAGATGCATTCGGTGACGTCGATGATAGTGGGGAAGACAATGAGGACGTCATCTCACTTACTTGCTATCTCGCAAGATTAACAAAGCAATGTCTCATAGTGCTAGCCAGAGTCAATCAAAACAGTACAATTTGAAACTTCTTCTCGCACAATCCAAAGCGGTGATCACCTTGACAAGAGGCATGGACGAAGAGGGAGTCGAGGTTGGGGAAGCGAGACATCGTCGAGGTCAGGGGCGGCGTCGTCGAGGTCGTAGAGGGATGATGCCGGTGTGGGGAGGAGGTCAAGGGTCGCAAAGGGAGGACGTCGGCACGGGGATGACGGCGCGGAGAGGAGGTGGCTCGGGAGGAACTCAAGACGTAAGGGCGCTGGGGAGGCAGACCGAAGAGTGTGCTCTAAGGAGTAGGGGCGAAAAACCCTAGCGGGGCCCCCTACTTATAATTGTATATCATAGACGGCTCTCTAATATAACTGTCTGTGATATCATATATCAAAGACTGTTATATTTAAGAACCGCCTGTGATAATATATACGGTACTATGACCATCACCTGGTCGTAAACATATTACAGATGGTTCTTTTCCAGAACCGTCTGCGATAAGAAATCTACGACCACCACCTGGTCGTAAGCATAGCATATCACAGATAGTTATATTTAAGAACCGTTTGTGGTAAGAAAGTTACGACAACCACCAAGTCATAAGCATATCACAGACGGTTCTATTCTAGTACTGTCTGCGATAAGCTAGCATATCACCGACGGTTATATTTAAGAGCCGTCTGTGATATATCATCCTCTATTCCAAGACCATCTGCGATTAGCAAGCATATCACAGACGGTTATATTTAAGAACCGACTGTGATGCTTAGCACGGAAATTTTTGGACATATGCGTGGGAGGCGAAATATTTTGGCGCCTTAGGAATCGTCTGTGCTACATATATCATAGACAGTTTGTTCCACTAAACCGGCTGTGATAGTTTACTATTTTGTTTTTTGGCTAGCCTCTAGAAATGCTAGTCACGCACTCTGAAAATAATAAAAAAGCAGATACAATCACAGATGGAATAATTTCTTAATTACTGAATCAATTACCATGGAATAATTTCTCAATTATATGCCGGGTTTCTTAATTACAATGTGACAATTCTCCAAATAGGTGTTCACCGTGTGGGATCATTTTGGCCCACTTGGCTATTTTGTTTTTAAAAATAGTCATTCACGATGATCAAAGCGCATATAGCTAGCTTCCTCACTGGGTTCTTCCTTGAGCCTGATACCGTCTCCGAAAGAAGGCAACTCGTCCAGTATGAGGAGGATCTTGGATGTGCCCAAGCAGTATGAGGAGGAGGATTCTACATGTTGCGTGGCACATCCGAGGCCTGCAGTTGTGTCTGAAGGAATGCCAGCAAAATAGCCTCTTCATGCGATCTCCTGGCATCCATACTTCTTGAACTTGCATGATTGATCGATGAAGTTGGCGTGGCTGCTGTCTCGTACTCTTCATGCTGTGTGGACGACAGGCGAAAAAATGATTATCAAAGACGGTTCTTGTTAATAACCGTCTATGATAAACATCACAGATGGTTCTATTTACAAACCGTCTGTGATAACTATATATTTGAAGCATGCTAGAGTTAAAGATGGAGCGCATTCGGGACTATATAAAGTAGTTGAAGAAGATTGTGTGTGTGCATGTATCATTGTTGTAATTTATGGTATATTTGTTAATTAGTCGGGAAAGTATATCACAGACGGTTCCTAGTAAGAACTATATGTGAAGTTTCCACTATCACAGATGGTTATTGTTTAGAACCGTCTGTGATAATTCACAGATGATTCTAAACAAGAACCGTCTATGACGTATGCGATTTTCTCAAACGGTTATTCTTAAGAACCGTATGTGAATTATCATAAACGGTTCTATTTACAAACCGTCTGTGATATGTAAGTATCACAGACGAACCATCTGTGATAATTACGTATCACAGATGGTTCCTTGATGAAGCGTTCAGGATAGCTTATTTTGTACTAGTGATAAGTCCCTTTAGTTTTTCAGCTCCGATGTGTGCGCACACACCCCAACTAGTCGTCGAATCCACAGCACATTTCACAAAAGTGAGGCCCTTGGGGCTCACCTTCCTCCTCTACAACAAATAGTTCAGCAAAGAAATGAGTACAAAAATTGTACTCCGCAAGACTTACGTGTAGAGTAACAGACCTATACAAATGCTACATGCAAGCTTATTTAAGTGGAGGCTGTATGTTTCATTTTCAGCACAAAGCAATGTTTATTTGCAATAATGTAGTACATTTAAGAGCAAGTTGACAAATCCGTTTTTAATATTCAAATAACCGTAGACGACAACAATATAACAGTAGATAGATGACAACAACAATCCTGGAAGTGACTAACCCATTAGTCACCACAACAATAGTATGAATTACCCATTCATACTAACCATGTCAAATTTTAATTTAAAAGGTTGTAGTCTAACTCTTGGAAGACCTCCCCAAGCGTGTTCATAACCTAGGACGAGGCTATTCGAATAGTTTTATACCCTGCAGGGGTGTACCAATGTACCCACACGCCAGACCGCCTTTTGCCAAGCCATTGGCACACTTCCTTTGGTGTGCCGGCACAGCTAAGTCCTACGAGACATTTTCAATATTGTGTATTAACTACGAGCCGTCCGTATGGATAGAAACCCATACGTTGTGTCGGAGTCATTGTAAAGCCTCGGTCAACTACCCATCGCAGATAAAGCCTTGGACAACTACAATGCTCCTCGAGGTGGAGAGCCTACCCGGAATCTCCACCACGCACACCCAACACAAGAACACATATCCTTTTTCACACAACACACACAACCCCCTCCTGCGACCCGGAGATAACACACACCAAAGTACTTAGTCAAGAGAGGTCCCATATCCCTCTCGCGTGGTTAGCACGCAAAAATGCTTGGTTTAGTGTAACAAGATATTCGGTCCTTGTTAACTTAGGCAAGACATCCACAAACCCAATAACCCACCATCCAACCACTTGCCCAAGTCCAAATCAATTTTCTATTTTCAGATTTTTGACTTTACAAAATAATAAAGCACAAGTGCTAGACATAATGGAATAATATTTAGATGTGTAATCAAGATCATCGACTAAAATCGATGATCGCCCAGTACTACCGAACTAAGCATTTCTAAGCAATGTCAATTCGCAATCTACTAAGTGACAAGAGCTCATCCATCGAACTCAAATTACAGCAAATAACCTAGGCTCATGGTAGTAGAGGATAATCAATTCCTACAGATTATGCAACTATAGGATACTAACTATAATTTAACAACAAAGTAGCAATGCATACATACAAGTTGAAATCAATATATTAGACTTAAAAAATAATAGGATTAACATGATCAAGCCGCTTTTTGTTTGTTGTGGAGTCAAGATGTTGCCGAGGATCAATTATATTATCAACGTGCTCTTCCGATCCTAACGAGAAAGCGAAAAACAACCGATAAGAACGAAGAAAACACAAAGACTCAATAGCAAACTTTCTCCAAATATTCTAAAAATTTTACAGTAGCAAGATCATGATTTATAAGGAATTTAGCAACAAGAACCAATTGATTTGGATTCTTAATGCAAAAGATATGAGTAAATCTATTTTGCTCAGCTTTATAAATCATAAATGCTACTATTCATTAGCAAAATTTTCTGGAGATATACTGAAGTTAGAACCATTTTTAGATTAAAGTTTAGTTAAAAATATGACCAACAAAATATGAATCAACCGAAAAGGATTTAAAATGAATTAGTTATGCATTTTACAAGTTACTACATTTTTCAGTTGACAAATAAATCCTTTCGGGAAAAACCAGAATTCAAATCGACGTGGACGAACTTGGATCGTTGATCTTGGATCAAACGGTCCAAGTTCCTGGGATGACGCGGGCGCGACCCCTAAACCCTAAATGTTAACCGTTGGATCTGGATCCAACGGTCCACGTGGATCAGAACGCTCGGGCGATTCGAACGTTCCCACGCACACGAGCCGTTGATTTTGGATCCAACGACCCATGTGGACCTGAGTCGGTACCGTTGATCTTGGATCTAACGGTCCACAGATCAAAGCGTGCGAGAAATTCAAACTTCAGCGCGATCCTGAGCCGTAGATCTTAGGATCGACGGTCCAAACCGAATCACGTTCAAACCTTTGTCCCTGTTTTCGTCCGGTAAAAACGCCGCGGCGGTGCAAGCAAGTGCCCAAAATGGGTTCTCAACACTCTTGCGCACCCAGTGGTACCAGCGGTTTTGCCTGCGGTGGCCTAGAACGCCGGCAAGCCGGAGATAACCGAGGTGACCGAAAGTGACCGAAAACGAAAAACTCATTTGAGCTCTGCTGCGGTGCAAGGGAGCAGGTGCCAAGCAACTAGGGACTAATGAGAAGTTACCTGAGCCCAGAGAACGCACAGAGAAGAGTCGAATCTGCCCGGGCGAAGAAAAATAGAGATTTCGGCCGAAAAGGGGGAATCCAAATTCAGCCAAGCCCTAAGCAAATTGAGTGAGGGTTAAGCTTCAGAGAGTAAAGGGGGAGCAGAGGGAGCAAGGACTTGAAGAAGAAAACCCCTGCTGCACCGCCTTCACCGAAGCTTCAAACTCAACAATGGCGGCCGAAGAAATTTCAAACGATTGCAGTTCAAACACGCTTGTGGAAGCTAGCTGGAGCTGCGGAAGTGCTAAAGGAAGCTAAAGGTGAAGCAATGGAGTTTAAATAGCTGAGGATGGCAGTGGGCAACGGCGATATCTCCCTTCGGTCAATACTGCCATTAGAGCACGCGAGAGCGACGGGAGCAGTTGGAGAAGGGACTCCTGAGGGAGGAGCACGACGGGCATTAAATGCGCACAGAAATAGCCGTTTAAAGGCGACCGAAGAGGGGACTGCACGCTGCTCATTTTTCTCCTCTGCACACGCCACGGCTGAACTCACGCGCGCACTGACCTGAGGAAGGAGACGATGTATCGGCCGTTGGATTGAAATCGAACGGTTCATAAAGAACGGGGTGATTAAAACGATTCAATCGTTTGCTTGATCAAGGGCCGTTGATTTGGATCCTACGGTTCATGTTGCGCGAGGCGTTCGGATAGTCCGAACGTTCACGCGATTGTGGACCCTTGATTTAGAATACAACGGTTCAAATGGATCGGCGCGCTCGGATGGTCCGAACGTTTCTGCGAGCGTGGGCCGTTCGATGCCGATCCAACGGCTCACAACCCTCGCGCCCGAACGACTGAGTCGGTGCATTTAGTTAACTAAACCAAATCAAGTGGCTCGAGCCCGAGTCTGATCCGAACCCGTGGAACAGTAAAAAATAGTTAGGGTTTGAATTTATATAACTGATTTTTGAGGAATTATTTGAGGTAGCAAACAAGCTCCAAAAATCATGAAATTTTAACTGGAGATTGCTGACAGCAGGAGGAACCTCTCATAAAATTTTCAGAGATTTTTATGCACTGCATTTCCCTCCAAAAATTCCAAAAGGTGAGAAGTAGGGTTGGACCAAACTCGACTTGCCTCAAAAATTATCAAATAATTTGTAAAAATCATGAGATAATTCAGAGGTGTTACCAAGCCTCCCTAGAACTCAGGAAAAATATTTCCATGGGTTTGACACAAGATCTTTGCCCATGAGGTTTTTGATTGGAGTCAATTAAGGATCTGATTTAGCATTTTCCATAATTCTTTTACAAGAATTACAGAAATGCTCCTGGACTTTGAGATGCAAGAAAAGTTTTAATTTCTTCTCATTTTCTTACATTTGAAACACAAACCCATATTTGGGATGCTACAGGAAAGGACCAAGGAGAGGCATGTGGAGTCATGGACATGCATGGAAGGCATAATGGAGATCACCACGTCACTTTGGGTCCAAGACAAGCAAGAGTTCGAGTTGGGCTCGTTCTGGAGTCAGATTCGGACTGCGACGTCAGGACTAACTTTAAACGGGCGTAACTTCTTCATACGGACCCCGTTTGTGGCATTTCTGGACTTCATGGAAATCTTATCAAGTCTACTTTCCAACGGATCCAACCTCATCATCAAATTCTATTCGAGCCGGCCACAATTATCAAAAGAGTCTTTATCTGTTTCAGAGTCCGAGTCGAAAGGGTGTTGCGCCACCTCCACTTGGGCCCACGGGCCTTGTAACACTAGGGTGTGTGTCCACCTCGCTGGACGCCACCCCTGGTCATTTTCCTATATAGGAGCCGCTGTCTCCCTCGCTTGAACCGGGATTTCGTTGAGTTTAGGTTTAGCCATTGTGCAAACTTCTGTTCTTCAGTTGTGTCGACCGACCACCTGTCAAGACAAACTTCGGGATCCTACTTTTTTTCAATACCATATGCACTTCAATCATATTCGCAATATCAGATTGCCTGCATCTTATTCTTATTAGTTCTTCGATTACTCGTAGGAATTGAACTTCGTGTTTAGGTTGAGCGCGCTTCCAGCAAGGTCAATAACATCTCGGAGTTGGTTCAACGATTGCTAAGGCGCAAGCGTCGTCGTACGGTTGTAGTCGGATCGCGAGAGTCACCTCCACCAAAATCGATAGCTATCAATCTCATCGAAAGATCAGGCACCCCGTCATCATCAAGTGGTATCAGAGCTCAACGTTGCTCGGCGAGAATTTACTTTTTTGTAGTTAGGTTTCTTATTTTCGAAAGTCCAGAAAAAGCCAAAAAAATATAGGATTACATCACTTTTCTGTCCAAGACCGTTTGTGCCATTGCATCTTTCTTTTCAGTAATTTGCATTGTTGAATTTGTGTTACATCATCGTGTCACGTTGCTGGTCTTAGCTCAGTTCAGTGTTTAGTTCATACCTTGCCGCGGCAATCAACTCGCCCTACCGTGGCCTTCAGCACATCCTGCAGCACGCTGCCGCAACCACCTCAGTGCCTACCGCGGCAACCACCAAGCCGCCGCTACCCTTGCTGTTGCGGCCTCCCGAACACGCTGCCGCTAAATCCTTTCATTGTCGTGCCAACCGAAGCACCCACCTTGACTCTTGCCGCCGCCCCACTTTGGTAAGAAGAGGAGGAAACCCTAGCGGTGATTTGGGTTTCGGAGAGGAGCAATCAGAACAGAAAAGTTCAATCCGTTACCTATTTCGGATAGTTAAAAAAAGAAAATAAGAGAAGAGATTGTTTCGTGCTGCCAGAAGGAAACATTGACTTCGGCAATGCGATCAAAAATAATAATCAAAGTTTAGGTGTGGCCGGTCGGACCGCCAGTGACCTGACAGCACTGAAAACTTGCCGAAAACGTGTGATTCGACAAACCTTCAACGTCATTGCCAATTATAACATCATCCTAAGATCATGAACATATCCTCATGATATCCACAGTTTTCATGCTGCGAGAAGCATTCATCTCACTTCGGCAACACTATTTATCTTTTAATTACCTTTATACCCCTGCCTTCCGCAAAAAGTTTGTGACCCATATACCGCCCTAGGCCCGGAAGAGGATTTGGAAGAGGTTTGAGCTAGGCGCTCATTAGCAAAAAAAATCAGAGAGCAAAAAAAAGTTCTCTCTTCTAGGGCTGTTGGCACATTTTTCCTTTGCTGCTTTATTTGTATTCCTCTACTTGTTTCCATTGTTGGTTTTGCTATTCCCCAGTCTAGGCAAGGATCAGCAGTTTTGACTAGTATTTTAAACATTTATTCAACTTACATTTGCTGAATTGATTGTTGTTATTCCATTGCTACCATACTTGAGCCTTCCCAGCTACACCTTTTCTACAACCGTACAGACTACACTTCACCTGGCAATCGCTCCATCCAATCTTCGGAGATACGTTGACACCACTAGTTGCCGATCACCCTTGTGTGCTTGGTAAGAATTTGATAGAAGGCTCGAGTGTGAGCGACTTTTGAATCACCACATCCTAGTAGTTGTTAGGGACATATTCTTGTGATTTGCTAACAATGGCAGGATCAGCGGAGCTTTCGGATGAGTATACATCTCATACTCCTCGTACGAAGGGCATCATACAACACTTCCGGCGCGAAATGAACCTTCGTACGGAGGGTCTTGAAGAAGATGTTAGGGTCACGAATGAGCGACTTGCTCAACTTGAGAGCGCCCAGATTGAGACAAACGCCACGCTCGTCGCGATGGAGAGAGCGCAAGGCGTCACTAACACTTCTTTGGTAGGTATTATGGCGCGCCTTGACAAAATTGCCCGGGCATCCACTATTGTCCCCCCTGCTACCCCAGTGGTAGAGGGACAAGATGAATTTGACTACGTGACTGATACTAAGGCCAATGACATGGGTAACAACAACAACGATCGAGTTCATCGACAGTTGCGTTTTAATCGACAAGGTATGCGACAAGGCCCCCTCCAACATGAGGCACGTGACCACGATGATTCTTTTGCTAAGGTTAAATTTACTATGCCCTATTTTAATGGTAAATATGATCCTGATGGATATCTTAATTGAGAACTAGCTGCTGATCAAAAATTTACTTGCCATGAATTTACTAAGAATAGACGAGTTAGGGCTGCTACTAGTGAATTTACCGACTTTGTTTCTGTTTGGTGGAGAGAACATTGCCGTCAACATCCTAATAACATACCAAACACTTGGTAGGCTTTAAAATTGCTTATGCGGCATCAATTTGTTCCCTCTTATTATGTTCGTGATTTGTGAAATAAACTGCAACGCTTACAACAAGGTACAAAGTCTGTGGAAGACTACTATCAAGAATTACAAATTAGTATGTTGTACTGTGGTTTAGATGAGAATGAGGAGGCGTCAATGGCTAGGGTTTTGGGAGGGTTGAATAGAGAAATTCAAGACATCCTTGATTATAAAGAGTACAACTCCATTACTAGATTATTTCATCTTGCTTGCAAAGCTGAACGTGAAGTGCAGGGACGCCAGACGAGGACACGTTCTAACTTTTCCGCAGGTCGCACAAACTCATGGACGCCACGCACCTCTACGGCTCCAGCCACCAGTGCACCTCCACTACCACCCTCCAACAACAAGCAGCGTCTCGCTACTTCAAATTTAGCCCCACGAGTTTCTGTCGCTACTTCAAATCAGCACCACCAGCTTCGGCAAAAACCTCCTCTTTGGTTGCTTCGGCAAGACGAACTAAGGATGTTCAATGCCATCGTTGCAAAGGCTATGGACATATGATGCGGGACTACCCAAACAAGCGCGTACTGATTATACGCGATGATGATGGGTATTCTTCTGCTAGTGATTTGGATGATGAAATATATACTATGCTTGCAACTGACCCTGCAGGACATGAGGATGAATCTGATCATGAGGAGGAACATGTTGGCGCCGAAGATGCCGACAAGTATTTGAGCATTATTGTGCAACGCGTACTAAGTGCTCAAGTTTCTCGTACCGAGCAAAATCAGCGCCATAATTTGTTTCAAATCAAGGGCGTTGTCAAGGAACGCTCGATTCGTATAATTATTGATGGTGGGAGTTGCAACAATTTAGCAAGTATGGATATGGTGGAGAAGCTTGCTTTGCCAACCAACCCTCATCTCCACCCATACCATATTCAATGGTTCAACAATACTGGTAAGTTGAAGGTAACACGAAGGGTGAGAGTAAACTTTTCTATGGGTTCATACCATGATTATGTTGATTGCGATGTTGTTCCTATGCAAGCTTGTTCGTTGTTATTAGGAAGACCTTGGCAATACGATACTGATTGTGTGCATCATGGTAGGAATAATCAATACTTTCTCATGTTCAAAGGTAAGAAAATTGTGATGCATCCTTTGACTCCTAAACAAATTGTTAAAGATGAACTTGCTAGAGCCAGTAGAGAGAAGAATCAGGAAAATGCTAAGAGCAAAAATCAGATTGTAACAAAAGAGCTTGAGCAACATAAAAAGAAAGAACCTAAATCTGCTCATGTGAAGAATAAAGA
>CM070611.1:20209289-20395769 GCA_036346395.1 Hsuehochloa calcarea | reverse complement strand
TTGTTGATGAGTAATATATGATCCGCCTCATTTCACGAAAATCATCTTGTCGAGTAGTTAGTAACTCAAAAGATAATAAACGAATGAAAGACTAAGAATTGAAGTCAAATTAATAACTTTATCCTAGCCTCGACTATTTGCTTAGATTGTTTAGACAATCTAAATAAATAGTGTTTAAAATGGGGTTTCAAAACAAAGAGAGGTTTATTTAACTTATAGCTTTTGTTACTGAGTTGTCAAGCAGCTCGGTCGAAAAGAGTAGAAACGACTTGACACTAGGAAGTTCCTTCTAGTGGGCAGGACCACGTGCAGAGAGGAAAGACTTCGACTAGGTGATGTTCCCATCTCCGACTAGTTTAATCAAACCAAGAACAGCAACTTGAGTTAAACAAACGTCTTAGAGTACTTTAGTCATTCGTTCGTCCTTTTTGGTGGACTTCGATAAGTCTTTTCCAGTAGCAAAAGTAGGAGACTGAGCGACACTAGGAAGTTTCCTTCTAGTGGGCAGGACCACATGCAGAGAGAAAGACTTCGACTAGGTGTGTCTCTTCCTTCACCGCTTAAAACAAATCGAGTACACCAAAGGTGGTCGAACAAATGTAAGAAAGTGCACTCTACTTAGAATATTTTTTGAATTTACTGGAAAAAATAGACTAAGATTGAGAGAGTTGGCTTTGAGAACATTACGACTAGATAAACCCGAGCTCTTTGTATTGGCGTAAAAGTGAGTAACGAGTCGATGTTAGGAAATTCCTTCTAGTGGGCAGAACCACATGCAGAGAGGAGAAGTTTCACTGATGACGCTTCTCGCTTTTGCCGATGTAAAGAAAATCGTGTTTTCATATCATAGTCGAAAGATTAAAAAGCACTACTCAAAAATAAGGCAAAAGAGGTAGAAAGAACTCGACTTTTATTGCTCGAGAAACCGTCACACATAGAATTTATGAATCGGTCGATGTTCCAAGAGTTTGAGAGAACTCGCCCATCTTCCATTGCTAGTCGTGACTGACTCACAGCCGAAGTTACTTCGACCATCGTAAGGACCTTCCCATTTAGGGAAAGTTTATTCGATTAGACTTGGATTGGCAGAGCCTCAATACCAAGTCACCTACAAAGAAGGTCGCGAGGTTGGACCTTACGATTATAGTATCTGCGCAGGCTTGTTGGTAGACCGCCAACGGATTAAGGCTAGGTTTCTCCTCTCTTGAGTAGGTTAATGTCATCTCGCCGAAGTTGTTCCCGGTCCGAGTTGTTGAAGGTTTCAACTCGTGTCGACCGCAATTTTAGCTCCGAGGAAGCATGGCTTCGACTCAGAAACTAGAAAATGGTGTTTCTCCCGTTGCTCGACCGTGGTCGCATTTAACCGCCCATAATATGGAGGGTAATTCTTGTACCCAAGCCCCGAGCGCTTAACAAGCGGGTCGAAGACTCGAGTTTTAATTCTCGCATTATTTGGCCGCTTGCACGCTCGACCGCCCCGTTGCTTTGGGGATGTGCAATAGAAGCATAGCATAACTTGGTACCTAACTCGCCGCAAAATTCCTGAAATTTTGCACTTGCGAATTGTTTACCATTGTCTGTAATTATCCGACTTGACTCCAAATCGACTAATTACGCTTCTCATCATGAACCTTTTGTCGCATCGCTGTTATCCCATTCTGAGTTCACTTTCGATCCATTTTGTGAACGTGTCAATAGCCACAAAAGGAATTCAAACCTCCGGAGCTTTGGGAAACGGTCCTAGGATATCAAGCCCTGTGTCGCAAAAGGCCAAGAAAGAGGTATTGTTTGTAATGCTTGAGCTGGTTGGTGTATCATCTACCATGGAATTGGCATCGGATACACTTTTAACCACCTCCATAGCATCGTGTATCAGAGGCCAGTAGAAACCTTGTCGAAAGGCTTTACCAACCAATGTTCTCAGAGGAAGCATGCGTCCCACGATGCCACTGTATATCGTGAAGGAGTGTTATTCCTTCGCTTTGCGGAATGCATCGCATGAGTATTCCTTGGGTTCCTCGTTTATAGAGGACTCCTTCAACCAAAGTATACATTTTGGCTTTTCGGGATAATCGACCGCCTCAAGATCATCTTGGTCTGGAACCCTTGTAAAGATACTCGTAGATGGGAGTCATCCGTATCCTCGTAATCTAATGAGGCCATCTCAAGAGGAGGTGTTTCTGGTTCTTCGACCAGAGACGGTTTTTGGAGTTGCTCCAAGAAAACTCCTTTTGGTACTGTGGATCGGGAAGAAGCCATCCGAGCAAGTTGGTTACTCATGAGAAATTATCCTTCGAGGATAAATTGTACCTCGAAACCTAAAAATGTTTTCTAGCTTACGTGCTTGATAAGTACCGAGCCATTGTTGAGTTAGAGCATTGTACTCTTTCCCGATTTGATTCACGACTAGTTGAGAGTCCTCTCACGAGTAGTCGACAATTGAGAGTGCTTTTGTGAGGACCCTGGTTATTTCCGTAAGACCGAGGTTTACACGGTCTTAAGGAAATAACTCTGGTCTCAAGTAATGAATTCCACCTTAACCCCATCCAAGTGAGGAGCCCGACAAACTAGAGCCCGGTGATCATGCGCCACGCTCCTCTGCAAGCACTACATGATTATCGGTTCTCCAAGCGGTCAAAGCCAACACTTAGACAAGTTAAGATGGGATTCATCACAGCAGTATGAGTAGTGTTGGCTCCCGTGATCAGCGACCAACACGCTCATACTCTCATTCAACGTTGATCACATCCATACAACAACGACATCAACAATCCAAAAGACATACAACATAATAGTTAAGTCTACACTATTACATAACCGTCGAATCGCCAAATTCAAATAAAAGTGATAAATAACAGCGGAAGCAAATAAATAAACCAAAAGTCCAGCAAGGTATGCCCATAACCCAAGGCAACCGACTGGGGGTTAAATGATA
Organism: Hsuehochloa calcarea; assembly: GCA_036346395.1. NCBI lineage: Eukaryota > Viridiplantae > Streptophyta > Magnoliopsida > Poales > Poaceae > Hsuehochloa > Hsuehochloa calcarea. The sequence goes on along the minus strand of CM070611.1, from coordinate 20,392,834 downwards.
GCACTACTCGTCAGTGTCGCCTAAATCGGCACTAACGAGCTCATCGGGCTCAAAATCGTCCTCACCTGAAAAAGAAAAACAAAAAGGCCAGCCAACATCCGCCGAGTACAAGTGCACTCATAAGTCTTACACAAAGAAAAGTAGTTATGCATATTGGGCAATCAAGGGATAGCATTAGTGGTTATAGTTTTGCATAAAACGCAACATCTTACATTCCTAGACCATCTAGTTTTCGAAAGCCAAGTTATAAATCATTTATTTAAGAGAGGGTTTCACAAGACATATGTAATAATATGGATCAATCAATATCAAGGTGGCTGTCCACTTTGATAAACTAAAGTACATGAACATCCCATTCATGCCGAAACCAATTGTAACCATGTCAACTTTTAATTTTTCAAATCTAACGATGAAGCATACTTAAACCAAGTGTTTGTCCATAACCGTGGACACGGCTATTCGAATAGATTATCTCTGCAGAGGTGTACTACTTTACCCACATGACCCGACTAGCCTGTAAGCCTCCGGATGCCTCCGGAAAATAGCACACTTCCTTAGGTATGCCGGCCGGGGAGAATCGAGATACAGTCATTTTTAGCAAGAAAATCCTATTGGGATGGACCACCCATATGTGGGAATCCCAACTTAGACATAAGCATATAGCAAATGCTAAGCGGGCACACATGTTGTGCTGGAGTGGCCAGTGTGAGGTAGTTAGTATGTTGCATCCCACAACATAGGTAATCGTGCTCATTAAGCACAGTATATATCACACTGGGGTTCCTAAGGAACATAGGATTTCACGGTCTCTATGTCCTCACACCGCCTGCGGTCTTACCCAATAAAACATTCCCCTTACTTAACCGTGACGGTACCATATATCCCACATGTGATAGTGCGCTCGGTACTTGGAGTGTAACGCCCATGGCTCGGTCCTTAATGGTCCGCACAAGACAACCACAAACCGAATCTCGTGCATAACAGCACCCACACTACAACCACTTGTCCGACCCAAAACCATTTAACAACAACAAGTTTTGAACCAAAATAACCAGATATAACAATCTGGACAAAAATTAATAACGAGAATAAGAGTTGTTATGTGTCTCCCACAATTGACGAGCTAGTCATGAATTGATCTCACTGCGTTATCTAGACCCGCAATGGCTAAGCAATAGACACACAACAATCATATCATCACAAACCTATCTTAAGCATATGTGTATGTGAAATATCAGGATAACCATCAAGCATAGGATATAACTAATCTACTCAAACATAAAGGTATACCAAAATAGCATGCGAGCAATATCATTGCATTTCACATACTAATGTAAGAAAACGGGATCAATATGATGCAAAAGAAATTTCAAAGGATGCTTGCCTTTCTGGGAGTTCACTTGCTCACTCTGGTTACGTAGTTGTTCATTTGCGACAACTCGGACTCTATACAAATAGTGATATCGAATGAACACCGAGAAAAGCCAAAAATTCAAAGTTCTCAAAAATGAATGAACTTTTCACAGTAGCTAGATTATGATTTTAGATGAATTTAGGTGAAAGAATTATTTCATTTGGATTTCGTATGAGAAAGTTATGGCAGTTTGAAAATCAGTTTTGGAAAAATACTGAAAAATAGACTTCAGGTTACTATTCATCCAAAATCCAATTTTTAGCACAAATTTGTAGAACAGTGGTGAATAAAATGATTACATATATGAATAGGTAATAAAATTATAAGACCAAAATAAATTGGTTCAACTCATTTGGAGTTTATATGAATTAGTTATGAATTTTCAAAGTAAAAGCACTTTGTAGTGTAAAAGTAATTCTTTTCTGAAATTTCTACAACACAAAAATACTTTTAACTCAATCTAACCTAGCCTCTGTCATAATCAAAGTAGGCCATCCAACCACACAATGCCCTCGATTAATGCTCTCCCAACCATACAACATATTCGATAATTGTACAAAATCCACCGACTTATGGGCATAAGACCATGCCTAAATCCATCAATCATTCTCTGATATATTATTTATGCTAATACTAACTATCTAGCTCTACTAGTATCGCATCGGTAATTCATATTTGCATCCATCCAAAATTTCCACCGACCGATGTTTAATTGACTAACCGACACCTAATGAGCTTTATAATTTAAATGCACATCCAATACTTAATAGCTCACAAATCGATCAACTAATAATCCTTTATCTACTAATCAAATTGAGAGTACAAATCTACCAACTCGGCACATAGGACTTAACTATTACATACACGGCAATCCAATTATTTATCCCCAATCAAATAATCCAATCCTACCTTCTCCCAAATTCTAGCATACATGTCTCATGTAGCTACTACTTCGGACATCCGATCAATTTGCTAATGCTTAATTAAATCATCCGATTCAACTAATCCAACAAGGTACATAATCCGACATCCAACGAGCAACAATACACATATATAAAAGGTATATCATTAATCATCAACACATACTCCATCCACCAAGTAATAGATTATAAAAATCTTTGTACATCCTATCCTCAAAAATAACCAATCCAGTGTGACATGAAACCTCCAATTAATGTCTCATCCAAAGATCACCACTAACTTCCATGCGACTTTATATTAATACCGTCCGATCAATTAATCGACTCATATATTTTATCTAGCATCCACCGATCAAAGATACATATTCCGCTACGACGATAAAATTATTTGTATCTACCGATATACATCTCATGAACACGTCTACGCACAAATACATCCTAACCGGATAATTATACCGGTCATAAGCCACCAAAATATTTTTATAAATAAACATGCATATATAAATACCATGCTCATGACTACTATGCAACATGCACAACTAATATCGTAAACACGATTAGACACTAAAGATTTTTACCGTGGCACTAGACGTGCGAAATATCGCCGGACGTCTTCTCGGCTACGCGTCCATGTCCACCGTAGTCGTCGCCGTTCCCGCGTCCGTTCGACCTCTCGTCCGTGTTTGCCGTAGTCGTCGTCGACACCGCCTCGCCTCGCTTCCTTGGCTCGACCGTCTCCGTCTCGGTGCCATCGCATACGGCGTGCCAATGTCGGCCATGCACCGCACCGGCCTCCGTCTCGGCTCCTTCCTCGACGCGCGTCCCGAGCCGCTATCGAGCCTCGCCGAACCGGCTCGTCCACATCACCAGTCTGTTGGCCGCCGCCTGGTCATCCGGCGATGCCGGCGCTGGGCGCCGGCCACCTCGCCGCCCCCGTGCCTTGCCGCTGCATGGCTGGTGTTGCTGCCGTCCATAGCTGGTGCTGGTTTGCATGCTTCCACGGCCGGCTGCTGTGCTCACTGGTTGTTGCTGATTCCTGCTGCTGCTGCACTACCGGCCGGAGCTGCACTGCCGAGCCCAGCTGCTGGTCACTACTGCAGCTTGGAACTGCTGCCGCCACTTCCTGCTGTGCATGGAGCTGCACTGCCGTGGGCAGCCGAGCCAGCTTGGGGCTACTGCAGAGCTGCCTCCCAGCCGACTCCTGCTACCACAGCACCAGCTGCTGCCGAGCTAGCATGGGGCCGCTGCTAGCACTGCCGAGCTGCTGGATGCTGCTTGCTGCGTGCTGCTACTAGCGCCGATGCACAGCACACATCAAGCTGCTACTAGTGCTAGTTTGCTACAGTGCATTCCTCCCTTCCCCCTTCTCTAGAATGCACAAATGACCATGCATGTAAAATCTAATTGGATGAATGGAATCCCTAGATGATGAGGATCACCTAGACATAACATGCATTGAAAGATTTTCGGTTTTTGATTGGGTTTGGAAGGAGAGAAGTGATGAACTGGTTTTGTGGTTCTTGCATGGACTAGTTGTCCTGTTGGAGGAAATAAGCAGTGGGTGGCAGTGGGAAATGATGCTTTCGGCTGGGAACAGAAGGGGTGTTCGGCTGTGTGCTTCGGTCATTGGGAATAAAGAAATGGGGATGGCAAGAGGCGGCAGTGGGAGATAAACAAAGATGGCAGTGGGTGTTAGGAGGTCGCAGTGGGAGCACATGATGGAGTGCCTGCAAGTGGTCTGCTCGGCTGGGAAGAATGGCAGTGGACCGAGTGGTGGTGGTGTGTTGTTTGGCTGTACAAAATTTGAATGAACACTGATTCTAGAATTTGCAAAAATGGCTGGGTGTGTGCGGTAATTTTTAGACATAGTTTCTAGCTCCAAAAATCACGAAATTTTTAGGAGAGGTTCCTGACATAATGTAGATGCTTAGGTAAAATTTTCAGAAATTTATCCAGAGTGTAATGCTCTCTAAAAATCTTTAAACGTTCTGCTTGTTTGGGAGATGAGTAGCAGTATAGTTTTTCATCTCTTTTTCTTTTGCGTCGCTCAAACGACCTTGCATGTGTAAACCGATTATAGAAACGGAATGTCCTCGAGATAACGATCACGATGACATAACATGCGTTGCATGATTTTTAGTTTTTGGTTGTGATTGCGAGGAGAGAAGTTGGAAAAATAAAGAATGGATCGCAGTATTTCATCTGCTAATTCTATTCTCCATTTTGAAATCACTCAAGCGCTATGCATGCGAAAACAAATTGTAGAAAGCGGGTTGCTCGTGCGATGAAGATCGCGGTGGTATGACATGCATAGCTTGGTTTTGAAGTTTAATTTGAGATTTGAAGGGAAAACGACAGAGTTAGCGGGTCGTAAATTGGAAGAGATGACCGGAAGAAGGGACAGCGATCGTTTAGCGTGATCGATTGAATTGGAAAATAAAACGGCGATACTAATGTATGCATCATGATTTTTTGAAATGCATGCAGAAACGAGAGACAAAATATTTAATTTAATTGCAGTCGCTCAAACAATTTGATTAAATATTGGTTATGATTATTATTGTTTTTTTTAATGCAGCTTTCAAACAAATTTGATTTGACTTGGAAATGCAACCTTTTAATTATCTCAATTTGATTTTAGAAGCAATCTTTTTACTTAAACATGAGAAAATTTTAAAACCCTGCGAAATATTTATTAGATCGCCTAGTTAAATATTAACATCCCGATTTTGAAAATCAGGATGTTACAGCTTTCGCAGCTCGTATGCCAGCTAGCAAACCTTCGTACTCTGCCACATTGTTAGTAGCCTGAAAGTTTAATTGTATGGCATACTTTAAGGTTTCTCCGGTAGGAGATACCAGACCACCCGACCAGAGCCACTTAAAGTAAGTGACCCGTCAAGTACATCATCCAGCAGTCGTGGGAATCGTCGGGGGATCTGAACGAGTTCAGATTTGTCCATTCGACGACAAAGTCTGCCAAGATCTGGGATTTTATGGCCGTTCGGGACACGAAATGGAGATCGAACTCCCCAAGTTCGACTGACCATTTGCCATGCGTCCATTGTTTCCTTATTATGGAGGATTGCTCCCAAAGGAAACTCGGGCAACAGACTATTTTGTGCGCTGAAAATAATGCATGATTTCCTCGAAGACATGAGGAGGGCATATAGAAGTTTTTGGACACGAGGGTAACGCTCCTTAGGCCCGTGTAAAACTTCGGGACGTAATAAACCGGTCGTTATGCGTTTTCACGTTCTCGACGATCTCTGCGCTTCTTGCTGTGGCATGGCGGCTAGGTAAATTAAGGCGTCTCTTACGGCTTTGGAGAAACGAGCAGGAGCACTCGAAGATACCTCTTGACATCCTCAAAGCGCGTTTGCCTCGTTCGACCACTCAAAACCTTCTTGTCTCTGAGAAGTTTAAAGAAAGGTAGTCCTTTTTCTCCTAGTCGTGCAATGAAATGACTTAAAGCCGCCATGCACCCAAAGTGAGTTTACGGACTTCCTTTTTGTGTTTGGAGGGCGCATCCGGAGGATGGCTTTTATTTTTTCAGATTTGCTTGATTCCTCGTTCGGATACTAGGAATCCAAGCAATTTTCTGAAGAAATTCCAAACACACACTTCTCGGATTGAGTTTTAAGCGGTGCTTTACGAGGTTGTCGAATGTTTCTTGTAGGTCGATGATATGATTAAGTCTTTTAATGCTTTTTACGACTAGATCATCAACATAGGCTTCCAAATTCGGCCTAATTGAGATGAAAAAGTCGATTGCATTAGGCGTTGAAAAAAAGCACCGCATTCTTTAGACCAAATGGCATTTTGACATAGCAAAAGGTACCAAATGGAGTAATGAATGCGGTCTTTTCTTCATCGTTTAAACACATATTGATCTGGTGGTATCGAATATGCATCTAAAAACTTAATATCTCACAACTGCGGTTGAATCAACGGTGATCGTCACGAGGTAAAGGGAAATCATCTTTTGGACAAGCTTTATTAAGATCGATAAAGTCCACGCACATCGCCATTTGCCGTTTGACTTTTGACCATTACAGGTTAGCCAACCACTCAGGTGGTTGACTTCTCTTATAAAGCACCTTTAAGTAGCTTGTCCAACTCGATTTAATAGCATCTCGTCGATCGGGGCAAATCTCCGTAATTTTTGTTTCTGGTACTTTATCGGTAGTAAAGCTAGCTGTGCTCGATCACCTCCACAGGGACTCGGGCATGTCGGATGCTTGCCACGCAAAGACATCTGCGTTAGCTCGGAGGAAGGTAATGAGGCGTCTTCCTATTTGGGGTCGGAAGTCTCCCGATGAGCGATCTTGAGGTTCTTCTGCGTCGGAGGAACCTCTTTGACTTGGTCGTTCGGCTTTGGTGCGACTTTGAGGCTTCGACTTGCTAGTCGAAGGTGACTTTCATCTCGAGTTGGTATTTGACCAACCATCTCGAGGATCGACGATCGTGACTATCGCCATCTTTTTGTCACATTGAATGGTGATCACTCCTTTGGGACTGGCATCTTAAGACATTGATACGTAATGAGTAGCCATTAAGAATTTTGCCAAAGTTGGTCGTCAAGTATGGCGTTATATCTGTGTCGAAATCGACCACATCAAAGGAGACTTTCTACGTCTCGAATTACTTGGTGAGCCAAATGTTAAAGGAAGAGAAACTTGGCCAATAGGTTTGGTGAAGACCGATGCGATTCCATGAAAGGAGTATCGTCACAAGCCTTACCTTTGTCTGGTACTTGCATCTCGTCCGGGGCATTAGTAAATAATATGTTCAAAGAAGCGCCACCATCAACCAACACTCGATTGACCCGACGGTTGTTGATGGTGGGTTCACCACAATCGGATATCGACTTTGATCGACTCGTAGTGATTGGGCGATCATCCTTCTCAAAAGAGATGGTAACTTGACCACTTGGTAATTTATTGTGAGAGGAGTATGTATAGAATTTACCTCTCGTCCGGCGACTTTAAGTTGTCGTTTGGAGTCGTATGTCGATGATCCTCGTAGATGTGCTCAACGGTATGTTGCGGATCTTGGGCGGCATCTCCTCATCATCCGACGACTTTTGGCCACTCGTATGTCCTACACCTTTCGAGTAGGGAGTGGTGCTTTCTTAGTTGTAGTAGTCCTCAAGCTTTCTTTGGAAAACTTCGGCGATTCGCGGAGGTCATGTCCTTCCTTTTATGAAAAGGACACCACCTTGGTTTGTCGTTCTTACGATCGGTAGCTTACCTTTGCCTTGATCGAGTGCGACTTGGTGGTTTAGGGCTCTCCATCTTTCACGGCGAAACCTCCTTGGAACCAGCGGTTTGTGGTTTTGACTTTTATTTTCTTCTTGGACTTTTTGCTTTTTATCCTTACCAACTTCACGGCTCGAGGAGTATATGTTTCTCGATCGATAGTGTTGTTCCACTCGATTGCCTCGAAGCGATTGCATATCGATCGGCCATCTCGAAGAGTTCGGCAATGATGTTGGGAGGATTGAGCAATGTCCTCCGTTATTCTTCTCTACGCGGACTCCTTGCTTAAAGCCACGATCACGGAGAATCGAAATTTCCGGAATTGAGTTACGAACGACTAAAGCGTTTGATGAATTGGCGCAAAGTCTCGTTGTTGTTCTGTTTATCCGGTGCAAGTCGTCTTCTTTTCGAGGCGGTTGTATGTGCCTTGGAAATTCGCTGTAGAAGATCACAGTGTTGCCAAGAGTAGATCGACTCGAGTGGTTGGTTTAATAACCACGATCGAGCGGATCCTTCGAGCACGATCGGAAGGTAATTCGCCATTACATGCTCTCCTCCTCCTGCTTTGCTCGGACGGTGTTGTATAGATCTCAAGAAATTCGATGGGATTTTGAGATCCATCAAATTTCTCCATGTTCACTTGGTCGAAAATGAGGTGGCGTGAATGCTCGAAGTCGGCGAAAATGCGGCATCCATAATCACTTCTTAGCGCCTTCTTTGTAGGAAAGAAGGGTTAATGTCACCAGGTGATCGTATCGACGATGCCGTGCGGTGACTTTGATTACGTAGTAGGCCTCGGTTCTCTGAGGAATACTCCTCGTACTCCACCGTTAATGAATTTCTTTGTCGAAGTAGTGAATGATCACCTCTTGAGGGGCTTGATCTTGGTGATCGAAATGTATTTCTCGAATAGGGATCGATTCGACTTATGGCGTGTCGATTCCTCGTGAAATATTCGATTGGTCAGTAGGTGAGGAATCGTATTACTCGACTACAGAATGTTGTCGATGAGGTACCTCCGATCTTGTCATCACGATTCGAAGTCTTTGCGTAATCTCTTGACAAAGAGATCGTACCACAGCGTTCGAGCAAGCTCTTGGTGGGATTCTCGAGCAAGTCGTTGATGTCTGGAGTTCTTGTACCTCCTCGTTGATGTTGAATCGCCCGGGCGAGTTCTTACGGGTGCAATTTTCTTTCTTCGCGACATTAAAATCCTCCTCATCGGTCTTTGAGGCCTTCTTAGTGGAGTCTGCGAGAATGTCGAGGATTTCCTCGCGTTCATCAGTGTTGGTTCTCTCACAGCGGTGGTGCCCTTGCCATTACCACGAGGGGCGCGCGGTGTGTGATCTTCGGGAGTGTTCTTATCTCGGCCTCCATGAGGTGACCACGATTTGGGGAAGGGCGAAGACCTCCGTTGATGATTCTCACTTGCGCTCGAGGCCTCCCCGCTTGAGGAGTGCTCAAGGGACACCATCTGGCGACTTGGAGTAATCCCCTCTAGGTAGGGAACTCCGGATTATAATCGTCTCCGTTCGCAAATGAGATCTGCGGGAGGCAGTGAATTGCGGAAAAGCATGCTTGATCCCACCTCTCTGGAGTTACCACGAGAGAGGATCACTAGATGCTGGTGGAGTCCTGGAATGGTGGCTCCCAGAACTTGACTTACCAAGTCGGACCGTCTTAAATGGACTTGAACACTTGGAGAAAGAACTCTCGTCGTGTTGTGAGTCCTCACGGGAGGCGGTCTGGTCGGATTGACCCTTGTCCTTTGAGAGAATTGGCTCCTCTGTTGGGCGTATTGTTGTGGGGATAAGGATCCTCCTCAACTCCATTAATGGGATGGTTTCTGGAGAATAATCTCGGAGGCAACATCACCATCGGCGGATGCATCACTCGGCTCGTAGTCAAAGCCGGCATCCATGTCGGCGTCTGCGTGTCTGCCAAGTCAAACCAGTTCTCCTCGTTCCATTCTCACGCCATGATTGCATGAGATTGGAAAAAGAGAGTATGTTGACAAGAGATTGCGAAAGATCCCCACGATCGGCGCCAATTGTGGTGTATTAGAACCGATCTTACGTAAAGATTGTTTGATTGAGGTCTCTAGAGATGGGATCACGCGAGTGGATTGACACGGGATGTTTAGGCAGTTCGGGCCTTCTCGGAGAGAATAATAACCCTAATCCGTGTGTATGGTAATCTTGATGATCAAGTAAAGACTAAGACTCTTACAGAGAATAGCACTTGTGTTTCTACTTGACTAGCTCTTATTCGCCTCCTCTATCTCTCGATTGATGCCCTTATATAGTCGTGAAGAAGTAGCCGTTTTGTCTGCGGGAGATCGCCTAATTAATCCGATGCTTGAGCGCATGATGGCGGTAATTACCGACGTCTCGGCTTCTTCCGCGCCGTCGGCAATTATCTTCGAGAGATAATGGGGTAGTTACACACCATTAATAAGCGGAATAATAGTGCGTGTAGACCGTTCGGTTCCTTAATCAATTGGACCCACTCGCTTAGGTTTGATTATAAGGTGGTGAAGTTTACAGTGGTAGAAGAACTTACGACCGGTGGCGATCGTAAAGGACTTACGACCGGTGCTTGATCGTAGAAGGACTTACGACTATGTAGTGGTCGTAGAAGGACTTACGACCATGATATAGTCGTAGCAAGACTTACGACTATGGGGTGATTGTAGAAGAACTTACAATCACTTGTTGGGCTTCTCCCTTATAGATAAGGGGTACCTCTGGGGACTATGTGACATCATATTTACCCATAATAAAATTATAGATAAAAGATAAAATGAGGATTATTAGATCCTCGTCACTACCTTAAATAGTTCTCCAAAAATCGGTTTTCAAATTCAAACCCTAACTAGTTTTCACTGTTCCTTGGGTTTAAGTCGGACTCGGGCTCGAGCCACGGGGCGCGGTCCACCCACTAACGGTACCAACTCGGTCGTTCGGGAGCTAGGGTCGTGATGCCGTTGGATCGGTATCACTGCGACCTTCGACCGGTATACGACGAATGGAGTCGTTGTGAACGCCCGATCTAACTCGGCCGTTGGATCGGCATCGAGCGATCTCGACCCGATCGAGCGATGGGATCGTTTCAATCCGCTCGATCTAGCCCAGTAGTTCGATTCCAATCCGACGACCAGCGAGTCGTCCCCTTCCTCTGTCCGCGCGCGCGTGAGCTCTGCCATGGCGTGCGCATGGGAGAAAAGCAGTGGCGTGCAGTCTACTCTATGTCCACCTTTAAACGGCTAGCTCTGGGTGCATTAAATGCATGTCGCGCTCATCCTCGAGGGCCATGACTCAGCACTCCCATTGCTCTCATGGCGTTGTTGACCCGATTGGAAAAATCCGGCCGTTGCTCTCGCCATTGCTCTATTTAAACCCCATTGCTTCGCCCTTAGCTTCCTTTAGCATACGCAACTCCACTAGCACTCACCCTCTTGCTTGAGCTGCGGTCCTCGCACTCTCTTCGACCAGACATTGTTGAGTGTGGAGCTTGGTGGAGGCGGTGCGGCGGGGTTTCTTCTTCAAGTCTTCGCCCCTCTGCTCCCCTTTACTATTTGGGCTTAACTCTCCCGCGGTTTGGTTCTCTCGTGCCCGTGTCGTGTGGCCTAGCGAGAACCTTACCACCGCCATTCGGATACTCGTCGTCGGAGCCACTCGTGGGTCTCTGGTCGTTCTTGACCCGTACTTTCGCATTGCCCTATAGGAAAGTAAGTATGTTTCGTTGTCCTTTGGCATTGTTCGTTCGAGTCCTCCCGAGCCATACCTTCTCGGCCGCTTCGTGGTCGTACCATCGCTATGCAATATACTCAGGCCGATCTTGGCGGCGGTCGAACCCTTCAACTTTTGGTACACTCATCCGCCTTGTTGGCGCCCAGTGGTCGGAGATCGCGGCCGAGCCACCGCAAAGCGCGGGGAGGCGTTACCTAGTGGTCGGATTCCGACCGGTTACCTAACTTAGTCGTAAGCTCTACTACGATGTATAAATGATCGTAGGTCTTATTACGACTATGCCAGGGGCATGAGTCCTTCTACGACTAGCACCTAGTCGTAAGTTCCATTACGACTTGTACCTGGTCGCCTGGTCGTAAGTTCTTCCACGACTGGAACTTGGACGTAAGACTTGCTACGACTACGTCATAGTCGTAGGTTTCTTTTACGACCACTACCTGGTCGTAAGACCTTCTTTCGGTCGTAGTTTTGGCATTAAGAATCCAAATCAATTGGTTCTTGTTGCTAAATTCTTTATAAATCAGTGTCTTGCTTCGGTAAGGTTTTCAGAATTTTTGGAAAAAGTTTGCTGTTGAGTCCTTGCATTTTATTCGTTCTTATCGATTGCTTTTCGCTTTCTCGTTAGGACCCGAAGAGCACATCGCCAATATTGTTAATCCCCAGCAACATCTTGACCCACAGCAAGCAGGCAAGCAGTTTGATCATGTTAATCCTATTATTTTACAAGTCTAATATATTGATTTCCAACTCGTATGTATGCATTGCTATTTTGTTGTTAAATTATGGTTAGCATCCTATAGTTGCATAATCTATAGGACTCGTTTATCCTCTACTACCATGAGCTTAGGTGATTTGCTGTGGTCGGAGTCCGATGGAGGGACTTGGATCACTTAGTAGCTTCCGATTGGAAAATGCTTAGCCATGCTTAGTTCGGTAGCTTTGGGCGACCACCGGCTTAGTCAATGGTCTTGATCACACAAAAACTATTATTCTTCCATTATGTCCAGCACTTTGTGCTTTGTTAATTTTGCAAATCAAAAATTGAAAAATGAAAATGGATTTGGACTTGGGCATAATGGTATGTTGGTGTGGTGTTTTTGGGTGTGATCGGAATGGTGCACAAGTCATCAAGGACCGAACATCTTGTTACACTAAAGCAAGCACTATTGTGTACTAACCACATGAGGGTTATATGGGACCCCTCTTGACTTAGTACTTTGGCGTGTGTTATCTCCGAGTCGCAGGAGGAAAGGTTTTGTGTGTGTGTCGTAGGAAACATGGTATGTGTTACGTGTGTGTGTTGGGTGTGCGGTGGTGGGGATTGCTTTGAAGGTTCTCCACCTTGAGGGGCGTCGCAGTTGTCCAAGGCTTTACCCGTGACGGGTAGTTGTCCGAGGCTGGGCCACGACCCCGACACAACGTATGGGTTTCTATCCATACGGGTGACTCGAAGTTAATACATAATATTGAAAACGTCTCGTAGGACTTAGCCGTCTTAGATACCTAAGCGCAAGTGCTTAATCATGTGGCAAAAGGCGGTCCGACATGTGGGTAAGTTGGTACACCTGCAGGGATAAAACTATTCGAATAGCCTCGTCCCAGGTTATGGACACGCTGGGGAGGTCTTCCAAGAGTTAGACTACAACCTTTGTTTTCAAACTTAAAAGCTGTCGTGTGGGTGGTATGAATGGGTAATTCATGCTATGGTCGTGGTGGTGACGGGCTAGTCACTTCGAGTGATTGTTGTTGTCATCTATCTCTTGTTATATCGTTGTCATTTGCCATTATTTGAACATTAAAAACAGATTTGTTAAATCGCTTTCAATCTATTACATTATTGCAAATGGAAACTTGCTTTATGCTAAAATGAAACATACAGCCTCCACTTCAATGAGCTCGCATGTAGTATATGTACAGGTTTGTTACTCCACATGTAAGTCTCGCGAGTACATTCAGTACTCACCGGCTTTTTAGCCTGCTTTTTGTTCTGCGGGGAAGAAGGTGAGCCTCAAGGGCCTCACTTTTGTGAGATGTGCTTCGGGTTTGGCGGCTAGCTTGGCGGTCCGGTCGGTTGCCTTGTGGGTTAAGGGCACACTGGTCGGCTCTTTTGCTTTTAGCCATCTTATGGCACTTTTGCTTCCGCTGTCTATCTTATTTTGACCATGGATGTATTTGGCCGGTCGGCCTCTCTTTTGTAAATTGCTATCTTCTAGTTATGTTATCTTTTGGATTGTTGTTTTTGCTTCGGTTCTATGTGAATGAATGGGCGATGCATGAACTTTGTAAAAGGTGTGTATATCGTGCATTTAAGAAGTATACATGTCTCGAGTCTCGGATTATACGCTTTGTGATGCTAGGACCGAATGGATGGTTAAGCATTACAAGCCGGATAAACCGGGGTCTCACATTTGCCCCTAGACATGGTGTTAATTACCCACCCAGTACCAGCTATATAAACAGGAACCAACCCAATCCCCCATTCTCCCCCTCTCCATTTGCTCAGCCCCTAATGTCGTGCTGCGCCGCGCTGCCCTGACCCCATCCGCCACCCACCGGATCTGCATGCCCCCATCGGATCCAGGCCCTCTTCGACCCGACCTCCTCCGAAGTCACCACCGCCGCCCCGACGCGGCGAGCCGCTCCCACTCCAGCCGTCGCACTAACGGCCAGAAGCGACGCCTCGCTTCGCCTCGTCGCGCCACAGCGTCGGACAACCTCTGATCTCACTGCCGGTGTCTACGGGTGCGCAGTAGCATGTAGATCCTGTTTTGGTCCTTAGCCGGCGCCGCCATAGCCTCAATCGCCGGCGGCACGCCGGAGAAAATATCGGCCAGGAGCGGCTCTATTGTCGGACGCGGACTGGCACTGTAGTTGGAAATTAAGAGCTTAATCTCGGTCTTTAGGACATCATTAGTGCTAAGCGTAGTTAGTGTCGATTTTATTCTCTGATGTGTGGATGACAAGCATGCCCGGCCGCATTTAGTGCACAGTGCACATAGATGAGCCATGTGCCCGCGCGCCAAGTGTCTTGGACCTTGGTCCACGCATTGTTCGTATAACATGGCCTCACTTGTCAGCAGCCTTTTTTTTTAGGATTTTAATGAAAATAAAAACAAAATTGTGGGACCCTTTGGTCAGTCCATGGCTAGGTAAGCCTCAGTAAGAAAAGTATTAAATACTTTTATATTTTTGGAAATACTTTATTTGTGTACTAAAAATTGCTTAAACTTCAAAATAACATAAGTAATTCATTTTAACTCCAAATTTGATGACTCAAATTTTGTTAGATTCCTTTTTAAATGTAATTTTATATAAAATTTGTTTGAAGTATGCTTCTATTCCAGAAAATATTGCTAGCCAAATTATTTTCGGTTTAGTATTATTGTTGTACTAAAAATGCTTTTAAACTTCAAAAATGCATAAGTAATTATCTGTAACTCCAAATGGAGTGAAATCAATTTTTTGGGATTCCTATTTTAGTGTAATTTAATGTGGAATAGGTTTTGAGTATGTCACTATCACTAAAATTTTTGGTTTATCCATAGTAAGCTCACTCATGATAGTGTTGTCATTGATGGAAGTGATCTTCATTCCCCAAACCTTCACATCAAGAGCACCCAAAAGCTGGCGGGAATTTTCTGACTCAGTGAAGACGAGGTCAACAGCGCGGAGATCATGAAGAATCTTAGAAAATCTTCCCCACAGCTCATCTAAAGACTCACCAAGTCTTTTCTCGATCTTGGAGTAAATTTTCTTGAGCTGGTTCTGTCTCACTTCCTTGATCGTAGTGGAGCCCTCGTGATAATCACAGAGAGTCCGTCAGATCTCATGAGCAGACCGCAAATGAGCGACACGCTCAAACTCCGATCGACTAAGGCCTTGGATCAAAAAATTCTGAGCCTTGCTGTTGGCCTCCACATCTGGAGTGATTACATCGTCATCGGCTGGCACGACATAAGGATTTTTTACCTTAAGCCAAATTACGTGCCCTTGAGCCTCGATGTAGGCCTGCATTCGGGCCTTCCAATAAGCAAAATCAACTCTATCCAAAATATGTGGTTTGGTTGAATACTTGTCAGTCGCCATGGCTCCAAAGACCGGTTAAGATCTATGAGAAGAGCTAACTGGGCTCTGATACCACTTGTAGGACCGTAAAGGCGACTAGAGGGGGGTGAATAGGCGCTTTCTCGATTTTTCGCCTTAATCAAATTCAATACGCACTTTTCTCCTTTAGCTATTATGAAAGCTAAGAAGATCAGTAAATGCACAGAGGAAGCCTTGTGTTGAATCCGATTACCCCCTTAACCACAAGACTCGATAATGGAGAGTTGATATCACTGAACCGGTCGGACCGATGTAGAGCTGGCGGTCTGACTGCCTGGCGGTCGGACCGACAGTGAAAAATCGGTCAGACCGATTTAGTCCAGAGGCAACGCACAATGCCCAAATCTAAAACGAAAATTAGTCCAACTTTTGATTCAACTAATGAAACTTGACCAAATTTGGAGCACACCTCCCTAAGGATATCTGAGACCTATTTCTAGCGACGATCGTCCAGATCCACTTCAAAGAATCGATCTCTTTAGGTTTTACCAAAGAAGTGTTCAAAACCTAGAAATATGAAAATCTTGATCCAAAACTTGCTTGTGGGGGATTGATGATCCAGATGATTCTAGGAGTATTCCCACACACTATAGCAAGGTAAAATCGGTCAAGAGACCAAGCATAAACGCCCGGATCAAGGAAGCACCAAAATCATCAAAAGAGAGAAGAAAACAAATGAGACTTCACCCTTGAGCAAACATCCATAGATTAATTGATTCAAAATATTGCTTACAAAGCCACTCCCTCAAGGAGGACAAGAGCTCAATCCAAGAGCACACACAAATTTCCTCTCCTCTCCTCTCCTCTCCTCTCCAAACCCTTACCCTAGAAAAGTTGGAGTTTTTCTAAATGAGTGCTTAAGTGCTTGAGTGCTTGGGGGCTTGGGGGTTTTTTTTCCATCTCCTCCCTTCTATTTATAGGAGAGGCTAGGGTTTCTCTCATGGGCTCCCATTAAGGCCCAACACAAATGGGACCCACACACACAAATATGTTGAAGCAATCGCCTACTTCACCACGTGTAGGTTGATCAGCGTCTCTCATCATGTCGGCAAGTCTCTCCCGTCCGAATCCCATCGGAACCTCCAAGGCACTTGCACCGACCCCCGCGCCGCTTGATCCAACCAGCCGCAACGAACTGTCCGTTCGAACCATCTTGTCCATTCTGCACTATGCTTGAGTCACACGACCTCATCCAGCATCCATGATCGTTCTGGACCTCAGCTCTCCAAGCTTAGTCCCGATCCACCTCACCGTTGACGTCGTTGACCTGTAAGCCACCTGCACAAAAATAGACAAGGAATTTGTCTCTGGGAACAAGTTCTTCACAACTTGACCCACATTAGCTCAACAATGCAATATGCAACAATAAAGCATTGAAACTCATGCATTAAACACAACGAAAACACAACAATGCCAAAATGACCGAAGTCCAAGTGGAAGCCGGTCGACCGCCCTACCAAGCCGGTCGGATCCATTTCAATGATCGGACCGATTAAGAACGGCGGTCGGGCCGCCCCAAAAGACTTAGCCAAATTTCAACTTGAAAAACCGCAACCTCTCTGGAATTTTCCAAAGGATAGAACTTTTGACTGGGAGCTCCAAAAATTATGCGACCACATCTAGGAGACTCCCCTCTCATGCCTACACAACCTATTTTTGGCCTAGACCCAAACTCCACTTTGAACTGTGGCCGGTCGGACCAGCAAGCATTGCCTGTCGGACTGCCACACGGCCGGTCTGACCGGCGGCTTGGCCGGTCGGACCGCCAATGACCTGACAGCACTGAGGTTTTTCGAAAACGCGAGATTCGTCAAACCAACAACGCCATTGCCAATTGACTCATCACACTAAGATCATGCACATATCCCCACGATATCCACATCGTGAAGGGCGTCCGACGTTGTAAACTCGTTTCTTCATCTACTTCTCGACGTTGTAAATATAATAATATGCCTTGTAAATATAATAATATGATGCCGTTCATATCTGTGTATCGCAGTCAGATATTACACAGCTAAGACGCAAACAAGAATCCTCACAATCTTTCAAAGTAAAGAAGTCACACAAGTAACAATCATCGAGCGTATCAACGATAGTATATCATATCAATGGCTACCTATGTATCTGTGTTCCAAGAATCAATTGCCCAAGAGAACTTCAGAAACTGCAAAGTGTAACAACTGAATGGATGTCCATGTTCATGGTTACAATGAATTATCCAAAGACTGACACAACAAGAACTTGTTAAAGTTGGAACACTCCAACCATCCACCATAAACAATCCCACTATTGCCATCCATCCATTGACTACCACAGAAAACCTCAAGAAAAGAAACTGCTTTCCCCTAAATCACCAGCCTGGAAACTATTTTGATGTGCCTATATGACGCTGACAACTAATGTCTTAACATGTCAAGAAAAACACAATCAACTAAACCTATGGTTGTACATTCAGACATCGCTTCCAGACAGAAAAACTTAAATCAAACCTTAGAACAACCTATTGCATCTGAAACAAAGTGGCAATTATAAAGACCACCCAGATCAATACTTAAAACAACCCGAGAGTCTTTCCATTCAGATTATTGAGTAGTTATAGTTAAGCAGCCAGTAGGCAATTAAGCACACACCCTGACACCAGTCCATGCAGCGAGTCTCAGGATACATACGGAGATATGGTGAGCACACAGGAGGATACAACAATACTTAGCCCGCGGAAGAGGACGGTGATGGTGGACTGGTGGTGGGGGGGTTGGGGTTGGGGGTTGAGTTTAGGCGGAGTCGGCGAGGCGGGCAACGACGGGGTACTTTGCCTGAAACTTGGTCTCCCAGTCGGTGAGGACGCCGAGCTCCTTGTCGGAGGGGAGGCGCACGGCGGTGGAGGCCCACAGCGGTGGGGAGCATCGGCCGGCTTGCAGGGATGGCCGAGGGCGGTGGGGCGAAGCTTCTAGCGGCACCGAATCGGCCAGAGGAGCACCGGTGGCCGGAACGGGCGAGGCGGCGTTGGGTGGGATCGGGGGAGGTGGCGTTGGGTAATTCTAGGAAGTGTTAAGAACTAGGGCAACTACACAACCATTCGAGCGGAGCACTTATATAGACTAACATCACAGACGGTTCTTTAATAGAACCGTCTGTGATAAACCCTAAACATCACAGACGGTTCTTTAATAGAGCCGTCTGTGATGTGAGTAATCACAGACGGTTCCATTAAATAACCGTCTATTCTATGCAGATCTGTGCTGTGAGTAATCGAGATCGAACGGGGCGATCGGCCGGTCCGATCGACCACTCAATCCGGGCCGTTGATCTCCAAATCAGACAGTTCAAGTGAAAGGGCGATCGGTCGGTCCGATCGGCCCCTCAATCCAGGCCGTGATCTCCAAATCGGACGGCTCGGATCCAGGAGCGGGAAGGCCCGAGTGGTCCGAACGGGTACGAGATCTGGACCGGAGGGTATCCATCGGACGGCTCACAAACGACGCGGTTAGGCGGTTGAGCTGAACCGCGAGACTCGGGTCGGAGTCTGACTCGGGTTCGAGCCCGAGGAATAATGATTCCAGATTTTGTATTGAAAGGCTGAGATGATTTGGGAATTTCCAGAGGTAGCTCCACAGCTCCAAAAATTCTGAAATTTTTACTGAGTAATCCTGACTTCAAGATCAACTGTGTATGAATTTTCCAGAATTTCTCATGCAGTGCATTGCCCGCTAGAAAATGCACAAGCTGCTGGACAAGGGGTTTGACCAGGGAGACAACAGGTTTGACCAGCCCTTAAGAAATAGCAAATAATTTCTAAAAATTATGAAATTTCTCAGGGAGGTTACCTAGATGATCAAGAATTTAGGAAAAATATTTCCTGAGGATGATCACAAGGTTTGACCAGAAGACCTTGAATTGCAACACTTCGAGTCAATAACCTTAATTGAATTTGAAGTCCACATTTCAAGGAGATAGATTCTAGAGAATTCAAATGACAACAAGGATGCATCCAAAAGTTTTAATTTATCCTCATTTTTATATATTTGAAACACAACTAATTGTCACCGATCACGCCAAATCGGTCGAGACCATGACACATGGCGATCGACCAATTTAGCACCTATCGACCGCTTGACCACGAAGCAATGCACTTTTAACTTTGCTCAAATGACAAAACACATTTGCCCATTTGTGTGCATTTCCAACAAGGTTTCAAAGATGATATTCTCAACAAGTTGATAACTCTAACAAGTCCGCATTAACATCAATATTAGAGATGATAAGTCCATAACACATATTAACATCAAATTACAATGGAATACATGCTTAATTGAAATATAGTCCTTCATGATGATCGACGCGCATATAGCTAGCTTCCTCATTGGGTTCTTCCTCCAGTCTGATGCCGTCTCCGAAAGGAGGCAACTCGTCAAATTGATTGTACTCTTCCTCATCCACGACATTCTCAACTCCGACAATCCTTCTTTTCCCATGTAGAACTACGTGGTGGTTCTTATTTGCTGGGTCTGTTACGTAAAAAACTTGAACAACTTGCTTAGAGAGTACGAATGGTTTGTCCTTGTATCCGACACGTTTAAGGTCCACAGTAGTGACGCCGTACTTGTCGACCTTCACGCCCTGCGGAAGTTTAACCCAATGACATCGAAACAGGGGGATCTTGAAAAGTACATAGTCGAGCTCCCAAATCTCCTCTACGAACCCATAGTACGAGTTCAACCCGTGCCCCCACGGTATTGAACCCTCGTGAAATGCATCTATCACGGACACCGCTGCTACGGGTCAGCTCTTCCTATCACGAGCCGTATAAAATGTGTACCCATTTATGTCGTATCCTTGCCATGTCACATTTGTAAATTTTGGTCCTTTGGCCAACCATAGCAGTGTTTCATCACTTGATGACCTCCAAGTGAATCGCATCTTTAACCATTCGTTGAACCAACGGTTGTACTCTCTCGTTATCCAAACCTCCGACCGGTCTGGATTCTGTTGGCGTACTATGTCTTTGTGCTCGTCGATGTACGGGGACACTTGGGTCATGTGTTGCAAGACCATGAAATGGGCCTGCGCGTATGTATCTAGATCGGGAGTGATTGCTTTCCTTCCGATGGTCCCGATACACTCCAGTCTCCCCTCGTGACGAGATAGAGGCACACCTATCGGTTCCACCTGAGCCATGTAGTCAACGCAGAACTCAATGACCTCTTCGGTTGCATAACCTTCGATGATACTGCCCTTCGGCCGATATCGATTCCGTACGTAGGACTTCAAAATTCCCATGTATCTCTCGAAAGGGTACATATGACGTAGGAACACATGGCCGCATATCTTTATCTCTTTCACAAGGTGAACAATGAGATGGACCATGATATCAAAAAATGACGGAGGGAAATACATCTCAAGATGACATAGAGTCGTCACCACCTCGGCCTGCAGAGCGTCGAGTCCTTCGGGATCGATGACCTTCTGAGCAATTGAATTAAAGAAATAACACAGCCTAAAGATTGCCACTCGGACCTTGTTTGGCAAGATACTCCTAATTGCAACAGGAAGCATCTGTGTCATCAGCACATGACAATTATGAGACTTCATACTAATTAATTTCAAATCTTTAATGGAAACAAGTTTATTAATATTGGCGAAGTAACCGGATGGAACTTTCACACCATGTAAGCTTTGACACAGTTCATTTCTCTCAGCCTTGGACAAAGTGTAGCAAGCTGGGGGAAGGTACGTTCGTCCTTTATCGGTCTCTTTCGGTGCTAACTCGGTTCTTATGTTCATATCAACGAAGTCACGCCATGCGTTAACACCGTCTTTTGTTTTGCCACTAATGTTTAGTAAGAGACCAATCAAGCTATCACATACATTCTTCTCCACGTGCATGATATCGATGCAGTGGCGAACTTCTAAGTGCTCCCAATAAGGCAAGTCCCAAAAAATTGACTACTTCTTCCAGATGTTTTTCTGAGGGGTCCTTAATTTACGTCCCTTTCCAAGCACAACATCGATATCCTTAACCATATCATAGACCTCTTTCCCTCTAAAAGCCCTTGGAGCTGAACCGTCCTCCTTATTTCCATCGAATTGTTTCTTCATCTTGCGGTATGGGTGAATCCTGGGAAGGAACCTACGGTGACGCATATACACAGTTTTGCGCGAGTTGTTCAGCCATACACTCACGGTACCATCTAAGTAGTGCGGACAGGCTTTGACTCCTTTTGTACTGAACCCCAATAGGTTACCAAGGGCAGAAAAATCATTGATGGTGCAGAATAACATGGCGCGTAAAGTGAAGTTCTCTCGTTTGTACACATCCCATACTTGTACCCCTTCGTTCCAAAGTGTCACAAGATCTTCCAGCAATGGTGCTAGGTACACATCAATATCGTTCCCAGGTTGCTTCGGCCCTTGGATAAGTAGTGACATCAAAATGTATTTCCGCTTTATACACAGCCAAGGAGGAAGGTTGTACATACATAGATTCACGGGCCAGGTGCTATGTCGGTACGCTCAGACATCAAAGGATTCATTTCGTCCATACTCAACCCTAACCTTATGTTCCTCGGTTCCGCACCAACTCTTGGTCCGATAAGTTTCTCCACCGCGAGAATCAGCGAGTGTCCGAGCTTCCCATCTTTCTTACGCTCCTCAGAGTGCCAACGCATCAATCTTGCCTCCTTCGGTTCGCAAATAAACGCTTCAAGCGTGGGATCACAGCGAGATACCACAACATCTTAGCGAGAGGTCCTTGCTTCGCCTTAGCGATATTCTTACGCTTGTATCGGGATGCTTTGCACACGGGCATACATGTATGTCTGCATACTCTTTCTGATGAGAGGATACAATCGTTCGGACATGCATGTATTCTTTCTACTTCCATTCCCAATGGACAAAGAACCTTCTTAGCTTGGTAGGTCGTCTTTGGGCAATACGTTTCCCTCGGAAGGATGTCGACTAAGAGACCTAACAACGCCAGTAAAACTCTTGTCGGACCAACCATTGCTTGCCTTCAATTTTAGCAGTTCAAGCACGGTTGACAACCTTGTGTATTCCGGCTTGTAGCCAGGGAACAAAGGTTTCCCCGAGTCCTCCATTAAGCCCTCGGATCTACAAAACTCTTACTCACCGTAGTTCCCTTCTGCATCGCGTAGCATCTGATCCAGATTGTCATCATGCGACCTATCCTCATCAAAAGCACATTCCATACCCTGCATATCGTTGACTTCCTCGGCGATGTCGTCATTACTGACTTTCGGTATAATCTGCTCTTCACCGTGACTGCTCCAACATGTATATCATTTTTTGAAACCCCTTCGTATTAAGTGAGCTTCGATCTGCGCCGGCTTGTTAAACATTTTCATATTACCGCAATCAATGCATGGACAGTACATAAATTTTATCCCCTTCTTCAATATATCCTGCTCGGCGGCTCTTCTAAAAGCAAACACACCATTAATATACTCTTCACTCACACGGTTCTCAATGTACATCCAGTTTCGGTCCATCTACACGTATACGCACGTAACAACTTAATTAGTGTTAAATTATATTAATAAACCGCAAGTACCCTTCATAATGGCCAAACACATTAGTGATTAGTCTAGAGCAAATATAAAGGGTTACAGATCGTTACACATTAGTGATTAGTCTAGAGTAAAAATAAAGGGTTACAGATCGTTACCCTTCTCTCCAAGGTGGCGCAATGTGGGAGGAGGCAGCAGAGGTGCCGCAATGGGGGAGGAGGAGGCAGGGGTAACAGCTCAAAACGGAATGGACAGCAATGTGCATGGAAGGAGTCAGCAGTAGCAGGGTGGCACAACGGGGGAGGAGGCAGCAGCAGCAGCAAGGTGGCCAATGGGGAGGAGGCATCAGCAGCAGCAGGGTGGCGGCGCCTCAAATGGAATGAAAAGGGGGCGCCTCAAATGGAATGAAAAGGGGGCCTGTCGGGAGCATCTATTTATAGTGCTTGTATATCACATACTGTTCTTTACAAGAACCGTTTGTGATAGGCATGTATCACAGACGGTTCGTATAAAGAACCGTCTGTGATACTTATTTAACTGTCTGTGATAATTTTATCACAGACGGTTCGTATATCACAGACAGTTCTTTATACGAACCGTCTATGATAATTATCACAGATGGTTCGTATATCACAGACGGTTCTTTATACGAACCGTCTGTGATAATTTTATACGAATCGTCTGTGATACTTATTTAACTGTCTGTGATAATTTTATCATAGTCATTTAGTCTGCTCTCCCTGGATTCGGTTTGGAAGTTCTTACCCATGTATCCACCACGGCATGCAAATGTATATAGTAGGCATTTCTTCGTATCCACCAAGGCATGCAAATGTATATAGTAGGCATTTGCAAATGTATATAGTAGGCATTTCTTCGTATCCACCAAGGCATGCAAATGTATAAAGTCATTTCTTTGAACCTTGTCCGATTCTTCCGACTTTAGCTAGAATCAATTTTTCAAAGATTAAAAAAAAAGATAAACCAGCTGTTAGAATTGAATACTTTCCTTCCTTTATATGCTTACCTATAATGTAAATGCATGCAGCACGAGGGGGAAAATCATCTAGATTCATGCAGAAAAATGAAAAAAGCTAATTTTTTCTGTCACAATCACTTGATGAGCACGTTCCAGGACAGAAACTCTAGTATGCATTTGGCCTCCCAATTAATACATTCCATCCAAATCTCAGGCAAATTAAATTGGCACCAAGTTATGACGCTGAGTTGATAACATTTTGCCAAAACAGCACACCATTCATGGGTGTATAAAGAACACCATTGCGCACTTGCATCGCCATCATCTTCCTCCTAGGTACGTAGGTCTAGGTCTTCTATAAACAATGGCGTCCTTTTCCTATCTCTTACTAGTACCTCTTCTCTTGTTCCCCATCTCCCTCTCTCCTGCACCTGCGCTGTGCTATATCAATCCAGGTTCAAGCTTACAGCAAAATTCCACGCAACCTTCCGCTCGTCAAACTTACATTGTGCTCGTCGAGCCACCCTCGCTTGACTACGATGCCAGCGAAGACGAGCACCGTCGGTGGCATGAGTCTTTCTTGCCGAGCTTGCACACCGACTCCGGCGAGCCACGCCTCACCCACTCCTACACCGAGGTGATCAGCGGCTTCGCTGCAAGGCTCACTCATGCCGAGCTCAACGCGGTATCCCAGAATCCTGGGTTCGTGCACGCATTCCCGGACCGAACGCTGCAGCTCATGACAACGCACACGCCAGAGTTCCTTGGGCTAAGGAACGGCACAGGGTTCTGGAGCGAGGCCCGCTATGGGAAGGGGATCATCGTCGGGCTGCTCGACACCGGCATCCATGCAACGCACCGTTCATTCGACGACCATGGCGTCCCGCCTCCCCCGACGAGGTGGAAGGGCTCGTGCAAAGGTTTTGCGGCCCGGTGCAACAACAAGCTCATCGGCGCCAAGTCGTTTGTTGGAGGCGAGACAGGGGATGACGAAGGTCACGGTACGCACACCTCATCCACGGCCGCAGGGAACTTCGTCACCGGTGCCTCGGTCCATGGTCTGGGTGCGGGCGTCGCGGCCGGAGTTGCTCCCCTGGCGCACATCGCCATGTACAAGGTGTGCACTGGTGATGGCTGTCAGCAATCGGCCATTTTGGCCGGCCTGGACGCGGCTATCAAGGATGGCGTGGACGTGCTCTCCCTCTCCCTCGGCGGCAGTACGAGTGTCAGCTTCGACGAAGACCCCATTGCAATCGGCACGTTCACTGCGGTATCCAAGGGCATCATCGTGCTGTGCGCTGCTGGCAACAGTGGCCCCTCGTTGGCGACAGTCACCAATGATGCGCCGTGGTTGCTCACGGTCGCCGCCGGCTCAGTGGATCGGAGCTTCCACGCTGACGTGCAGCTTGCCAGCGGCAAGCGCATCGACGGACAAGCGCTTACTCAGGTATCGAACCCAAGCTCCAAGTCGTACCCTCTGCTCTACTCCGAGAAACGGCGTTACTGCCAATACGAGGGTGAAGGCGTCGTCGCCGGCAAGATTGTGGTTTGCGAGGCCCATGACTACATTGTTCAGAAATCTATCATCCGTGACATGAAGAGTGCCGGCGCGGCCGGCGTGGTGCTGTTCAACAAAGAAACCGATGGCTACACCACTAATCTCCGAGATTACGGTTCCTCCGTGGTGCAGGTGACCGTGGCCGATGGCAAGGACATAACATATTACGCAACATCGGTGAGCAAATCGGCGGCCACTATCACGTACAACAACACATTGCTTGGTATCGGTCCAGCCCCCGAGTCGCGTTCTTCTCGTCCCGGGGTCCAAGCTTGGTCACCCCCGGTGTGCTCAAGCCGGACATCTTGGCTCCAGGGCTTAACATCCTTGCCGCATGGCCACCACAAGTGAAAGGTGTCGCCGGGCCTTACAACATCATATCCGGCACATCCATGGCGACGCCGCATGTCAGCGGCGTCGCGGCGCTTATCAAGAGCTCCCACCCCGACTGGTCACCGGCTGCCATCAAGTCAGCCATCCTGACGACATCGGACGCCGTCAACAAAACCGGTGGCCTGATCTTGGATGAGCAACACAAGAAAGCCAACGTGTACGCGACAGGCGCCGGCCATGTCAACCCCACCAGAGCCGCCGACCCGGGCCTAGTGTACAACCTCGGTGTCATTGACTACGCCGGCTACATCTGCTCGCTCCTAGGCGATCGTGCCCTAGCAACCATCGTGCGGAACTCGAGCTTGACCTGCGCGAAGTTGCCCAAGATTCCTGAAGCACAGTTGAACTACCCGACTATAACAGTGCCGCAGAAGTCGACACCATTCACGGTCAACCGGACGGTGACGAACGTGGGGCCAGCCAAGTCGACGTACACGCTGAAGCTGGACGTGCCGAAGTCGCTGACGGTGCGCGTCTCCCCGGAGACTCTGGTGTTCTCCAAGGTCGGAGAGAAGAAGTCATTTAGTGTGTCGGTGAGCAGCCACGGCGTGGACGGACAAGATACTGTGGAGGGAAGCTTGAGTTGGGTGTCAGGGAAGTATGTCGTGCGGAGCCCAGTCATCGCGGTCGTCGAAAACGGGAGTCCTCCGCCGTCATCAGGAAGGATGTCCGTGCCGTGAGCACGATGGATGTACGTAACATTCAATAATCGTCGTCTCCCTCTTTAATTCGTTTTTCAGTTTCCTTTTGTGTCACATAAACAGTGCTATGTAAATGTCTCAGTACGTATTAGAGGCCAGAATATCATATGCGATACAGATTCAAACCAGAGCTCGGTCGTAGATCTATGGCTGCAGGATTGTGTATTCTGACTTCTCCATGCTGCCCCCTCTCTCTCTCAGCAGCCTAAAACTGCACTCGTCCAGTTGAGAAGGGCGCCTGTAAAAATTTGACAAGAGTTGATACCTTTTCGTAGTGCCGCGGGGATTGCGAGCCATTTCATTAAGAAAGAAAGGAGTTTCCACAAGGAGTTAGAGCTCGTGTGGGATAGCCTAGCAGCAAGGGAACAGCAGAAAACTGAAGAAACACTTGCCAATTTAAAAAAAAAAAAAAAACAGCCCGCGGCATTGTGGCAAAATTCAAAGCTTAGCTAGACACTCAAGCTATAAGAGCAAGCGCTGGGAAACAACCAGAAAACTACCTGTCATGATACCTGCATTGGGCATGGGACTTTGTACTTTCTTCATTTCATTTCCATCCACTTTATACCAAATTTCATTTCCATCCACTTTATATATATATATATATATATATATATATATATATATATATATATGGTGCCCTTTGTCATTACCTGAAGGGTAATCACACTTAAGCAACGGATTATTATTCATTTGTCCGGTTGGACACTGCTCCAACGAATAATAAGTTTTACCAAAGTCAGCGCAGCAGAATAATAAGATAGAAACTACATTTTATCATAGTGAGTAGCCAAACAAAGCTATATTTTATTACAGTGGGTAGCCACACAAAACTATAGTCATTACTACAAATTCTTAATTACAACTGCAAAACGGGACAGATCCCCTCGTGCTCACCTGCTCTGCTCCACGGGACGCCTACTCGTGCCACTCGCCGAATAGGGTGTTCATCTCACCCTGGTCCTCGTAGTAAGCGCTCTCGCCTCATGCGGCCTCCTCAGCACCTGTGTATCCTTCATCCTACTCGGCATAATCCCCGGTTGGACTAGTATCTAACAAAGGAAGTAATAGCAAAAATGAGTACTAGTGTACTCACCAAGCATTTATTAGTAAGGATGCACTATATGATTCTTCTCTGTTGTGTTATCACATTTCTAACTCATCTATTTCTCTGGAAAATAATTTACCAAATTAAGTGGCAAGTTTTAATTCCTGAAAAGACTACTTATCACTCGGTGAGAAGATGGACCCCTAGCGGTCACTATAGCCCCCAATCCTAGAGACAAGCATAAATTTATGATTTTATTTTGCACTGTGCAGGCCTGTGCATTGAACCCATAGCTACTATGAGCCCTCTTAAAACTAGGTCTCCCGCATTTCCTTTGATGGGTGTCAAGTTCAAAGTATGAAAATATTTTCCATGTTACGTGATTAAGTCTCCACCCATCTATTTTCCGTCGGTGTCCTGGGACGCGCACCTAGTCTTCCACTAGGTTCCAATAGTGTCGGTTGGGCCAGTTTTCCCTTCACCCAACACTCCTCTGCGCTAATATATGCGCCTTAGATTCCACACTTCTGGACTTGCGCTACCGGTCCTAAGTTCCACGACCACTCTCACCTTATATTACCGACGAGGATTAAAACCTCTATTTATTACTTAATAGATAAAGGACCATACGTCTTCATGGTCGTAACCCCTAAGGCTAACGCCATCACTGGTCGTGAGGATTCCAGAGGTTACACAATGTCTAACCTGGTCGGAGAAGGTTCTCAACCTTGTCTCCGACCAGTCAAAAGCTCTCAAAATCTTGAACTGATATCTGGACCTAGCATCAGATATATCCCCTACCGTGTGAAGAATGGAACATATGTTGTATATCTCATACTACACGACGATACGTAACTCTAAGACACAGAAATACGGTTCATGGCTCACTGACATATAACCGTACGGCAGTTGACACATTATCAACTGACGCCTCTCTTCGACCAGACGCGTTGCTTCCCGAACAGGCGTCTCCTCTAGAGACAACTGTCAACCCTTCATTAACTACATAAGGAGGACTGCGGACTGAAGTGAAGGAGGCCGGAACAGTGAAGATCATTTGGGAAACACTCTTGGAAGAGCATTGTATTCCCGAATTAGTCTTTAGTCTAGGTTACATACACTCATTGTAATAGTCAGTTCATAGCAATAAAGAGCAGCCTCATTACTTTCCAGAAGATACGCACTATTTTCCTCTTTTCTTTCATATATTCATAAGATCGGCGATTTGATCGTCGACAGCTGGCGCCGTCCGTGGGGAAGAAGGCGCAAATCTTCTGAGGGAATTCTTTGCTCACCAAATCCTCGCTCATCCTTCTGCTCATGAGATCATGGCAGGAACTTGGGACGAGGAGAATTGGTTCGATCTGGACGACTACTCCAACCTCGACATGGACGCCTGCATCCAGGCCATGTAGGGTGATTGGACGTCGTCCTCTTCTTCCTCTACCGGTTCGCAAGTCGCTAACAACACCGAAGTCGAGCAGATGGATGAGGATGCACCACTGCAACAAGTGGCGCTTCCCGAGTCTGTGGGGCTAACCGGAGAGACAGTACCACCAGGTGTTGATGAAGCTCCAGAACGATGGCTTCCAAGACTTGCCGTGCCAGATCGGACTGCCTTACGGGGACTTGTATATTTGGAGGGGGAGGCCTCGTCATGTCTTGGGTCTGCCTCGGAGCAGTCTTGATTGTGGTCGGATTGACCCTTGCCCTTCGAGGAAGTTGGTTCCTCATTTGGACGCAACGTTGTGGGGGATAAGGATCTCTCCTCAATTCCATCCGTGGTATGGTCTCTTGAAGAATGATCTCCAGTGGCGACACCACCATCGGATGATACAATACTCAGCTCGTAGTTGAAGCCAGCATCCATGTCGATATCTGCGTAATCAGCCAAGTCGAACCAATTCTCCTCGTTCCACTCTCCTAACATGGAAGCATTTGAGTTGGGAAAAAAATAAAGGAAATCTGGTGACCAGAAGATCCCCACGGACGACGCCAGCTGTCGGTGTTTTAGAACCGAACTTACGTAATGATTGTTTGATTCGGGGGGTCTCCAAGACTCAAATCATGCAGAGAGAATGACACAAGGATTTTTATACAGATTCAGACCTTCTTCGGAGAGAATAACAACCCTACTCCTGCGTGGCTATATTGAGGATGCTAGTTACAGATCAAGAGAAAGACTGAAATACCATATCTTGTGCTCCTGATTATGTCTTTTTTTCCTTTCTTCCTTCTTCCTCTGCCGTCCGGCGATACTTTGGTTACTAACAATTTATTAGGAGCAGATTCTAATAAATCTTATCCGTCGGACTTTCGTCTTTATTCGTTAATTCAATTTTGCCAAAAGTTTTTAAGCCTATAAATAACCATCAGAAGGGCGCGCACGTAGAGCTAAGAAAAAAAATCACTCACAAACTTTTCATCTTTTCTTACTTCTATTTCTTCTTAAAGTTCTCGTCTTGATCCCTAGTAAGAAAAAAAAATTCACGGAACAAATTGACTTTTCGACCACCATGCATGGAAAAAATAAAATACATGGATGATCTATCGACTGCTTCAATTTAGGTGGTCAGAAAGTCAATTTGGTCTATAGATTTGAAGTCTTCGACGGCCCGAACAAGTATAATAGGTCATTCATCTAACAGAAGTATATGATGAACTATGCGGTGTCACCCGAGAACTTCACCCACTAGAAACCTCACTCGCCCGAAAGCGAGGAAGATGAGGGAAAGGCAACAACGGCGCATAAGAAACCAGGGTGATCATGAAAAACCCACCAAATAGATCGCTGAGGACTGCCAGGTTGAGCACGCAGCAGATAAGGGGAAGGCAGCCATGGTCCCCGATGCTCCTGCTAAGTGGGTGGTTACTTCCGAGGAGGTCTTGGAAGTCCAGTACAGGGTTGCCTTCGGGATTAGCCGTGTCCGTAGGTCTATAGGAGACAAAGGGAAAGGCATCGATGGGCCCTCAAGACCGACTTCTTTTCGATCCACTAGTTTTCCTATTCTAAAATATGCACATGTATCCTACACGTAGATTGGGTTTATGATTCGTGCATGTTGTCATTCCTACCGTACGAGTAACAGGACAAACAAATACACGTAACCAAACCTTGCGCCCCATGTAATTCACACTTATATTACAGAGTCTTATTGTCCGAGTTGAAATCTCATCTTTTAAATTTAATTCCCTTATTATTCTCTATTTAATATTTCATTCTCCTTTAAAAAAAATAATCGGTTGTGCGAATACTACACTCGATAACAACAGCGGGATGCAATTAACCTATAATGGGTTTACCAACACAGTCAACAAACTCCAGCTTCTTTAAGCACTACAAGATATTACCAAATAACTTTATAAAATCCTGTAAAATTTGAAGATGCATTCTGCCAAAAAAAGAAATATAAATTTATTTCAATTCTTTCTACCAAAACAAAAATTTGAGCTCCTGTTGTTTGGTTTGACGACAGCCATGTGTTGCTAATTCAAATGGCGACGCAACCGCTACCATCCGCTACGCGCACCCTGCCGCCAATCCAAATGGCGACAGGGACATTTCGCCATTTCAAAACGACAACATGGGCATTTTGCCATTTCAAAACGGCGACTGAAACCCATTTTCGTAATTTTATTAAACGAGCATTTATTTTTATAATTATATTAAAATAATGTATTATTTAAAAAATTTCCACAAATTTATGCTGAAGTCCTAACAGCTAGAAGTACACACGTACCGATGAAGAAATCACCGGACACCAGCAACGCGCGTCGATAGATTGAGGCAAAGAAACCGCCCTTGAGTACCGAGTTTGAAAATGAATGTTGACTCTTAAGACTTGCCTTGTCTGCTCTAGCTTACATAAGCATATTTGATAATCCACCTGGTAATCCACTTCTCAATGTCAATGGAGCAACTGGAGATTGAGGAATTCGATCGCTTTATCCTTGACAACATGGGAAAGCAGAGGAGACTTGCTTAGAACTGATGACCATCCAAAGGAGATCATGATGTTTTATTTATCCAAAATGATGTAGCAATGAGCGGCGAAGCGTAACACACGGAGCATAGAAACAGTGTGATGACAGCCAGATTAAGAAGAGTGGAAATGTAAACAAGCTAAAGCAAATAAAACGGCAATCCAAGGGTGGAAGAAATCCATAGGAGGAAGGAGTTAAATGGTGGGTGTGGAAAGAAAGGGATGCTGGGGAATGGGGTGGAACATTATATGCAACAAGATTTGAATAATTTGATATTTGTTAAAAGATCAGAGTGTAGCTGTTTATGAAAAAAAAAATTGGATTGAACTTATCTTAAAAATGTCTCTAATGTGTTTTAAGGCCATGTTACTCTTCAAAAGGGGCATTTCATTGAACATGTAGACTTGGGATTACATATGTGGAGGAAATGAAGAGTAGAAGACTTGTATCGCTATCTACCAAGAAATAAATACATCTAGAACAAGTTTCAAAAAGAATAAATGGATTAAAAGAGAAAGTATAAATATCTCTAATGATCTGTTCATAAGCTATTCTTAACTAAGAAGACAATTGTCTACTCCATCCCAAGTAGAAAAATTGCTAGAATAACGATGGAGATCCTATGCACTCCGACACGTATCTTTAGCTCTCTAATGCCGAGGAAGACCATTTGGATGGCCTAGCCTGCACCAAAAAAAAATCGCCCTTTCCATCCAAGAGAAAAAGGGGAAATTAAACTTATTTCATTTTAAGTGCTAATCTCATAGAAGAGAAAATAATCATTCAAACTATTTCTCATCATACATAACACATAAGTTGAAACAAACACAAAATCGTTACTCATGACCATCATTTCAATATAGGGATTGTCTATACAACACGAGTGTTTTTTTGCAAAAAAATATATTTGAATTTGACACTTTTGGATCTAGATGTAACCTGATGCTATATATTCTCTTGCTCACCCCCTAACCCTAACCTCTCCTCCCCCTCTGCACTCTAGCCACCCCCCACCTTCCCTCCTGTTGCTTATGCCTCCCTCCCCACTCTGGCGGCGGCGACCCCACCAACCACCTTCCTACCCTAATTCCATCAGTTTT
The DNA here is from genome assembly GCA_036346395.1 of Hsuehochloa calcarea. Lineage (NCBI taxonomy): Eukaryota > Viridiplantae > Streptophyta > Magnoliopsida > Poales > Poaceae > Hsuehochloa > Hsuehochloa calcarea. The sequence goes on along the minus strand of CM070611.1, from coordinate 20,360,097 downwards.
TATCACAACTGCCAACCTCCAACCTGCAACCGGTGGCACCACTATCGGCCACCGCCGTGTCTCCACTGCCCCTTCTTCCCTCTAAATCCGGTGCCTGGTGAACTCGAGCCCTAACACAGGAGACGACGGAGCTGAAGATGAGGACAATGAGTTCGAAGAGTATGAATCTCCAAGCAAATCCAAAGGTTAGAAATTCATTTGATTTTGCAAAAAAAATTAGTCAACCGTTGTATATCAACTCTGTTTAGAAAATGTTATAGATGCCTGCATTTTATACAATGACAACTCACAAATATTCTTTATAAATGGATATGAAAAACTTCAAGCCTTCTTTTGCATTTAGATGATTTAGACAATTAAGATATAACATGTGCGACGATACTCGAAATGTCAAAAAAAGAAAAATGCAAACATGTCAGTCGGAAATTCAAAATGAGGAAACGTAATTGCTTAACATAAAAGGCTAACTAGTAAAGAAACTATTGTTTTAAAAATATTTCTCTCCTATTTCGAATCCTACTCGATAGCAAACATTCTTGTTCCGCTGTAATCCTCGGTGCAAGTATGGTATAATACCACGAGAAAAGAACCAAAATCCTTACATAAACAACAACTATGTCATTGGAGTGTCCATGCATTATTCAACTATTTTGTTGAAATTTTTTAGTTAAATTTCAAACCGTGTGATGTAGATTCAACGGTACAAATCCATCCATCCAAATCTATACCTACCCCTCTCCTCTCCAACCTTATCCTTTCTCCCACTCGATCCATAGCAACACTGCCGCTTGATCTCTACTCGTGTTGCTGCCCTTGCAGCGTCTCGCCAGCGCCGACGAGGACCCCTGGAGGTCCTCCGCCCCGCCTCATCCTCTTCCTTCTCCACTCAAGCCTCTTCCCATCGGCCGCCGTTGCTTCCTAATATTATTTTGATCTTGTTGTCCCCGCCGACCGCCCTCCCCCAAGTCCACAACCGCGTGGTGCCACCATCGCCTCACTGCCCCGCTGCTGCCGCCTTAGCCTCCCTCTAAATCTGGGCCCCGGTGAATCTTGAACCTTAACTCAATGAACTCCCTGCCATAACTCGCCGTCGTCGAGGCCGGGGAAAACAATGAACCGTTGGCCGGAGCATGAATCTTCAAGTGGTTCAAGTGGGTCAGAAGGTGAGAAATTCAACCGATTTCACAAATAAATTTCCTTCGACGTATTTCTAGCTGTTCCACTGTTTCATCAACTATCTCATTTTCAAGCGAGAAGGAAAATAGTGTGAAGAGCGGGGAAGAAATGGAAAAGAATTCAAGCGTGGCCAGGCGCACCAAACACCGCACGTCACATCGAGACGTTACTTCCCTCTATTCTACATTTCTGCTGCGCTTTTCTTCCCCCCCACCCCACACATCTCTCCCAAGTCGCACAACTTCTCCCCAACCCTTCCTCCTCGATCCCCTTGCCGCCGCCGCCTACCCCACCACCACCACTCCTTCTCTGGCGATCGCCGCCGACTACCCATACCCCTAATCCGCCTGCGTAGTCCGCCCTCCTGACCTCCTCCCTCGTCCCCCTCCGCCACCGCCTAGGGTTTTGGGTCGCTGGCTGGTTTGGATTCGGGGGCTAGGTTTTCGGCCGGCGGAGGGATGACGCCGAATGGGCTGCTGCCCAATGTGGCGGCGGGGGTGACGCGGCGGCTGGACGCCGAGCGGTGGGCCGTCGCGGAGGAGTGCACGGCCGAGCTGATCGAGCGCATCCAGCCAACCCCGGCGTCCGAGGCGCGCCGCATAGCCGTCGCCCACTACGTGCAGCGGCTCATCATGGGGTGCCTCTCATGTCAGGTATGAGCGCAGTCGCGGCCCGTGGAGCCATTTCAGTAGCTGCGGTGGTAGCGCTTGTCAGGGGAAGGGGAAGTGAGCGTAGCAGTGTTTTACATGGTAGAGGCAGTGCCGCAGTAGTACGAGTAGTATATATTGCAGTGCTTATTGTGTGCATATGTAAGCATGAAGGGGATTTTTTCTGGGTGTGTGGATTGGTTTCATGCCACATTATAGGTCGTTAAAGCATGAGGACTTTTATGGATTTGGAGAAAATGATGTTGGAGTAGAAATGTGGGCGGGGAGTTCTCTGTTTTCTGTTCGTAAAGGTGAGGTTTGCTTTGGAGGAACAGTAAAAGGGTCATTATAGATTACCACTTTGTGATTCTTGTGATTTTAACGAGGAAACTTTTTAGTGAAACGTAGGATTAACTGTAGGTTAAACTTCTGATTTTTTTGGTTTTGCTGCTTCTTATTCAGCATGTATTTATGTTACCTGTGGATATATTTTTACTTCTTGATAGAGAGAGATTTAATGGTGTTGTTAAAAATATTTCGTAGGATTAGATCCTTAGTACTGCCAACTTTTTTTGTTCCATATAGCCAACATTTTGTTCAATTTTATCCTGTTGCCTCAATCTGATGCTTCTTGCTGTTGGAAATTTACAATTCACTTATTAGAATTTGCATCTCCTATCACTGCATCTTCATTTCGTGAAAATATATGTTGTCTTTTGTGAGAAGATAGTTATTTAGTTGCACAAACAACACTCCAGCTGTATGAGAAAAACTTGCTGAACTATCAGTAATATGCGCATAATGATGTCTATGATGTGATGTGTTCATGAGTGTGAATAGTTAAAATTTGAGCCATTGCGGAGGAGTTCCTTTGTTCTTTTTTTTTTTGTAGAATTAAGATGTTCATAGTTCAAATGACTCTATTGCAAATAACATGTTTTCCTTCATATTGTTTTTTTTAACTCTTCCTTCACATTTGTTTGTACTTTGTATAGTAGAAGCCTTTGATATGCTGCTCCGGCTGTAAGACACTTATTTTAAATAAGTAGTCATCAGGTGCATATATATATGCATCCCAATTTTACTCGTAGAAAACATGGACCTCAGTTGTTCTTAATATTCAGATGAGCAAAGAACTCTGCTATAACTAAGTATTCATGATCAAACTTATATATTGTTGAGATTTCATACTAATAGCCTGTGTAAAAGCCATGAGATTGTGTCCAAAATGAACAGCTTCCCAAAAACCATATGAATTGTTCGGAAAATATGAGGATGAACATGAGATTGTGTCCAAAATGAACAGCTTCCCAAAAACCATATGAATTGTTCGGAAAAGATGAGGATGAGCATGAGATTGTCTCAAAATGAACAGCTTCCAAAAAACCATATTAATTGTTTGGAAAAGATGAGGATGAACAAACCATGGGAGCAATTTAATGTATGAGAAAACATATTCGAAACCTACATCATCTGGTCTTTTCTCTATAATGCTCAGTTATTTCCAACACAAAGGGAACCATACTATGGCACATTATTTTGTGATGGGTCGATGATTCTTTGGAGTTGACTCTAACCAAAAGACAATATATACAACTGGCATGCCTTAGCAGACTCATTTGAGTAATTCTTACTTGACAGCTCAATAGCTATAGCTGCCCTAGTACACCCCCATTGAATGAACATTTGAACCTTGTGCATTTGAGAGCTACTAGTTGTCAAATACTCAAATGACAATATTTGTTTAGTTTGTTTTATGATAGCTATATTTGTTCTGCTCTTCTGTGTCCAAAATAATTGGTAGTAGATTTATATTTTTATTAAATATTTGATTCTCTATATTTCCAGGTTTTTACTTTTGGTTCAGTCCCGCTCAAGACTTACTTACCTGATGGTGATATTGATGTCACCGCTTTTAGTAACAGTGAAGAATTAAAGGATACTTGGGCTATTACGGTTCGGGATGCATTGGAACATGAGGAAAAGAGTGAAAATGCTGAATTTCGTGTCAGAGAAGTACAGTATATTCAGGCAGAGGTATGTTTGATTTTTTTTGTGTCTCTGTTCTTGCAAATTGTTATTCTTTTGTTCTTTTACAATTAATCTTAATGTTTTTCTTGTATGATTTCCCCTTCATCGACTGTGGTGTATGCTTGATGTAGTGCTGAATTTAGGCTTCGTACCAAAAAATATTTATTTATTTGTTTTTCACTGTACGTGATGTCTGGTTATTAACTTGCTATTCTTTTGTTTTCACCCTATTTATGTTTTTTTTAATTATTGCTGTAGTGCTCTCTAATGCTATTGCTCTGTTTTCTTCCTAGAGCAAGTTTTCAGATAGACTTTGAGCAGTTGAGCTTGTTTGGTTTGAGGAATGTCATCCTAGGATGGGATAGAGCATCATGGAGTCATCTTATGATAGTTGTGGCTGTGTCATGAACCTATCCCTCATTTTCTATTGGCATTGTAGTTTATAAGGAATGGCACACTGATGGACTAACTCATTCCATTCTTCAGAACAAACAAGAAGTCTAGGTTCGGATGATCCTAGACCAACCTATTCCTCAAACTAAACACCTTATTTATTTCTGACTGTCGATGATATCTGCTGAGTTAATTGTATCATTGCGGCTCTTGAAACATGACTTTCGTGTTCTGTTAACTCTGTTTGCTGTGCATGGATTTTTTTTGTCATGTCCTCAATTAGCAAATGTCTTGCGCTGTCCCATGTATTGTCTAATAGGATGGTATTTGAGGTCCAGTATGTAGTAAGCCAATTGGCATGCTTAGAATCTCCATTATTATAATGGTAATATGAAGTGGCGACACCATTGTTGGCAAGAATGGTATTCATTGTTGTACCCATTAGGAAAGACAAATGTACTTTCTTGTTGCCACCTAATATGATGCAGGCAACAACACTATCATCGTCCTAATGGGGGAGTCAAGAAAAGTTTGTTGGAGGTGGTGGGGTGAACCAACTTTCCTCATGTATTGTGGTGATTTGGGCTTGCTCATAAGCATGAACTTTGTGTTGGATATGTATATAGTCTAGGAAATTCCTTGCATAATGGTCAACCTTGTATATGTTACATATTGACCTTTTGGTCCATTGGAATAGACAAGCCTCATTCCAAACATGGTATCAGAGCAAGGCTAGGGATAGGGTTTTCTTACCGTCGCCGGCTGTTGTTCCACTGCGCCCGAGCCTTCCTCTCCTCTGCTTTTGCCGCCGTTGTTCCCCTGCGCCCGAGCCCTCCTTTCCTCTGCTTCCACCAACAGTTCGAGTCCCTATGCTGGAGCTTCCACCGTCGGATCCCGCGTTCCCACGCTGGATCCGCGACCTGCTCGACCGGATCTGCTGCGGCCCCGGCCTGCTGTGACGTTGTGTCCTCGCGTCGGAGCCACCACCGGTGTCTCTTGAGTCGCCACGTTGGATCCGCGCCCTGCGATTCCCGCCTGAGCGTCATCGGCTGCCGCCCTGTGCCGTCAGCGCTGCCCTCGACATAGGCAGTTGCTGCCCTCGACGCCACCAGCCGCCGCCCCCGACGCTCTGTTTTGGTTCGATTGGTGTCAAAGCAGAGCTACCGCCATCATGTCTCTGTTTTGTTTTGACGCCAATCGCTTGTGAAGCCAGCGGTTCTACTGCGGCCTTGACCTGTTGTGAAGCTGTGTTTGAATCCACCGCTTGTGAAGCCATCGGCTTCAGCATCTCACCGGGCACCGGCTAATCCGGTCAAGTCATTCCTGATGGCTTCTACTGGCGGCTCCTTCGCCATCCCGCCCCCCCCCCCCAGTTCGGTTCGACGGGACGAACTTCTAGGAGTGGGCTGTTCACCTGAGGATTCACCTCCACAACCAGCGTTTCTGGGGTCATCTCACCGGTGAGCACCCCTGTTCGCCTTGCCCTACACCAGTCTTGCCAGCTCCTCTCGCTGGTGCGAATTAGGCGGTTCAGGAGGCCACCAATGCTGCACTGGAGGAGGCTCTGGAGCTCTATCAATTTGAGCTGCACACCTACGAGCGATGGCAGGTTGCCGAGGCTCGTGCTACCGCCATCCTGGTGGGTAGCATGCCCGTTGCCATATTCATGGATGTGTCGGAGCTGCCGATGACAACTTATGTGGGAGCACCTTTGAGCTCACTACCAGCTGATGAGTAATGCTATGTACCTTTCAGTTGTGCAATGCACCAACAATTCAGCAGCTCGATGCTACCGTGGATGACTTCTACCGGCAGATGTCTAAGGTGTGGCATCAGTTTGACTCTCTAGGGCCGGATGTCTGCCGGACCTATCCTTGCTGTGTGCGGCTCCGCGTTCACCAGGAGACTCACCGCCTCTACAACTTCCTAACGCGTCTTCAGCTTGAGTTCGAGACTGTGCATGCTCAGCTCCTGACTCGCCACCTGCGCCCGAGCTTGGTGGAGGCTCTCACGGGTGCGCGCGCTGAGGATACTTGTCACCATGGCGCGGCTCAGATGCAGGCTGTCTTGTCTACTTCAAAGACCTACTACTACTGCTTCTTCAACACCAATCGTTATCCTCCCCAGCTCCCAATGCGCTGGGGTTGCCTCTTGTGGGTCTCCATGCACCTCTTGCCACCGACGACAACAGTATTAGGATGCCTAAGCGGAGACGGGACCAGGGTTGTCGGGGTGGACGTCCCCCAAAGGGCTCTCGAGGTTCCTCCCACTCAGGAGCCGGCGCCTCTCGCTAGGGCTCCTCCGGCGATGCCACACAGCAGCTTCTCTCATTGCTCCAGCGCCCTGGTGTCGGCTCGTCCTCAAACTCCTTGAGTTCTGCTCATCTGGCTCTTGCTTCTCAGCAGTCTTCCACGCCTCCGCTCCTCCCTCTTAGGTACTGTGTCTCCGTGGATCTTGGACTCTGGTGCTTCCTTTCACATGACACAAGATTCTACCCACCTCATTTCCGTGTCCCACTGTTTTTTCCTTCCGCTGTTCAAACTACAGATGGTGCCTCTCTTTCTGTTGCAGACCGATGCACCCGTTCCACTTCTTTTCATGTTCATGCAGTCTCTCATATTCTTTAGCTTACTATGTAGCTTATATCGGCTGGTCAGATTACTGATCACTACTGTCGTGTTGTTCTTGAATCTTAACTCTTGTTGTGTTTAAGACCACCGCACGGAGACTCTGCTTGGTACTAGCCCTCGACATCGTGATTCGCACGTCTTTGGGAGCTCTACTGGTTCCATCTTCCTTCCACTGTCTCCACTAGCCAGTCAGCCACTACCACCGGTCTTGCCACATCCTCCACTACCTCCTTCGCTCAGTGGCACCATCGTCTTGATCATCTCTACGGATCACATCTATCATCACTAGTAGGTTGTGGTGTTCTTGGGTCTGTTTATGGGGACACCTCTTTACATTGTATGGGTTGCAAGCTTGGTAAGCAACTGCAGCTCCCCTATCCCTCTAGTGATTATTTTTCTATCCATCCTTTTGATCTTGTTTACTCTGATGTTTGGGGTCCGGCTCCCTTCTTTTCGAAAGGGGGTTATCGATACTATGTGATTTTTATTGATGATTATTCTCGTCACACTTGGATCTACTCCATGTCTTCTCGTAGTTAGGTTCTCTCAATTTACCATATGTTCGCTACTATGGTTCACACTCAGTTTGATTCGGCCATTTGTCTGTTTCTTGCCGACTATGCTAGTGAGTATCTTTCTGCTGCCTTGCGTCACTTTCTCGCTGAGCAAGGTATTATTCCCCAGTATTCTTGTCCTGGTGCTCACGCAGAACGGTGTCTCTGAGTGTAAGTATCATCACTTGTTTGAGACCGTTTGCGCTCTCATGCTTGCCTCTTCTGTTCCCCCTCACTTCTGGGCTGAGACTGTTTCCACTGCTGCTTTTCTCATTAACATGTAGCCTTCCATTGCTCTTCAGTGTTCTACTCCTATTGAGCATCTCTATGGTCGAGCCCCAGAGTACCGTCCCCAGAGTACCGTCAACTTCGTAGTTTTGGTTGTGTCTGTTTCGTCCTTCTTCCACTGGTGAGCGCACCAAGCTGACTGCTCAGTTAGTTGAGTGTGTTTTCCTTGGCTACAGTTTTGAGCATAAGGGTTATCGTTGTTACGACCCTGTTGCTCGTAGGATGAGGATTTCTCGGGATGTCACTTTCGACGAGTCCTAACCTTACTACCCTCGTTCCCCCACAGTCAGGCTAGATTCTTTTGTTGAGTCGATTTCCTTTCTGACTTTTCCTAACTCTTCGCCTTCCACTGCTGTTTCACTTCATCCTCCACTTTATTCACCTCCCTCTCCTTCGGCTGCTCCTATTCCCACCTTCGTTGGAGTTTCCTTCTCGCTCTTTTTTGAGATTCCACCCTTTCCTCTGCACTACTCGCATCGTCCTCGGCTTACTCCTTCTCCAGTTGAGCCTTTGTCCTTGCTGGGCCATGTTCCCAGCTCTTCTCCAGTCTTGTTGGATCTTTGTGATCGTCACACTGTCAGGCCGCCTGAGTGCCACGGTTTTGTAGCCTTCTCCCAGATACGATCTTCGTGATCGTCATCTTGTCGAGCCGCTTTGAGTGCCACGGTTTTTGCGTACCGTTGCTCTTCCGAGCCTCTGACGTCATCGTGGAGGTCATTGCTCACCCCTGAATGGTAGCTCGCCATGTCTGAGGAGATTGCTGTTTTGGAGCGTATTGGTACTTACCTGCACGTGTCACTTCTATTACGTGCAAGTAGGTGTACAAGATCAAGGCTCGCTCGGATGGTTCCTTTGAGTGCTACAAGACTCATCTTGTGGCACGTGGTTTTCAGCAGGAGCATAGTCGTGATTACGATGAGACCTTCGCTCCTGTTGCTCACATGACCACTGTTTGCACTCTCCTTGCTGTGATCTCTGTTCGACAGTGACCCATCTCTCAGTTGGACGTGAAGAATGTCTTTCTCAATGGTGAGTCGTGTGAGGTCTACATGCAGCCGTCCCCTGGGTATTCTGTCCCTGATGGTATGGTTTGTCGCCTTTGTCGCTCTCTCTATGGGCTCAAACAAGCCCCTCGTGCTTGGTTTGACCGCTTCTCCTCTGTTGTCGCTGCTGCCGGCTTCTTCGCCAGTGATCACGACCCTGCCCTCTTTGTAAATACCTCTCCTCGGGGTCGGACGCTTCTCCTTCTATATGTGGATGATATGATCATTACTGGAAATGAATTTCAGTCTATTGCCTTTGTGAAGGAGCGTCTTAGTGAGCAGTTATTGATGTTTGATTTGGGTCCTCATCGTTACTTCCTTGGGATTGAGATCACTTCGACGCCCAAGGGCTACTATCTCTCCCAAGAGAAGTGCATTCAGGATATCCTTACTTGTGCTTGTCTCACTGATCAACGTGTGGTGGATACTCCTATAGAGCTTGGTGTTCACCTTCAGCCTATCGATGGCGAGCCTCTTGAGGATCCCACTCGCTATCGCCATCTTGTCGGGAGCCTTGTTTACCTTGGGATCACTCGCCCTGACATCTGTCACCCAGATCACATCCCGAGTCAGTTCGTCTCTGCTCCCACTCAATTCCATTACAGTCATCTTCGTGTTTTGCGATATCTTCGCGGAACATCACTCGCCTCTTCTTTCCTCGCTCCAGTTCTTTGCAGCTTCAGGCGTACTCTGATACGAACTGGGCTAGCGATCATTCTAATCGTCGGTCTCTTTTTGCCTATTGTGTTTTCCTTGGTTCCTTCTTGATTGCCTGGAAGACCAAGAAGCAGACTGCCATTTCCCGTTCAAGCGTTGATGCTGAGTTGAGAGCCATGGCGTTGTTGACAGCTGAGATCACTTGGCTTCAGTGGCTACTTGAGGATTTCGGTGTTTCCGCTTCTGCACCGACTCCTCTCTTATAGGATAGTACTGATGCGATCAACATTGCTGGAGATCCCGTGAAGCATGGACTCACCAAGCACATTGGTGTGGATGCTTCGTACATGCGATCACAGGTGCAAGACCAAGTTATTGATCTTTAGTATGTGCCTTCGGAGTTTCAGTTAGCAGATTTTTTCACCAAGTCACAGACTAGAGTTCAGCATAGCTTCTACCTCCCCAAACTTAGTGTTGTTGATCCACCGGTTATATATATATATAGTCTAGGGTGTTCTTTGCATAATGGTCAAACCTGTACATGCTATATATTGGCCTTTTGGCCCGTTGGAATAGACAAGCCTCATTCCAGACAGTTTGCATTTGTAAGGAGCCTGGCCCAAGTCCCTGTAATAGGCTGCTGCATTTACCCATTCATCTAATTTTCTGAATCGTGAAATATCAGCAAAATCTGGCGTGGCCCTCATCTGGCTAACCAAATATGCCTACAAGGTCGTGGATTTTCTGTTTATAATATATCTTTATGGCATCCCTCGCAAGATATATTGTGGGAATCTATGACTCTTTAAGATCTGTTGACGACAAGACCTATTGACAACATATCAATTTATGCAAAAATTTGGAGGATAGTTAATGTTAAATACTTCTAGTATTCTCTTGATACCGCATAAATGCGCTCATTTTTGTTTCTAATTAATCATGATGTATTGTTTGATACACATACGACATACCATTCTTTTTGTGCGTGTGAGTGTTGTGAGAGAGAGAGAGAGTGCGCGATGGGGTGGGGGCTATAGCATGGTTTTCCATATATCTGCAGAATTTTCATCTTTTTTCAATTATGTGCAGGTAAAGATAATCAAGTGTCTTGTGGAAAACATTGTTGTTGACATCTCATTTAATCAAGTTGGTGGCTTGTGTACACTTTGTTTCCTTGAACAGGTATATCCTCTTAATTATAACTAGTTAAGCATACCTAGGCAAGCAATACTACCTGCTTAAAACTTCTTGTACATGCTATCATTCTTCAATACTTCATGTTTATACTTATTGCTTACGTCTTAGGATCAAAACACGTGTGAGTTTTTTTTCTAACTATACTTGCTCCCTGATGATATTCTGCTTACTAGATGGACAACTTGATCAATCAAAACCATCTGTTCAAGCGAAGTATCATACTGATAAAGGCTTGGTGTTACTACGAAAGTCGTATTCTTGGAGCTCATCATGGTCTTATATCTACCTATGCCCTAGAGACCCTAGTTCTTTACATTTTTCATGTGTTCAACAATTCTTTTGCTGGACCACTTGAGGTATGTTTCCTTTTCCTTTCTGCTATCATTTTTTGCAAAGCAGCGCGCAATTGGATTTTTCTTTTTCTTTTTTGATTGTCAGGTGTTGTATCGATTCTTAGAGTTCTTTAGCAACTTTGCTTGGGAGAAATTTTGTGTAAGCTTATGGGCCCAGTTCCTATAAGTTCTCTTCCAGACATGGCTGGTAATTTAATATTTCTCATAGTCACATTACCAGATGAATAAATCGTATGGATGCTGGTCTTTTGATTATTCATGTTATGTCATGCAGCGGAACCTCCACGAGAGGATGATGGTGGACTCTTGCTCAGTAAATCCTTCCTTGATACTTGCAGTACAATATATGCAGTTACACCGCCTAGTGCCCAAGAGAACCTTGGTCAGCCGTTTGTTTCAAAGCACTTCAATGTAGTTGACCCTTTACGAACAAACAATAACCTTGGAAGAAGTGTCAGCAAAGGTGTGTTATTTTCCAAACCTGTTCCAATGGTGTTACATGCCTACTTAAAGATCCCATAGAGCATAAGAAAATATATTTTTTTGAATAGGGCATAAGAAAATATTGTTCTGTGCTACCACGTTTCCCTGGTTGTGTGGAGTTGATTGGTATATTCATTTTGATGTGTTGTGGACCTTGTGGTCCACCCTCTTAGTGGTATTATTTTCTAACCTTTATAATATAACTACTACTTTGTAATACAGTAATTCTTTGGTTAACCATTATCTATTTCATGTCATACCAACATGCTATATCTTCTATCCTGGTAGAAATTTACAAGTCCATTTCTGGTATTACCAGCTAAAACTAGTGGTATATCTAACTCCAAACATTGGCGAGAAAGGTTGCTAGCCTGTGCATATTAAATCCAACTCATGACATTAACAAGTATAATTTTAGTCTGATCATGTTCATGACATTATCCGACTCAAATTTGTATCTAAGGATCGCAGGATGCTGAACATTGTGTATGATTGCTTTTCTAGATTATTGTTGATTTGGCAAATATAAAATGCATCAAGTCCCAAGTTGTTATGAGTAAGCTTGAAAGTTAAATTGAGTATCCTCGCTTCAAGGCTACTGATAGATCCAACCTCTTGATAGTTGACAAATGTCCTCATTTTGGTGGTGTTAACAGAAATATTTTTTCTGAAGAACACCATACAAGGGTTTTTCAAGTTAAATTAACTGTGTTTTTTTATTCTTAGGAAACTTCTTTAGAATACGCAGTGCCTTTGTTTTTGGGGCGAAAAGGTTGGCAAGGTTATTTGAATGTCCAAACGATGATTTGGCTGTTGAAGTGAAACAATTCTTCACAAATACATGGAAAAGACATGGCAGTGGCAATCGTCCTGATGCACCTGCCCAGATGGTTGTGCCTGTTGAAATGCCAACCAGTCACAGAAGTAAAACAATAAACAGGGAAAAGGTGGAAAATCCTACATCATGCATTGATCATGATAGTCTCAGTGAAGGCAGTCAAGACTATCGTGATCCTACTACTCAACACCTAAACAAAGCCAGCTTACAGCCTCGGAATTCACCAAGAACAGTTCATTCTGCTGTTTTTCCTACTCAGAGCCAAAAAATTTATGGGATGCAGTCGAATACCAAGGTCTCCGCACAGCTGGAGAAAAACAACATTCCCGGTGGATCTTTGCAAAGTGAAAGGGATCAACGAATACAGAAGACTCAGTTCAGTATGAATGATAGAAATGGGCAAAGCAGGCTTCAATTTGCAAGAACAAATTCCAGTCCTGAATTGACACACTCTTCAGTTGAAGGTTTTCCTCGTGGCAGGTGCACTAGAGTAGTTGAAGTAGAAAAATCTTCAAAGGTTGATTATACTAGAAGAAGCAACTTGATTCTAGGGGTGGATGGCAACCACATCAGAAAGTCTTCTCAGGATGAGCAAGTGTCTTCCATGAATGTTTCACCTAATCCCAGTGTAGCAGTATCAGATCTGAGTAGTGTTTCGAGCAGCCATCATGAACATATTGGTTTCGCAACTAATGAAGAGCTTGCTTCTGTTACAGAAGAATCAGAAATGTTGCACAAGAGATGTCAGGAGGAACATGATCTGGCAGATCTAATGGCATCAACAAAGTTGCATGGCTTCAACGGACAGGTTGCTTTGCCACAAATGCCATCTTGTTATTCTGTGGCCCCTTCCCCTGTGATGGACTCTGCAGGTAATTCTCAGGGAAATTTGGCAGGAAAGTTTCCACCAAATTTTCCTTTTATCAGAGCTCCATGGTTACCCAACATGCAGTTCGTTCATGGATTTGTCCCACCAACAATGACTCATTATGTTGCTAGTCCTACTTTTGCACCAAACTCAGAAGATGGCAATGAGAGTGAGAGGTCTGTTACAACAGATACAAACTGTGATGACATAAGTAATTGGCATGAGAATGGTGCTGGATTGCCGGGAAACTTTAATCAGGAGAGAATAGATCCTGAAATGTTTAATTTTGATGGGAAGGAACATTCTCCTTCTCTTCATGATGTACCTGGTGCCCCCTTGCATAGGAAGCTTAAATCTGGTATTGAGGATAGTGGTGCATTAAGAGAAAATTATGCTGACATGTTTCATAATCAATCAAGTGGAGGGGTCAGCACAAGTTCCAGTAGCCTAAGTGGATGCACGGGATTTGTTTCTTCACAAGCTAGCTCTAGACGCAAGACTCTTCCAGATAATTCCTCTGATGAATCAACTGGAAAGTTCCTAACATCATCAAGAGATAAATGGGGCAAAAGACCTGTCGTTGTGACACCTTCCTCTTCCTCACACAGCAAAACTAAGACCTGTTGGCAGTTCGAGAATACAACTGAGTGCATCCCATCTGAACTTGATGGCACTAGAAACAGCAATTCAATCCCAATTGTCAATAGTGACTTTTCTGATGGAATAGCAGTGCCTTGCCCTTCAGCACAATCAAGAAATAGTCAAGTACCAGATGATCATAATCCATTACAAGTCAGCAGGCACAATCCTGTGTTTGCTTCCATTTTTATTGGTTCCCCTCAGCAGGGACAAGTTGACAATTCTGGATTGACATTTGTTCCAACAGGTCCACTAGTTCCATACGTTGTGTATCCATTTATTCCTGGGAATCCTGATGGTTCTGTTCCCCAATTTGAGAGAAATGAAGGAATGGATCAGTTTCCTGTCAACATGGCATTCCAAAATTTTGGTTCACACGATGATGCTAATGTAAATATTAATTCAACTGCATCAAGTAGTGTTATAGCTGATCATGATCGCAAGTCTGACATTTTGAGCAGTGATATTACCAGCCATTGGCAAAATCTACAGTATGGGAGATTATGCCAAAATGTACACCCCTCTGCTTCTGTATTATGCCCTGTTGCTATGCAACCTATGTACTTGCAGGGCCACTTGCCAGTTGATGGCCCTGGAAGACCACCTGCACCTAATCTTAATTGGGCACAATTAATGTGCCCTGGTCAACGGGTAGTTCCTGTGATGCCTGTACAACCTGCTTCTGAAAGGGCTTCTGGTGTTTTCCAGCGCTATGGAGAGGATGTACCAAGATATCGTGGCGGCACAGGGACCTACTTGCCAAGTCCTGTAAGAGCCTAAAAGTAGTTTTTAATATTGTATTCTTCTTTGTAGCAGCATACGAGAACACTACTGTTCATATTTTTATGATAACAAGACAGCTTCATCCATTAAGATTATATACTACAAGTTTGAAGTACCAACCTTGGAAATTTATTTCATAGCAAAGTACTACCGCTAGTACCGCATGTAGATGACTACTTTATGTCAATAGATTTATCGATGTTGCATATTAAGCTGTTTCATTCTTCCAAGCTTGTGAGATTGGTATTAAGCTGTTTCATTCTTCCAAGCTTGTGAGATTGGCATTATTGTTTCTTGGCTAATATGTTATTTGATATTGTAGTGGCAAAGACTATCATGCTGAATAGTAGGTTTGTTAGGGTTGTTTGTATTAGAGCCCCAACTCGCCGTATCAATTTTGTCGTCATGCACTGCTACTTTGGCAAATGTTTGGATGATTTCCTAAATTTGGCATGCCAAACTAGTTTGGCAAGATTTTGCCACATTCTTGTCAAAGTTTTGGCCAAGTTGGTGGCAAAATGATGATGAAAATTTTATTGCCAAATTCCTGTCTCTTTGACATGACGATCAAATATTGGCTTGCCAAATTTTGGTTACTGTCTTTTTCATAACCAAAATTATTTTGACACCCCTTACATTTGGCCATGGCTCATGACTAAAATTTGTTAGGTGAATTGGGGCATCAACCAAACACACCCTTGGCCTTGAATAATGTGGTAGGATTAAAAGTTCCTTCTATTTAAATGTGAGAGTTCTTTGGCTCAACCTCCTTTATATAGAATGCAATACAAACAGTGATGGGTTTCACTCCACTCTATTAAGTAATCTTTCATTGTGCAAAATGATTACCAAGATTTGTATGTTATTATCCACAAATTCACTGCCTACCTTGGAGCTGATATCCTGATATAGTGAACTAGTAGTAGTAATGGTCTAAATGGACAGTACCATATAAATGATCACTCACTGTTAATTATGGAAAGTTAACTCGAGGTAATCACTTAATGTCTCTTTAGTCTTTAATATTAAACTGGAGAAGACATGGTCCTTTAGTGAGTAACTCGAGGTAAAATGCTGGTGAGCATTCCTCAACGTGTTATGAAAGTCACTATCTGGAATATTAATGAACTTTGAATGGGCTAGATAAATCAAATTTTTGAATGGGCTAGATAAATCAAATTTTTGAATGGGCTAGATAAATCAAATTTGTATTTAGCTGCCACACAGTTCTCATCTATGATTGCTTTGCTACTTAATGCCCCAACGGCAACATTAAATTCTTTGTTTTCTATGAGAAGTCGTACTAATCCATTGAGAGGTGCAGGTGCTTTAGGAATTTGATAGTCAAAACTGTTGACTAATGTATTATTCTGTTCTGTATTCTTTCAGAAGGTTCCATTCAGAGATCGGCAGTCAAGTTCAAGAAACTACAGAGGCAATTATAACAATGACAGATTTGATCATAGTGGTAAGGAGGGAAGCTGGGTAAACTCAAAACAAAGAAATGTGGGCCGTAGCTATGGGCGCAGCCAATCTGAGAAATCTGGCGTAAGGCCTGACAGACAGACATCTGATGAAAGCCAAAATGATAGGCAGTGGCAATCCTACAGAAATGATTCTTACAGGCGTGAAGCAGGTGATCCATCTCTTGTACAGAGCCATTCATTTGGATCTACAAACTCTACACGCAATCCAGGAAACATGACATATGGAGTTTATTCACAACCATCTGCTGCTTCCTATGGAGCCAGTGCTTTATCTGGATCTTCGATGCAACCAGTTGTCATGATGTACTCGTATGATCAAGTTCAAGGTGTAAATTATGGTATTTCTAGTGAGCCAATCGAATTTGGTTCACTTGGGGCTATCCATATGGATGGTAGTGACATGCAACGACCGACTCATGAAGTACAAGCGAATGGATTTTATGAGCAGAGGCATGCCCCATACAGAAGTGGTTCCTCTCGTTCATCCCCAGATCAACCATCGTCACCTCATCTACGAAGGTAATTTTTCATGCAGTCTTTGTTCATCGTATTTTCCATTTTCAGCATTCTTAAAGTGCTAATTGTTAAATTATTAATTTTGCTAGCAAAAAAGTGCAAGGGATGTTATCTATTTTTGCAAAGTAACTTGTGATGGTTACTTTGTAAAAACTAAGGGTATTTATAGCATTGCAGCAATTGGCATTTGGCTATTTATTTTGAAACCTACATCTAAAGTTGATCGTTACTTCATAAATACTCAGGGTAGTACACTGAGGCAATTGCTATATCAGGTTACTGCTTAATGTAGATAGAATGTGAATGGCTGCTGGATTTCTAATAGGTTGAGCACTCCATTCCAGCTATATCTTTTACCCTTACTAAGAAGAACATGTGCGAATTATTAATAAAGGAATTGCTGTTGTCAACAGGAGAAGTCAATTGCCAAATGTGAACGAAAATTGCTAACTTGGAAAGCTGGGTGCATACTGAGAATGAAGTTTTACTTCAACTAGTTATCAATTTTCAGCTTTCATTCATATTGTTTAGTATAATTTTCCTTGCACCTTGTGCATCAGAAATTCTTCATTTTATTAGGGTTCAATTTCCTTTTTATTAATTTATCAGAAAATGATAACATTTGTTGGGATCTACAATGCATAGCTTGACCCTTTGGTTCAGCTGTAGAAGCGTTACTCTGTTTGCGCATTGCACTATAGCAGCGAGTACTGTTAATGCAGTACTGTATCACGCCCATACTGTGGGCCCGCTGATGCAGTATACTTGGAAATTAGATACAAAAATAATTAGTTTCCTTTTGAGTTTGGTTTGTTTCCTTCTAGATTTAAGATAGGTTTCCTTACGTTTAGAAATTATTTTTAGGTTTCAAGTACTGTCATCTCTATAAATGATATAACATTGTATATTATTTAATCAAGCTAGTATGAATTAAGTCTTTTCCCTCCAAAGTTTTCTCATCCCAGTCTAAAGTCTATCTTCCCTTCCAATATCCCTATGCCCTTCAAGCCAAACACTCTCTGACCCTCTTTTGCATGGCAGTTATCCTGCTGTGAATTAACATTGATAATGCATTCGTAAGACATAGGGGTCCAATTCCAATGAGGAATGGAGGATGCAGTGCCCTATTTGGCAAATCCTTTTAAAAATGATAAGTGGATTTGTCTACTATAGATTAATCTTATGTAGAAACTAACATTCAACTAACTTCTCTTCTTGAGTTTGATGTCATGTTCTTTTGCTATATTTTGTAAATCAACACACTATATTGGCTATACATAAGTGAACAAATCATTGAAAGGCTAGAACTGAAATCGGTACAGATGGAAAATATTTTCATTTCCTATATGCTCTCTGACACATGATTGCTCTATTAGTGATTCTGGAATAACATTTACTCACGTTGTTTCTCTGCTTTGTGAGACGTGACATTGTATAGTTCTACTGTTCTAGATAGCAACCAGGGTTCAGAAAATGAACTGATTCCAGTGGGTATCCGTGAAACTGGCCTGAGAATATTAAATATCAGATGGTTTTAACACCGAGTTATTCTAATTATGGCCAATTCTGATCGATTGCAAAATATTCAGCCAGTTCTGGCCGTCATTTTGCCACAGGAAAAATGTGGGAACCAAACCAACTGGTTCTGGTTTTTTGAACCCAGGTCATAGCTTTGTCCTGACATTAATTTGGATGCACGGCCTGTGCCGTAAATGTGTCAACCAGTTATTCTTCCTAGTTGCCGTGTAATGCATTCATGTTTTTGCCTCTTATCAGTGTTCGGCATTAGTTTTTTACCATGCTCAACTCTTTGGTTGGTTGCAGGAGTTGATGCCCATGATATTTTGGACTGGTTCCTTTATCTGATACTGGCACAGCATTGTTGAACTACATTGAGCTCCAATGATGGTGACTTTGTTCCAGAAATGCAGATGTACATGCGCCCTAAGCTGGTCAGGCAACTAATCTTTGGATGCTTTAAGATGCTTCGCCATTGTTTTCCTTTGTCCAAATACTTAAAACAAAGCTTTTTCACCAGCCACCATATCCATGTCCTTCCTGCAGACCAGCTAGCACTAAGCTCAGAGTATCATCTTCATCAAGACCTGAAGGTTGGGAGCATGGATCAATGGAGGTATGTGGCTCATACAATCTGTATGCCCGCATAAAAATGAAGATGTTAGGCTACATGTAGGGGCTATTCCACCAAAATATGAGAAGAAAATGTATGGGATATCATTTGGTTTTACCCCAACCAATACTGCTTTGGTGTAAATTGAGCTAATATGCTTTGGTGTAAACTTAGCTAATTATGGATTCTTGTCGATAGATAGCAAAAGAATTATGCAATCACTACTTTACATACAAAAGAGGTGTTTACTCTAGATATGATAGGAGCACCCTTGATGACAAATCTTTGACAGTAAGGGCTAGAACTTTTCTAGAATACTATGTTGACTTGTCCCTGATGAGTAAAGGTGATCAATGACTTGGTCTATGTTCCTCTAAGATTGTCTTCCCATCCCATGTACCGTTCTGTTCCATAATGGCAGAATAGCCTTCCGCCTGCCCGTGCGCTCTCTCTCTCAAGCCCTGAGCTTTCTGGTGATATGGATTCTTTGATGATCTGTGTGATTGCACTCATCTGATTAGGCTAGTTGAGATGTAATGTTATGGTTCAATATCCCGCTGAGGTACTGCAGCGCGTGTCACTGCAGTTACTGCAGCAGCGCAAAATATTATGTATGTTTTGCTATTTAGGAATCTATCTATTAGGGGCTGGTATTATCTATTAGTTAGGTAAGTTATTATTAGATTGGATTGTTAGATATAAGTTTTCGTATAGATTATTTCTTAGGGGTCAAGTTGGGTCGTCTCTATAAAAGGAATAACATGTATCCATTATCAATCAAGAAAGGAAATAAACAAAGTTAGTCCTTAACTGATTAGTTAAAGATCTCATGTCCGAGTTTGGAGGGCGATCTCGTGCCTTCCTGGCTAATCAGGCCTCAGAGTCTCGCTACCTCGACAGGGAAGAGCTCTACTGGCGGTTAGATGAGGGCGAGTGCCCTACTCTCGGTCCTCGGACTCGTATCCAACTAACAACAACAATATTTGGTATCAGAGCCACTCACCATGGTTTTTGGTGCCGCACTATCTCTCTTGAAGAAGTTGAAGGCTAACAACGAAGAGAAGGTTTTACTTGACAACATGACTGTTGTCTATCGGAGCTTCGTTGATCCTCGTCTACGTGGCGCAACGTCGTCATCGTACCCTCTCATCAATGTGGGGTCACGAAGGATTTCAACTGTGAGCACCACTGTAGTTTGAGGTAGTTTGAGGACGAGCTGCCTCGGCCATGAGGGGTGTAATGTTACGGTTCAATAGCCAGCTGAGGTATTGCAGTTCGTTCATGACCTTGAAAAGTTGAAAAGTACAAAGTATGGCCGGTTTTTGCTCCTGTCCTTCATCCTTGTATATTTCTGTCTAGTGCTGCTCCTGTGGTTATGATTGTTTAGCCTTCTTACTCTTGATTAAATATAATTCTGAATGGTAATTAGTGACTAGGACTAACTGCACGTTTGATTGTTTTGCGTGTATTCTGCTCATATTTGGGTACTTGATTGTTCCATTCTTGCATATGAGTCCAGGACAACCTTTCTGTTGATGACAACGAGGAAGAGGTGACAAGCACATTTCATAGAATACCGCATGGTTGGTAGGTTGCCCGCTGCGCAGCTGCATCTTGTCAAATTAGTAGAAACTCAATTGTCAATACCCCATTTAACGAGTTCCCTTTTTAAAAATATTTCTTGTAGCATGAGCCATGACCTAGGCAAGGGATGTCGAAGCTTGGCCGGCCTAAAATTCTTGTTCCATTCCATGTATGTTTGTGGTTCGGTCCGGCTGTTTCAAGCTGATTCTGTTGGAGCCATTGCCTCGTGGCTGAGTCATGTCGGTACCATCAATTCTAGACAGTTTTACCTATTGTTTGCTGTGCAACTCGACACCTTTTTGTTTTGTTCAGATGGTCCCATATTGGTTATGGGAAAAGATAGAACATTTATAAAGGTGAAGAAGTGTTCACCTATCATGCTTGTTTTGGGGAGGGATGTCCCAAGATCCATTTGGTTGTTGCTATGTTGTTGTGTTTACGGGCACAACAGTCCAATGGCCTAGGATCGATCGGGACGCTGGTTTAGCGGACACGAGTTTAGAGGGCCGAAGGTGCTATCAATCGCGAGACACTTTGCGATATGGCTAGTTTGTGATAAGTTGAACCTGCAGTAGTCTGCTGTTGTACATGACATCCATGCAATCTCGATCTCAGTTCCTCGAGTAATCTTCACTCGTCCGAATGTTTGGTTGGTTGGTTGATTTGGGGTGAGGCAGGTTTGGTTGGGATATAATTCGGTTGGTTGTAATTAAATAATTTGTGTCGTTCAGCCATCCATACATCCAATCAACGTAACTAGAAGCAAGATTAATTACACAATTAGACAGTGTAAAAGCAGAACAAATTGACACAGGAGGTAGACAGAGAAATCTGGTGATCTTTGTTCCAATAATTTTGCGTACAAATTACAATAGCTTCTTCCTAATATTTATAGCCTAAGAGTCCTTAGGTATGTACCCACATCTCTACTTGGAGACAAAGTGAGCCCATAGGCACCCTAGGGCATCGGTTATTCAACACTTCTCTTGGGGTGAATACCATGATATGCGCATGCTTTGTGAAAAACTCCTTCCAAAAAACCAGTTGAAAAAAAAAGAATGGAGAAATATATGCAAGTTGTATTGTATTTGTTGCCTCGTTAAAAACTTTAATGTGAGAAACTTTTTAGTAAAAACTCACTAAGGGAAAAAGTGTATTACACTTGATCTTTATGATTATACAATCTTGTAGATCCTCTATTCTTCATGAATAGTTATCGATCTTTATGATCTATTCACGATCTTCAACAATTAAGTGGTAACCTACACGGAAAATTCTTGTAGTAATAATCAAATTGATTCCTTCTAGGTAAATAAAAGTTAAGACTTTCGGTCTAAAATATAATGATTAAAGTTTAGAATACATGCTCCCCTCAAAACAATATACATTGGTGTCCTTTTGTTCTAAGGTTGTAATCATATTTTTCAAAAATAATCATAGGTATTGATATTGTGAGCAAATCTATTAGATTATCACAATATTTAGTTTTCTAGACATTTATCCCACTATTATCGCAGAGATTGTGAGGAAAAAAAATAATTTGAGAGCAATGTGATTAATACATTCAAATAACCACTATTTAATAGTGTAACACAAGCAATTTTATTTGGGGTAAAATTAGTTGCAATGTCACATACATTTTGGATATGTCTTATTAACCTTCTTCATTTGGGCTAATGTCACACCCAAGTTAATTAATGGTAATTAGTATGCATATCATCAGCATACATATTGTTTTTGAAATATTTTCATCATTTATTGCACTTGGAAAATCTTAATCAAAGATTAAACTTTAACCTAATTCAACTCCTCCAAAGAAAACATAAATAAGTCCTTACAAAGACCAATATAAAATAATTTATTCAAATACTATAATATTTATCTTGAATAAATATATTTTTTTCTAAATTTTTGGAACCTAATTCAAACTTGTAAAAATTCAAAACCTTTCAAAATCAGCCTTGCGGTTTTGAATTTAAAATAAGCAAATAAATTATGAACAGTAAGGTTTAAAATTTTCATGGGTACTAGGTCATCCCAATAACTTCTCTGATTAATTTCAAAATTTTAGAAATTTATTTGCTATTTTTGAAGTCTCGGTCAAAGTAGAAACAAATGAAATCAAATCAGTCAACTCGAGCACTATTCCTCGTGCTTACACCAAACTCTGACTCGGTCACTTGACTTGGCCGAGTCACCTAATCGCATCGGCGCGCCAGAGCCCGACCCGAGCCGTGCTGAGCTACTAACAAGGCGACCTACCGGTCAGGTCCTCCTTCATCCCGTTGCCGAACGCAGAGCGCGTTCGCGACGCGGCTGAGCGCTCTCTGCCCCGAGCAAACTTCACATTGTGAATCCACTGCTCCATCCACCACTCCTGGAGCTCCTCCGCTTCACGCCGCCTCTACTCTGTCATCTCCCGACCATAATACCCCTCCTGCCCCCTCTCATTCACTCATTCTTCCTCTTTGTGGCTGAGGAAGAAGATACCCGCTCGAGCACCTGTCTCGGGTAAGCTTCCTTCCCTCACATCCCTTTCCGTTCTTGTTCAACGCCAGTTCCATTTTGGCTAATGTCGGACCTTGGCTTTTCTTGTAGACTCCGGAACGCCGAAGTGTCCACAGCTGCTCCAATGCATGTCTAGAGCGTGGTCTGAGACGCTACTTCTTGCCATTTCCACTCCCAGTGAGCTTATCCTCTCCCTTGTGCGTCACGACCTGCGCTTTGATGCTGGAACCCTTTCCTCTCAACCCTTTTCATTAATGCTTCGCAGAAGCCTTCGAATTTCAGATTTCCTCAATTTGCGGCCGAAGCTACACCTTTCTTCTCCAGTGACGACCACTCTTCTTCTCTCCTCTCTCAGGCCGCCAGCACCTTCTCCCTTTCGGATCTCCTCCTCCGGCCGTCCATTTGGGGATTCAAGGTATCTACTTGCTCTCCCTCATCTCCTCTTCCATTCCCTCCAATTACTTTGTGGATTGATGGGCTATCTCTCCCACATTTTGGAACCCTAGGAGAGGGAAGAACTTGCAAACTTTGATTTTGGCTCTCCTTCTCTTCAAGGAGGCATCCTGTGTTACTCCTCTTCATTAGAGCCGATGGCATCCTCGATCTACTTGCATTACTCTCATTTTGTGATTTGCCCCAAAATTCTAGGGTTTGTCAAAAATCCTATCTTGTTCACTAGATTTTGTGGCAAAGCTTTGTCCTATAAGTAGTTTTGAATAGACAAATGAATGCACTTGATGCCATTGCTTGAATGATGAAAACTTGTGAAAATCACAAAGTTCATCTCACTGGTTACGTAATCGTGGTCCGACCGGTGCCACATGGCGATCGGACCGGCCTCGATGGCGATCCGACCGACGCCACAATGGCGGTCGGACCGGCCTCGTGGCGATCCGACCGGCCGTGGACAGCGATCGGACCGCTGTGTCGAAAAGCATGATGGCACCATTGTATATTCATAAGTTTATTATCCATTATTCCTTGTTTGATCCTTTGATTATCTTCCCAGAGCTATGCCGAACAAGCGCGTGGCGGTCGTTCGGTGGACCCCTCCTTCTCCTTCTCCTTCTTCATCCGGAGGAAAGCTCCATTGAGGGCGACATTGAGGACGCTTCTATGGAAGAAGTAGAGGAATCAAGTTCGGATAACAATGGCGTGACAATGACTTTGATGAGAACACCGGAAATGATGTTGAGGAGGATGAAGATGATAATGAGGACGCTCGGATGAGTCTCAATTCTTTGGTCTTGATGTCTCAAGGTTAAGAAGTGAAGAATATACAATATTGAGACATGTTGATCGATGTCGCTTCTCGAATCGCAACAATGGGTATGTTCCACACCAAGTTTCAAAGAAGATGTATTCAAGCTCATCTATGCGAAGAAAAAATTTGCTAATCACAGATATGTCAAATGGAACTACCTAGCACAGAATCCAACCTACAATGGACTTTACAGACTTTTCAAATATGTAGGTTTGGATACCTTGGTTTCTCTGAACTGCAGCTTTCATTCAAAAGTCATCAGACAGTTTTATGCAACAGTTTTCGTGTCTCCGGATTACGACAAGCTAGTTTGGATGACTGGGCATAGAAAATTAAAGGCTACAAGAAAGCAGTTCATGGACGCCTTAGGTTTGAAGGAGTCAAGGGGTGTAAGGATTCATTTGCAGGAACCCCTAAACCTTGCTCAAATAGATGAGTTCTATGATCAGAATAATCCTCATTCTTGCGGTAAGGTGACAGGACTCCTTCCCCTCCCTAGTATTATTAACAGGATCATGAGATCATCATTCTTCCCTAGGAGTGGGAACAATGATGAAATCCATGGGGGGGCATGGAATGCGATTCAGTACATAATGGAGGGCACTCGCTTCGATGTCATAGATCTTATTTTCAGAGAGATTGACACCTCCAAGGGAGACAAGACTAAGAGTATTTATTATGCTCCCTACATAATGAGGCTTATCAAGAGCATAATTGAATTCAATACTCCCTGTGACATAGAGCATAAAGAATACAGACCCAGGGACGCTCCTCCTCCTCCTGCTCCAGCTGCTCCTCCTGCTCCAGTGGCTCCTCCTCCACCTCCTCAGTATCAGGGACAGGGCTCCTCCTCTCAGGATCCCCAGGCTCAAGACCCTGTCCTAGCAGCGATGCTTAATCTTCAGCTGAGTGTGGATCAGATTCGCTCATCTCAGGAGGCTTTTCAGGCAGCTGCATTTTCTCGATTGGATGAGTTTGAGGCTGCTACCACATCCAGGTTTGATGCACTGTCTGCTCAGATGACAGATCTGCGAGCAGATTTCACTGCTTTCCAGCAGCAGCAGGCGCCTCTTTATTATCAACGATCTGGACGTGGACCTCACCTTCCCTCTTTCTTTTGGCGAGGAGACCAGCCTTCATCCTCTCAAGATCCTCCTGCCGAGCAAGAAGCCGTTTGTTTTATTTAGGTCATTAGACCTTGCATGCACAAAAATTGTAATATCTTTTATGACTACTTGGTTGTATGACTCTCATTTTGGCTATGCTATCTTTTGCTACTCTGTGTGAGAACATGTTTTATGTCATGATTTTTATTTTGCATGAGATGTGGATGAGATGTGATTTTGAATGAAAATATTTGTGGTTGATTATATCCTCTTGTCTCCTGTCGTGGATGTCCTTCTTTACAAGAGAAATTCTGTCAAATTTTTTATGAAAATCTCTCTCAACATAGTTTGTAAAAAATTGATAAAATGAGAGATTATCTAAATTTCTTTTCAAAGAAGGGGAGGTTAGTTGAATTTGTTTCAACTATCATTTCAAGTGGTTCTCAATGTTTTGATTTACAATGGGAGAATGCTATGATCAATAGGTTTGTAACCTATCCTTGTTTCTCCTCTCACATCTTGAGAACAAAATTACCCCCTTGGTCATATAAGTTCAATTCATACTTTTTGTGACCAACCTCAAATTTTTTTTCTTTGCAAGTGGTATCGATTTGCAAAGGCTCCTTTTGGCTAAGGTTTATCTTGTGTTTTTTTTTGGGTGATTTATGCCAAAAGGGGGAGAATGTTTATCAATACTCATTTGGATGTTTGATTTGTTTAGACATGCCAAAGAGGGAAAATATATGCATTAGCTGTGTAAGGGGGAGAATGTTTTCATATGCATTTTGTTTAATGCTTTATGTTTCACCTCATATGATGCATATACATAGTTCATTAGTTTAAATTCTTTTCTTATGTCTATGAATATCCAAATGTTGTTATTGATAATGGATTTGTCATCAATCACCAAAAAGGGGGAGATTGAAAGATCTAGACCCGCCATTATGAGTTAATGGATTGTTTTGGTGATTAATGACAAATCCAAATATGAGACTAACTCTTTTATCAAGTATTATCTTTGTGTAGTCTCATTTGGATATAAAGGTGAAACACAACGAGGTATGCAATCGACATCTCAATTTATGTAATGTTGCATTTCTGGATCCAAAATATAGGATTGAACTCAACCTTAAGTTAAACTTGAATATGTGCATATGACCTCATTACACATTTGTGTATGCACACATTTAGGGGGAGTTTTATCCTATACTTTGTAGTTTCATTAGTATTGATCCATATTCCATTTTCCACATATACTAAGGATCTTTACGTTGAAACAAAACCTTTGAGTATACAAAACTTGTGTAGTTCGTATATACTCATGTTATGAGTACATAGAACTTGTGTAGTTCTTGTATACTCATGTTGGAGTATATATAACTTGTGTAGTTTATATATACTCATTTGTTCTCTCATTTATCATCATTAAATTTATGAGAATTTTAGTGGTTATCATCAATTAGCAAAGAGGGAAAGATTGAGGCATCTTGTCCCACCATTATGAGTTAATGGTATGGTGTGGTAATTAATGATGATCACATTGTGGAACTAACATTTTCATGAGTTGGATATATAGGTTATGTTCCAGGATGATGAAGACTTGGGATGATCATGAGTTGATCATCAAGTCAAGAGCTTGGTGTAAATGATGCATCATGAGTTGATCATCAAGACAAGAGAAGACCAATCATCATGTGTTGATGGAGGTCAAGTGAAGGAATGCATCATGTGTTGATGCATGTGAAGACTCGGGATGGAGAAATCATCATGTGTTGATGATGTTCAAGTCAAGATCCCGAAGTGAAGAAATCATCATGTGTTGATGATTGTCAAAGTTAAAGACCCGGACTTGAAGTGTTGATGTGCGTCATCAAGCTTCAAGAAGATGCAAGGCAAAGGTATGACTAGCTAGGGCTAAGGATGTGTTCCTAGTCTTTTACCGGTCTTGGTGTTTGGTTGGAAGACCGGATTGCTAGTATAGGTTGCCGTACTATTAAGAGGGGTCTTAACTAGTAGTTTGAGTTAGTCATGTGTTGATAGCTCATTATATTTGCTCTAGCTCATCTAGGCATGATGCTATTTATTTGCGAATGTGTTTTGCAAATAATCGAGGCTCATGCATAACCCTTGTAGCATGTGACTTAAGTTTGTAAATGCGTTTTGCAAATGGTGTAAGTCCATGTACCTTATTCCTTGTGATGAGTATTCTACGGGTTAGCAAATGTGTTTTGTAACATACTGAGAATATCATCTTTGAAACCTTGTCGAAGATTGCATTCAAATGAGCTAATGTGTTTAGCCATTTGAAGTAGAGCAATTGGAGTTGGCTCTGTGAACTGCCGGTCGGACCGGCAGTGGTCACCGGTCGGACCGGTGGCAAATCGGTCCGACCGGTGTGCTACGGGCGGTCTGACCGATTATACTTGAACCGATTTCCTTGTGCGGAAGTTCCGCTGTTGTAAAAATCGGAACTTCCGCGGTGAGGAAGTTCCGAGTTCGAGCGAACGGTTTTCCAGAGCTCCCTTTTGGGACTTAGCCAAATTCGCGACGGCGGTCGGACCGCGCGCCGACGGCGGTCGGACCGATATATCGCGGTCCGACCGCCGATGCATGGCGGTCAGACCGGCCGAAGGCCCAACGGCTACTTTTCTAGCCGTTGGCGCATGGGGCGGTCCGACCGGCCATTGGTTGGCGGTCAGACCGGCCCTGGGCTGTTTTGATGGAATCTTCTCCCCAACGGCTAGTTTTTGTGTGTGGGCTATATATAGCCACCTTGGCCGGTTGGGAGAGGTTGCTGGTGCTATTGTTAAGTGATACACTCTTTCTTTGAGCTAAGAGCAAGCCTCTATTCTCTTTTGTGCATGTGTTGCACTTGGTGAGATTAGAGAGTAAACCCTAAGTGCATGTGTTGCCTTAGGTAGTGGATTGTGTATCCACGTGAGCGTTGACACTTGATTAGTTCAAGTGAAAGTTCGGATTTATTACTCTTGGTGTTTGCCGACACCTAGACGGCGTGGAGGCGTCGTGCTCGGTGACCTTCTCAAGAAGCTTGTGAGAAGGCCCGAAGGTTGTGAGTGGTTTGGTGCTCGCCATCTCCGGAGTGGAGGAAGAGCAACCATAGTTGAGCGAGGTGTTGGTTCGGTTTGGAACCGGTCCAAGTGTTGGACTTACCTCGGAGGTGTGTGCTCATTTAAGGAGCCGGTCCAACGCGGGTTGGGCTTACCTCAACGTGGATTAGGGGAGACCGGCAAGTCTCCGAACACCACGGTAAAACATAATCGTGTCATCTTGTGTTTACTTGTGCTTTACTTTGAGCAATTTACATTCTTGCTTTAATTGCTTATATATCTTGTATGATTGCTCATATTGTATTGTGTTCATATTGTCGGTGCACTTAGTTGAGCCTAGTTGATTTAGGTTTTAATTGTGCAAAACCAATTCGCTATTAGCTTCCGCATTAATTTATTGGTTTAGCCCGATAAAGTTTTTAAAACCGCCTATTCACCCCCCTCTAGTCGGCCACCTCGATCTTACAAGTGGTATCAGAGCTTGGTCTCTCATTTATTAGACTTAACCGTCTAGAGAGTAAAGGATGGCGACTAGAGATTTAGTGCACCTAGGTGAAGCACCTATATTTAATGGCACAAATTATGCTCAATGGAAAATCCGCATGTCCTATTATTTTAGGGCCATGAGTCCAAAAATATGGCGGATTGTAGATGTAGGCTTTTCTCCTCCATTGGATCATTTTGCTCCAACCATTGAGGAAGAGAAATGCTTACATCTCGACGCTCAAGCTACTAACGCCTTATTTAGTGCTTTGGCGTAGATATATTTGACAAGGTATGCAATCTCAAGAACGCTCATGAGATGTGGACATATATTCAAGATCAATATGAATTGTCCACTTCAACTAGTGATGATTGCACACAAGAATGGATGTCGGAAGAAGAATGCTCAACTTCAAGCTCCGACAACGAAAATGAGGACTCCTCAACTCCCTCCACATCAACTCAATGCTTCATGGCTAAAGGTAATAATGAGGTAAATAACAACGATGAGCCTTCATATGATGAGTTGATGGATATGCTAGAAGAGCTCAATGAATATTTAGGAAAGGAGAAATTAAAATTCAAAGTTTTGAAGAAAGAGTATGTCTCTCTTCAAAATGATTATGATGTTCTAAAAGATGAACATGAAGCTCTCCTCCTAAATAATTTAAATAGCTCTAAGGTGGATATAGGCATTGAATGTAATTTATTAGATGATTTGCCATGTATAGCTTCTACCTCATGCATTTCATCTAAGGTTAGTGTATCCACCTCATGTGAGGATTTAATTGATATGCCTTGTTGCTCAAAAGTAGATGCTCCTATTTCCTCGATATCTTGCAATACTAACATTGTAGAGGAAAACAAAGAGCTCAAGGTCCAAGTCAACAAATTGAAGAATGACTTGGAAAGAGGTCTAAAAGGGAAGGCCACTCTTGACGATATATTGAGCAAGCAAAGACGCTTGCAAGATAAGAGTGGAATTGGCTTCACTCCTAAGAAGAAGGAGACAAGCAAGACTAGGCACAATGCAAGACACACGAAGAATGTCAAGTGCCATGGATGCAATGGAAAGGGCCACTTCGCCTCCGTGTGCCCAAACAAAGTGAATGACAAGAAATTGTCATCAAAGAAGAGGCAAACCGGCAAGGAGCAAGTAAAGAAGGTAAAAGATGAATACAAACTTTGAACTTGCTACAATTGCCGGGAAAAGGGACATATGAGTAAGGATTGTCCCAAAGGTATCACTTCTAAGCCCATTATTTATAATGATCATTATTTGCTTAGGAAGGATATTAATGGCAATGTGTTTGCTAGGAATGTTAGTTCTCCTAAAACTATTGTGAGGGCCATTTGGGTGCCCAAATCTATTGTGACTAACATTCGTGGACCCAACCAAGTTTTGGGTACCAAAGTACTTAAATGATGAATAGGTACTTGGAAATGCATTGGATGTTTGGCTCATATGAAGAGGTGGACGGATCACCATATGCGAAATTGGAGCCAAGCCTAAGGATAATCATGTCGTATCATAAGCCAATGCCATATTCGGTAACAAGTACTTACATTGAAATATCTAGCCCCTTTATGCCTTGTGTAGGTTGCATTTCATGAAAATCTTATTAAAAGGGGTGTTCTTGCTCTATGTTCATAATGTTCATTATTAATCTCTTGAGCAAGATGGTTGTGGCACATTAAGGGGGAGTGCTAAATCATAGCCATGTATATCACATCCCTAAATGTGCCCAAATAAATTAAGTGCTAGTATTGCTTTTCAAAAATAAGCCTTTTAGCCAAAAGTCAAAAATTTGATAACTATTAGTAATTCTTTGAAAAATTAATTGCAAAATGTATACAAATGCTTTTGAAAGGTTTACCAAAGGTTTTGGCTTTAGAAAAACCTATTTTAAGTAAAAATGTATTTCTAGCCAAAATCCTACATTATAGTATCTTGTTTTTAACATAAACTAGATTTTTGTGTAAAATCTATTCTAAAAGGAATTTGAAAATCTTGCCAAAAGGAAAATCCTAGAGTTGGTTATTCTAAACATTTTTGGTATTCAAAGGATTTTCAAAAGACCAACCTAGAAAAAGATATTTGATTTTCAAACTCATCCGAACCTTGACCTAAATGGTCACTTTCTAGCACTTTAGTGAGTTTTGCCACATGAACCAAAATTCTGCACATGATTAAGTTCATAATGGTATTTACGACTCATACATGCAATTGGACGCTTTAAATTTCTTCATTTGCTCCTTTTTGCATGTTTTGATGAAAGTTCATGGAAATATGTTTCATTTCCGAAAACCAAAACTTAATTTACAAAAACTATTTTAAATTTTATTCTTATGGGCTATATAAGTTGGAAATACT
Organism: Hsuehochloa calcarea; assembly: GCA_036346395.1. NCBI lineage: Eukaryota > Viridiplantae > Streptophyta > Magnoliopsida > Poales > Poaceae > Hsuehochloa > Hsuehochloa calcarea. Next base: position 20,328,996 of record CM070611.1, on the reverse strand, counting down.
CCAAAGATGTTTATTTGATTGATTGTGCAAAGATTTGGAGTAAAATACAATAAATCTCTCTTTTCCTCTCCTTCTCACTGAAGCGTGTCGGTTTGCCAGCGCCCCTATCCGACCGCCTCTATCAGCATCCGATCGGAGATTCCCACCGTCCGACCGGCGTTGGCCTGGTCGGTCAGACAGTTTTGCGTGAAGGGCATAAAAACCCTTCACCCGAGAGCTCCTCTCTCTCTCCACCTTTCTCCCCAAACCGAACCACTCTTCTTCTCTCCTCTCTCAGGCCGCCAGCACCTTCTCCCTTTCGGATCTCCTCCTCCGGCCGTCCATTTGGGGATTCAAGGTATCTACTTGCTCTCCCTCATCTCCTCTTCCATTCCCTCCAATTACTTTGTGGATTGATGGGCTATCTCTCCCACATTTTGGAACCCTAGGAGAGGGAAGAACTTGCAAACTTTCGGATTTTTGGCTCTCCCTTCTCTTCAAGGAGGCATCTCCTGTGTTACTCCTCTTCATTAGAGCCAGTAAGCATCCTCGATCTACTTGCATTACTCTCATTTTGTGATTTGCCCCAAAATTCTAGGGTTTGTCAAAAATCCTATCTTGTTCACTAGATTTTGTGGCAAAGCTTTGTCCTGCAAGTAGTTTTTGAATAGACAAATGAATGCACTTGATGCCATTGCTTGAATGACGAAAACTTGTGAAAATCACAAAGTTCATCTCATCGTTCTACGTAATCGCGGTCCGACCGGTGCCACATGGCAGTCGGACCGGCCTCAGTGGCAGTCCGACCGACGCCACAATGGCGGTCGGACCGGCCTCTGTGGCAGTCCGACCGGCCGTGGACAGCAGTCAGACCGCCTGTGTCCAGAAAGCATGATGGCACCATTGTATATTCATAAGTTTATTATCCATTATTCCTTGTTTGATCCTTTGATTATCTTCCCAGGAGCTATGCCGAACAAGCGCGTGGCGATCGTTGGTGGACCCCTCCTTCTCCTTCTCCTTCTTCATCCAGAGGGAAAGCTCCAGTTGAGGACGACATTGAGGACGCTTCTATGGAAGAAGTAGAGGAATCAAGTTCGGATAACAATGGCAGCGACAATGACTTTGATGAGAACACTGGAAATGATGTTGAGGAGGATGAAGATGATAATGAGGACGCTCCAGATGAGTCTCAATTCTTTGGTCTTGATGTCTCAAGGTTAAGAAGTGAAGAATATACAATATTGAGACATGTTGATCAAGATCGGTTCTCGAGACCGCAACAATGGGTATGTTCCACACCAAGTTTCAGCAAGATGTATTCAAGCTCATCTATGCGAAGAAAAAATTTGCTAATCACAGATATGTCAAATGGAACTACCTGGCACAGAATCCAACCTACAATGGACTTTACAGACTTTTCAAATATGTAGGTTTGGATACCTTGGTTTCTCTGAATCGCACTTTCATTCAAAAGTCATCGACAGCTTTTATGCAACAGATTTTGTTCTCGGATTACGACAAGCTAGTTTGGATGATCAAGCATAGAAAATTAAAGGCTACAAGAAAGCAGTTCATGGACGCCTTAGGTTTGAAGGAGTCAAGGGGTGTAAGGATTCATTTGCAGGAACCCCTAAACCTTGCTCAAATAGATGAGTTCTATGATCAGAATAATCCTCATTCTTGCGGTAAGGTGACAGGACTCCTTCCCCTCCCTAGTATTATTAACAGATCATGAGATCATCATTCTTCCCTAGGAGTGGGAACAATGATGAAATCCATGGGGGCATGGAATGCGATTCAAGACATAATGGAGGGCACTCGCTTGATGTCATAGATCTTATTTTCAGAGAGATTGACACCTCCAAGGGAGACAAGACTAAGAGTATTTATTATGCTCCCTACATAATGAGGCTTATCAAGAGCATAATTGAATTCAATACTCCCTGTGACATAGAGCATAAAGAATACAGACCCAGGGACGCTCCTCCTCCTCCTGCTCCAGCTGCTCCTCCTGCTCCAGTGGCTCCTCCTCCACCTCCTCAGTATCAGGGACAGGGCTCCTCCTCTCAGGATCCCCAGGCTCAAGACCCTGTCCTAGCAGTGATGCTTAATCTTCAGCTGAGTGTGGATCAGATTCGCTCATCTCAGGAGGCTTTTCAGGCAGCTGTATTTTCTCGATTGGATGAGTTTGAGGCTGCTACCACATCCAGGTTTGATGCACTGCTCGCTCGGATATGATCTGCGGCGATTTCCACCTTTCAGCCAGCAGCAGGCGCCTCTTTATTATCAACGATCTGGACGTGGACCTCACCTTCCCTCTTTCTTTTGGCGAGGAGACCAGCCTTCATCCTCTCAGGATCCTCCTGCTGAGCAGTAGCCGTTTGTTTTATTTAGGTCATTAGACCTTGCATGCACAAAAATTGTAATATCTTTTATGACTACTTGGTTGTATGACTCTCATTTTGGCTATGCTATCTTTTGCTACTCTGTGTGAGAACATGTTTTTATGTCATGATTTTTATTTTGCATGAGATGTGGATGAGATGTGATTTTGAATGAAAATATTTGTGGTTGATTATATCCTCTTGTCTCCTGTCGTGGATGTCCTTCTTTACAAGAGAAATTCTGTCAAATTTTTTATGAAAATCTCTCTCAACATAGTTTGTAAAAAATTGATAAAATGAGAGATTATCTAAATTTCTTTTCAAAGAAGGGGAGGTTAGTTGAATTTGTTTCAACTATCATTTCAAGTGGTTCTCAATGTTTTGATTTACAATGGGAGAATGCTATGATCAATAGGTTTGTAACCTATCCTTGTTTCTCCTCTCACATCTTGAGAACAAAATTACCCCCTTGGTCATATAAGTTCAATTCATACTTTTTGTGACCAACCTCAAATTTTTTTTTGCAAGTGGTATCGATTTGCAAAGGCTCCTTTTGGCTAAGGTTTATCTTGTGTTTTTTTTGGGTGATTTATGCCAAAAGGGGGAGAATGTTTATCAATACTCATTTGGATGTTTGATTTGTTTAGACATGCCAAAGAGGGAAAATATATGCATTAGCTGTGTAAGGGGGAGAATGTTTTCATATGCATTTTGTTTAATGCTTTATGTTTCACCTCATATGATGCATATACATAGTTCATTAGTTTAAATTCTTTTCTTATGTCTATGAATATCCAAATGTTGTTATTGATAATGGATTTGTCATCAATCACCAAAAAGGGGGAGATTGAAAGATCTAGACCCGCCATTATGAGTTAATGGATTGTTTTGGTGATTAATGACAAATCCAAATATGAGACTAACTCTTTTATCAAGTATTATCTTTGTGTAGTCTCATTTGGATATAAAGGTGAAACACAACGAGGTATGCAATCGACATCTCAATTTATGTAATGTTGCATTTCTCGGATCCAAAATATAGGATTGAACTCAACCTTAAGTTAAACTTGAATATGTGCATATGACCTCATTACACATTTGTGTATGCACACATTTAGGGGGAGTTTTATCCTATACTTTGTAGTTTCATTAGTATTGATCCATATTCCATTTTCCACATATACTAAGGATCTTTACGTTGAAACAAAACCTTTGAGTATACAAAACTTGTGTAGTTCGTATATACTCATGTTATGAGTATATAGAACTTGTGTAGTTCTTGTATACTCATGTTGGAGTATATATAACTTGTGTAGTTTATATATACTCATTTGTTCTCTCATTTATCATCATTAAATTTATGAGAATTTTAGTGGTTATCATCAATTAGCAAAGAGGGAAAGATTGAGGCATCTTGTCCCACCATTATGAGTTAATGGTATGGTGTGGTAATTAATGATGATCACATTGTGGAACTAACATTTTCCATGAGTTGGATATATAGGTTATGTTCCAGGATGATGAAGACTTGGGATGATCATGAGTTGATCATCAAGTCAAGAGCTTGGTGTAAATGATGCATCATGAGTTGATCATCAAGACAAGAGAAGACCAATCATCATGTGTTGATGGAGGTCAAGTGAAGGAATGCATCATGTGTTGATGCATGTGAAGACTCGGGATGGAGAAATCATCATGTGTTGATGATGTTCAAGTCAAGATCCCGAAGTGAAGAAATCATCATGTGTTGATGATTGTCAAAGTTAAAGACCGGACTTGAAGTGTTGATGTGCGTCATCAAGCTTCAAGAAGATGCAAAGCAAAGGTATGACTAGCTAGGGCTAAGGATGTGTTCCTAGTCTTTTACCGGTCTTGGTGTTTGGTTGGAAGACCGGATTGCTAGTATAGGTTGCCGTACTATTAAGAGGGGTCTTAACTAGTAGTTTGAGTTAGTCATGTGTTGATAGCTCATTATATTTGCTCTAGCTCATCTAGGCATGATGCTATTTATTTGCGAATGTGTTTTGCAAATAATCGAGGCTCATGCATAACCCTTGTAGCATGTGACTTAAGTTTGCAAATGCGTTTTGCAAATGGTGTAAGTCCATGTACCTTATTCCTTGTGATGAGTATTCTACGGGTTAGCAAATGTGTTTTGTAACCTACTGAGAATATCATCTTTGAAACCTTGTCGAAGATTGCATTCAAATGAGCTAATGTGTTTAGCCATTTGAAGTAGAGCAATTGAGTTGGCTCTTCATGAATCACCGGTCGGACCGGCAAGTGGTCACCGGATCGGACGGCAAAATCGGTCCGACCGGTGTGCTACTGGCGGTCGACCGATTATACTTGAACCGATTTCCTTGTGCGGAAGTTCCATTGTTGTAAAATCGGAACTTCCGGTGAGGAAGTTCCGAGTTCGAGCGAACGGTTTTTCCAGAGCTCCTTTTGGGACTTAGCCAAATTCGCGACGGGCGGTCGGACCGCCAAGACGGGCGGTCGGACGATATATCCGCGGTCCGACCGGCCGCTGCATGGCGGTCGATCGGCCAAGGCCCAACGGCTACTTTTCTAGCCGTTGGCGCATGAAAGCGGTCCGACCGCCATTGGTTGGCGGTCGACCCGCCCTGGGTCGTTTTGATGGAATCTTCTCCCAACGGCTAGTTTTTGTGTGTGGGCTATATATAGCCACCTTGGCCGGTTGGGAGAGGTTCTTTGGTGCTATTGTTAAGTGATACACTCTTTCTTTGAGCTAAGAGCAAGCCTCTATTCTCTTTTGTGCATGTGTTGCACTTGGTGAGATTAGAGAGTAAACCCTAAGTGCATGTGTTGCCTTAGGTAGTGGATTGTGTATCCACTGAGCGTTGACACTTGATTAGTTCAAGTGAAAGTTCGGATTTGTTACTCTTGGTGTTTGCCGACACCTAGACGGCGTGGAGGCGTCGTGCTCGGTGACCTTCTCAAGAAGCTTGTGAGAAGGCCCGAAGGTTGTGAGTGGTTTGGTGCTCGCCATCTCCGGAGTGGAGGAAGAGCAACCATAGTTGAGCGAGGTGTTGGTTCGGTTTGGAACCGGTCCAAGTGTTGGACTTACCTCGGAGGTGTGTGCTCATTTAAGGAGCCGGTCCAACGCGGGTTGGGCTTACCTCAACGTGGATTAGGGGAGACCGGCAAGTCTCCGAACACCACGGTAAAACATAATCGTGTCATCTTGTGTTTACTTGTGCTTTACTTTGAGCAATTTACATTCTTGCTTTAATTGCTTATATATCTTGTATGATTACTCATATTGTATTGTGTTCATATTGTCGGTGCACTTAGTTGAGCCTAGTTGATTTAGGTTTTAATTGTGCAAAACCAATTCGCTATTAGCTTCCGCATTAATTTATTGGTTTAGCCCGATAAAGTTTTTAAAACCGCCTATTCACCCCCCTCTAGTCGGCCACCTCGATGTTACACCCGTCGATCATAGGAAACACCTCAAACCTTTCTTTTATGATTTGGTTCAGATCATCGCATCTGGTTATTTGAGTCTAAACATTGTTATTTTAAATGGTTTTTGGTCTGGACAATAGGTTGTTAGTGAGGGTGCCTTCGTGCACGAGATCGGGTATGTGGTAGACTTGTCTGGGTCCCTAAGGACCGAACTTTGGGCTGTCAATTCCAAGTACCAATTGTACTTCCACACGTGGGATATGGGTACCGTTTGCTTAAGTAAGGGGTGAGCTTTATTGGGTTAAGTCCCAGGTGGGGTGAGGGCATTTGTGTTGATCATCTGTTCATAGGAGCCGATGCAATTTTCTCTAATGTGCATGAGAGCACTATTTTCTTTATTTACATTGTATCGGTATCTCCAACACAACTTGCGAGCCCGCTTAGCAAGCGTTATCGGTCGTTTACGACAACCTGGGCCGCAGGCCGCGGCCCAGGTGGCCCAAGAGGGGGGAGGCCGGCCCAAGGGGGGCCGGCCAAGGGGAGGGGGGAGGCGCCCCCAACCCTAGCCGCCTCCCCCACTCCTTCCTCTCCTCCCCTAGAGCCGCAACCTCTATTCCTCTCCTCCCTGGTGTTCCTTGCTACTCCTTGACGGCGTCTCGCTGCTGCGGAGATCCCCGGTGTCGCCCCCAAGCTCTCCCCCGAAGCCGTCTCTTTCCAACGGCGCCGCCGCCGCTCACGGCGATCTTGTGGCCGGTCTTGGAGAGGGAAGGGAGGAGAAGGGAGGGAGGTTCTTGGGAGGTGGATCCATGTCTCCCTGCAGATATTCAAGGGTAACGATTGTTTTAGTGGTAGTTTGATTCGGTTTTATTGATTAATGGTGGATTAGATCTAAATCGCGTTCTGTCCTGGAGATTCCAGAACGCACCCGTCTCCTTGCGCGGCCAGTTTGGACCCTTTTTATGCCGAATCTCGGGTTGACCTCTCCTAGAGAATTGTTCCTGGTTTCATTAGCTTTCTTTTGGCACCTGGATCACGAATTTTCACCCAGTAGATTAAAAGTTATGACTGTTTTACCACGTACTGCTCTGTCTGTCAGAAATTCTGGGTATAGCCGGTTGCACCTAGGTTTTGATCTCGTTAGAGTCAGAATCAGGTCGGCCACCCAACTAGGTATATGAAGATAATTTCACCATGTTTCCAGGCTGATAAAGATCACTTTATTTGGATCAGTGGTTTAAAAGTTAGAGCCTTTTCTTTAGGGCTGTTCTGAATTCTGGATAGACTGCAGTTATAGTTTTTCATTGGATGGTTAGACCTCTGTTTTGGCCGAATTAGAGTTTACCATCAACTAGTGTTTCGTAGCCAGTTAAGTTAAGAAAAGAGGAGCACTGGTTTCAGGTCTTTTGGACTTACGGTTAATTATTGGTGAATTTTCTAGTAAAACTGCCAGATTAGGGATATTTGGAATGTTTGGGTAAATTGATCAAATTGAACCTTTTGTTTGGTAGATTTGGCTAGAGATTGTGGGAGGACACGTGTAGCAATGCCTTTCTCGTTTGTCCTCATTTCGATTATTTTACATTGTAGGCGGTGAAGCGGTGAGTGGAGGGGTATCTCAATTACCTCCCAACCCGTTGCTTGTACAAGCGAATAAGTAACTTGTATAATATGATTGATGCATTATGTGATATGTGAATGAATGATTATATTTGTTCGTATTTGTAGATGAATGCCATGTGTATCTTTTCATGTATGTGTACTATTCAATGTTTCCATGGAATCACATCATGATATACATAATTATATTTGTAAGACCCATCAATTCCAGTATGGGCATTTGAAAATCCCATCAATTCCAGAATGGGTACGTGAGTCCACCATTCCAATGTGGACCACGTTACGTGAGTCCACCATTCCAATGTGGGCCACGTTGGACGATTGTATGAAACGTTCTTCATACGATTACTTTAAGTGAACACCGACGGGTGTTTCACTCGCTATACCGGTATATGCTGCGATATGTCCAATTCCTTCAATGCATCATTCCACTTCATCCATTCATAAAGTTGTTTCCAGTCAATGTTCAAATTATGAAAGTGATATATTGTTCATGGAATGTTTGATTGTTACATACAATTACTTGCTGAGTCTTTGGCTCATTCTTGCTTTGTTGTTTTATTTAGGTAAATGACAAGGAAGAACGGTTTTCATGGTGGGTAGAACAACATGATGCACTCACTACCATAATCCAAAACATTTGAGAAATTAATATTGTCTTCGATCTATACCTGGTGTTGAATTCTAATAAGCCAACTTGGCCTTATTTACCATATCTTTCTGAATTGTTTATTTCCATTCCTTGATTAAACTTGATGATGAATACTTGTTTCCGTATAATCTTAATACTTGCTTCCCCTTATCATGCATCTTGATGTTAATCTTTTAAAGAGTAGTGGTTGTAGGTGACATCTTGACTTCCTTATAGTCAGGGTGTTACAGATATACTTTCAGCCATAATTTACAGCTCTTCGGGGGCTAAAACTTTGTACTTATTGTTGTTCAATCCTATAATCGGGTGCGGCCCGATATGCTTGTTGGTCTACTAGACCATTTGTGCTCTAAGCACACAAGCTAAATAATGGTGGCTCTAGTAGCATACACAATAATGTGCGTACGTAAGTGCGGCAGTGTTGTGCTACAAGCGCTGTAGTGAGAAGCACAATGACAATCTTGTGCTATTAAGTAGTGATTAAGGATGGTTCGAACCGATCCATTGTATTTAAGTATTATAGTTAGCAGAATTATCTTATAGTCTAGCTTAGCCAGCCATGGCAAAGCAAGGCAGAACATCCTTTAGCGTTGAATGCCGTATACATGCATGTTGCCAGGGCAGAGTTAGCCACGCCCGAGCCTCGAGCTGGGCCAGCTGTTCTTGGGCCGAGCTCGAATGTCTGATGTTTTTTCAAGAATTTTTTTATAAATTTTAGCACCATTAAGATTTCCAAACCTCGAGTTGGGCCGGCTGACTGTTCTTGAGCCGAGCTCGAATGTCTGATGCTTTTTAAAAAGATTTTTTTATAGATTTTAGCACCATCAAAATTTCCAAACCTCGGACTATGAACCACCCCTGCATGTTGCCAGTGAACTACCAAAAGTCAGTTCTCTTTGAGTAAGCAGGGTACATCTCATGCTGGCTAGTCCTGCACGATCAAACTGAGTGAAGCACTGGACACTAGGATTAGGTTCATACTATCCATATTCTAGGTTATATCGCTAAGAAGCACTGCTCAGGTCAAGCTTGATTTACACTACAAATGAAACCTGTGATAGAGGCTGATAAAAGTTGATCCTTAATTTGCTCCTCCCAAGTTTTGCCTTGTAATGATTTGCCCTTCGAACTTTGCAGCTGCAACTTGATTCAGTGGAAAACGGAAAAAAAATACACAAAGCAGAAGAATTGAATATGTCCTCACAAAAGAAGTCTCACTGCAAAAAGAGAGAGCATTCGAGTATATGTACGCAGGTATGACATTTCTAAGTTTACAGGTACCCGATTTTGTTGAACGACAGCACGTGTGTAGGGGAAACAAATTTTATGGTACCGGTGCTATGTGACACCGGCTCTGAATTCATAACACGTAACAGCTCGTGATAAGGGATAGAAATTTAGGCCTAAATTTATTTTGTAGGATATGCCCCCCCCATGTCACAAGTCTTCTTTGTTACTCCCTCTGTTCAGACAGATATGGTCACGATGTATACGTGATTGAACATTGATCTTGCTTGTTCAGTGTAAAGCTGTAGTATAGGAGAGTTACATTATTCGTATTCTTGTTTTTGCAGGCAACATATGGAGCATGTCTCATGAAAAATGAACAAAGAACCCTAAGATACAGGAATGTAAATAGAAAACTGTTGTAATTATAAGGGCCATTTGGCAATTTCTCAATTGAGAAAAAAATAAATGAAAAAGGAAAAAAGAAATTAGAAAGTGGGGCCACCTATCGGTGAGAAAGGAGAGGAGATAAGGTCCAACCCTATCGAGCACGTGCGGCGTCGGGGGCTTCTCCCCTGGCAAGTGGCAGCGGCGTAGGCGGCTGGAGCAGACCGAGCACTTTGTGCACCGGCCGTTGGCAGCGGCAGCGCGGCCTCCTCTCCTTAAGGCGCTTCTGTTCTTCTTGCTTCACTTTGAAAAAAAACAGTGAGCTTCTTCCCCTTTTTTGGTTCTTACTCTATTCCGATTTGATCTTGGATTTTTGAGTCGTGGTTGGTCTTGCGCCGTCGGCAGCGAGGTTCAGCTCCTCCTCCTTGTGCACTCCCTGTTCTTTTCTTATGCCATCACTATGTTGAGGTTGCCGTGAGGAACCGGTTGTTGCACATTTGAGGATTGGACCCCAGCCGGTTCTGGTTTGATCTGGGAGAGAAGAAGGCTTCAGTTTTGGTAATTCCGCTCCTTGGGTGCATTCAGCGGGTGCATTCGGCGGGTGCATCGGTGATTGGTTCTTGTGCGGCAGTCTTGTGTATCTCGACTTCACAAATTGGTGTGTCCTGATTTGTGAATTGGCATTGTATCTCCAACGACCTCGTCCGTTCCTTGCAGCACAGTGGGGCGATTGGTTTTCTGAGTCAGCACTTTCGGCGTGCCTTGCCTGGCTTCTACTCGGTGGCTTTGAATGCCATCCGCATCATGAGTTTACAATTATGTTTTTTTGCATTACTTTGCATAAGTGAGTCGTGCTAGTAGAAGATTCAGATTGTGTTGTTTTGGATTAAACTAGCACCGAGAGACTTTGCTTAGTGATGTTGTGGCTTAGTTTATGCTCGATGAAGAATTGATATCAAATTGAGATTGAATACGACAATTGAATATACATTGGTCTTGAGCTTGTAGGTTACTTGTTGTTTTTCTATTGTTTCATGCAATACATGCTTGTTTGTTCATTGTGATATATCTCATTTTAGTCTCTCTTCACTGTGATTAATATTCAGTAACTGTTCAAAGTGATCAATGTTCAGTCTCTGTTCTTTGTGATTCTTTTCGGTTACTATTATACATTTTTGTCAATTGGTATCTTGAGTAGTAGAGTCAATTGCCCGTTGTCCGGTGAATTCAGAATTGATGATTTGCATTAAGTGACTAATTAGACTAGCAAGATTTTATTTGAGCTCAAGGCCTAATATCCAAGTATATCTTTATTCGCTTATTAATAACCACAGTTTTGCTGGGCCCAAGTCAGCTTTCTAGGCCTAAGACCAATTAAACATTCAGAATGTGGGCGTAATAATCTCTTCTTTGACCATTCCCAACTCCTTTCGGAGGCCCAGCTGGACCTCCTCTATGAGTTCCTCCAGGACCTTCTCCAGAACCTCCTCCAAAACCTCTCCAGGATCTTTCCCTTGCAGGGGAGGTCCTAGAAGGCAGTTACCCACGTGTGATTAATAACAGTTGCACGTGAATATATCGGCTATAACGGTCATCACGAAGACGTGATGATTGGCGTGAAGAGACGCAACCATTGGCGTGAAGAGACGCAACCATTGGCGCGAAGAGGCACCACTGCAACCAACTGCCGATACTTGTAAAACTATAAATAACCCGGCCTATGTGCCCTTGTAACATAGATTGACATCCAAGCCCTAATCAACGTGTATTCATAGCCTTTTCAATGCAATCAGAGCATACTCTTTACAATATACATTACCATTTTCGAGCCCATCGACGAATAGATAGTAACCCCATTTTTCCTTTATATTCTTGTTTGTCCGTTCTCTAATGAAAGTCTCAAACGTTGACAGCTGGCGCCGACCGTGGGGAGTGCTGTCATCATTCTCGCCGACTCGATCCTGGTAATGTGTCTTGTGCTTTGCTGATGAATCACAACTTGCTTGCTTAGAGAGAAGAAAGCATCCTCGACATCTCCGACTACGACGAGGACATGGAGGAAAACTTCGTCCTCGTATCCAGCAATGCCCATGATTCCTTTGGGGCCATTACTAACGCACCGTCGCCTACCGAATCTCTTTCCTCCGCTGGCTCCACGCCGGCCGTGCCTTCGTCCACAAGTCCTGCTGTGGACGAGTACCATCCCTAGCCTGTCTCCCTTGGAGCAGGAAATTCGAAAGATTCCTGGAGCCCAGCGTTCCATGATGATCTCACTGGCAGCATCCACACTGAAGGTCTAGAGAGAACATCTGGGGAGAATCTTCTCGTCACCTTACAATACAACTCGTCCTCTTCCTCAGAGGACGATGGCATGTTCACCCCTTCTGCCTGTTCTGGCGGTCATCAGGTCACCGCCGTCGGTGACGATCAACCCAATCCCCGCGATAATCCTGGAGCATCAGGGCAACACAAGCAGTAGGAAGAACAAGAACGCCTCCAACGAGAGGAAGAGACCCGACAAGACAAGGTACGTGCCGCCACACAAGCGCACATCTCGCAGGTCTGTGACCTCTACTACTGGGACGTCCCTAGCTCCTCAGCGAGGGCACCACCGCCGCCGGCGATGCATACGTCACCGCCGCGACAACAATGGTAAGAGATCCAAATGCCTTACCAACCCCCATGCAGGAGGATTCCCCTGCAGAGCGCATTCGCTACTCAGCAAGCGTTGTCGCACGTCCTCCGGAAGGATTGACTCCAGAGCAAGGAGTGCAAGTAATACGTGCAATTGCACAAGGGCTACAAGATGCGGCGGAGAACATTTTTGCCCGATCGCCCACTATGCTTTCCCAAACGGACTCATACCTAGAAGGGTACTCGATTGGACGCCGGAGACAAAGCCGAAATCATAATGCTCTTGGCTGTCATGATCAAGGCCAAGGTGAGCATGACACCCATTTTTCAGGAAGTAATAGACGTCCTAAATCTCTTGTTGGTCATTATAATCGTTGTAATACACGACAATGTGTTGGACCTTATGCAGGTTGCAAAGCCTTTTCCCCTGGACTGAGAGACGTTACCTGGCTGGAGAAATTCAAGCTAGGGAGTATAGAGACTTTTGACGGGACATAAAACCTGTCAAAGTACCTCCAAGTCTACACTACCGCTATCCAAGCTACTTGAGGCGATGATAAGGTACTAGCTAACTATATCCCTACAGTCTTAAAAGGTTCCGCCAGAACCTGGTTATTCAACAGCCCGAAGGATCTATTTATAACTGGGAGATGCTTTGTAATGCATTACAAAACAACTTTAAAAGTTGTTATGCAAAACCGGGGAAGGAGGATGATTTACATCGGCTCCGCCAAACCCCTAAGGAAAATCTACAACAATTTGTAAAGCGTTTTATAGAAGTCCATAATACTACCCCGAATATTTCCGACGACTCTATGATTCACGCTTTTAAATGGGTCGTGAGATATCAAAGGTTCATAGATGACCTCAACATCAACCTGCCCAGGTCCTTGTCGGAACTCTTCGACATGGCAGATCGGTACTCCGATGCCAATGAGGCAGTGGAATGGAATCGAAAGGTGGATAAAGGGACCACCCCTCCTCAGCCAGGCCTCCAGGATGGCAAAGAAAATAAATCCAAGATGTCCGAAGGCTCCACGAGTAGCAGAGGAAAACCCAAGAAGAAGGAGAAGGGGTGGTCCAAGCAGTACACCAGGGAGGTCGCAGTAGTTGACCAGTGACCACCCTACGACAAAAGAAAAGATCATTGGACCAAAAGGAGGCAAGGAGGTCATTCAAATGACCAAATTACTCCACGATCTGCGAGTACGTCCAGGAACAATGAGTGCTGGTGCCCATTACATAAAGTTCCTGGTCATGACCTCCGCAACTGCCGTACTTGGCAGAAGCAAATGGAGAATTATTACAATGGGAAAGGTCCAATGCTTGTCCCATCAGAAGACAGTGGACCACCAGTGGTCCTAAGCGGTGACAAGGACACGAAAATGCCGTTTTAAAGGACGGATCACCACATCAACGTCATCTACGGGGATTCTGCCGCCTACACCTCCAAGCGACAGTACGAGGCAACATGGAGGGACATCAACAACGTTGAGGTCCCACCTAGTCGTCTGGAATATCCCAAGTGGTCAGAGACCTCCCTGACCTTCACAAAGGAGGACATCCCTAAAGGTATGTCCACTTCCCGTAAATCACCATTAGTAGTTTCTCCTACCACGAGTAATTACAGAGTCGGGAGGATACTAATAGATAGCAGTAGCTCTCTAGACTTGTTATTTAATAATAGCTGAGATGAGATGCAAATTCCCCATTCAAAAATCAAGCCAATGACAAGTCCCTTCTATGGGATAGTGCTGGGTATGTCTATTACACCCATAGGGCAAGTAGTTTTACCAGTAACTTTTGGTACAACTACTAATTTTTGAACTGATTTAATCACTTTCGAAGTGGTTGATTTTGAATCTGCCAATAATGCTATCTTGGGAAGACCATCTCTAACAAAGTTCATGGCAGCTACACACCACACCTACCAGAAGATCAAGAGTCATAGGCCAAAAGGTGTGATCGTAGTGCAAGGTGACCAGGCCATCGCTCTTTCATGTGATCGTACATTGTTGGAACTTGTCGATCAATTACCTCTGAAAGATCTTACTTTAGAGGATAAAGTAGGGAAGGCCGCGAAAGTCAAGACAACTCCTCAGCCTAGCGAGGAGGTAAAGGTCGTACCACTCAGCCCCGAAAACCAATCCAAGATAGTCCGGATTGGCACGAGACTAAGTGAAAAATAGGAAGATGAGCTCCTCACCTTCCTCCGAGCCAACTCGGATGTCTTTGCGAGGAAGCCATCTAATATACCCGGAGTCCCACCGGAGATGACAGAGCACAGGCTAGCCATTCAGCCTGAGAAAAAAACCAATCAAACAAAGACTGAGGCGTTTCGCCCTGGATCGTCAAGAAGCCATCAGAGCAGAGCTCGATAAGCTCCTTGAAGCTGGCTTCATTCGGGGGTTGATCACCCCGAATGGCATGCAAACCTGGTCCTAGTCAAGAAATCTAACGGTAAGTGGCGCATGTGCGTTGATTTTACTAGTTTAAATATTGCTTGCCCAAAGGATGACTTCCCTTTGCCTCGGATTGATCAATTAGTTGATTCTATTGCGGGTTGCGAACTGATGAGTTTTCTTGATGCTTATTTCGGATACCATCAGATCAGCATGGCGAAAGAATATGAATAAAAGACTGCCTTCATCACTCCCTTCGGTGTCTATTGTTATGTCAAGATGCCGTTTGGGTTAAAGAAACGCTAGGGCAACGTACCAACGTTTGATACAGAAAACCTTTAGCAATCAGGTGGGGCATAATTTAGAGGCCTACATAGATGACCTCGTTGTAAAAAGTAGTACTAAGAATGACCATTCGAAGGATCTCATAGAGACCTTCGAAAATGTAAATAAACATGGAATAAAGCTTAATCCCGAAAAGTATACTTTTGGGGTTAATTCTTGTAAATTGCTTGGTTTCCTTGTTTGTTCTCGTGGGATTGAAATTAATCCCGAGAAAATTCGAGCCATTGAACAATTATGACCACCTTCCATTGTGAAGGAGGTCCAAGCCTTAACTGGTCGAATGGCGACTCTTAGTCATTTCATTTCTCGAACGGGAGAATGTAGTTTACCTTTTTAAGGTGATCCGCAAGAATAATAAGAAGTTTCAATGGTCCGAAGAAGCTGACAAAGCCTTTGAAGGTTTAAAAGCTTATCTCTCAAATCCTCCGATTTTGGTTTCGCCTTTAGAAGGTGAACATTTACTAGTTTACTTGGCAGCAACGCCAAACGTGGTCAGCGCAGTGCTTATTGCAGAAAGAGGAGGGTCTCAATAACCCATCTACTATGTAAGTGAGGTCTTACGCAGATCGAAGGAGAGATACCCTGAGGTCCAAAAACTAATTTATGCTCTTCTAATGACTTCCAGAAAACTGAGACATTATTTTCAATCTCACAAAATCACAATACCTTCGTCTTTTCCTCTTGGAAATATACTTCATAATCAAGAAGTAACATGTCGCATAACCAAGCGGGTAATAGAACTTGGAGAGTTTGATCTCCATTTTCACTGCTCGAACAACCATAAAAAGCCAAGTACTTGCTGACTTTATGGTTGAATGGACGAACATCGAGGACCAACCTCAATTATGTCCAAGGCCAGATGACCATTGGACACTGTATTTTGATGGCTCCAGCGAGCTTAAAGGCTCGAGGGCTAGGATTTTATTGATAACACCATAGGGTGATCAACTTCAGTATGTCATACAGTTTCTGTTCCCTACTACTAACAACATGGCAGAGTATGAAGGGCTTCGAGCCAGGCTTCGAGCAACCAAATCCCTCCGTGTCTGTCGGCTCTTAGCGAAGGGAGATTCACAATTAGTCGTAAACCAGGTATCAAATGAATACAGCTGTTCCGATGAGATAATGGCTCAATACCTGGGTCAAGTGAGGAAGTTGGAAAAACACTTCAAGGACTTCGAATTCCAACATATACCGCGCAAGGAAAAATCCTTAGCGGACCAGTCATCGAAATTGGGTTCCTCACGAACGCTTGTTCCAACAGGTGTCTTTCTCGAATACCTTACAAAACCTTCAATGGAAATGTGTTTGACGACCTCAGAGGTTGGAATCATTGAGCAAGATGCGGAGTGGATGAAACTATTGAGTACTTATCTCGCATCAGAGACATTACCCGATGATCCTCAGCATAATAATAGGTTAAATTGAAGAGCGCGCATATACAAGTTGCTCGAAGGATCATTGTATAGAAAGGAAGCACACGGTGTTCTCATGCGTTGCATATCCCAGGACTCCGGGATAAAATTATTAAAAGAAATCCATGGGGCTTTTGTGGCACACTTGCATCCTATAGAACATGGGTTGGTAAAGCTTTTCAGCAAGGCTATTACTGGCCCACCGCTCTACAAGATGCTATGCACCTTGTTAAGATCTGTGAGCAGTGTTTGTTCCATGCCAGGCAAGTGCACCAGCCATCTTATCAATTACAAACCATTCCCTTGTCATGGCCTTTTTCGACTTGGAGCATTGGTATATTTGGACCACTACCACAAGCACCCAATGGGCATAAATTCTTGTTCGTGGCCATTGATACATTCACTAAGTGGATAGAAGCTGAGCCAGTCATTCACATAACGGCGGCACTAGCAAAGAAATTTTTTATACAAAACATTGTTACAAGATTTGGAATACCCAATAGTCTTATCACGGACAATGGAAGCCAGTTTGTTAGTCATGTATTTCAAGATTATTGCGATGAAATTGGTACTAAAATCTACTTTTCTTCCGTGACGCATCCACAGAGCAGTGGAGCAGTAGAAAAGGCTAATGGTCAAATTATGCAAGGTATTAAAAAGAGAGTTTTTAATCGCCTTAAGGTATGCTCAAGAATTGGATGTTAGAGCTTTTTCATCCTATGGGCATTGCACTACCCCATGAAAGCAACCGGTGATGCACCATTCGCACTAGTCTACGGTGTATAAGCAGTGTTACCTAGTGAGAATCAGCTAGGTTCGACATGCATAGATCTCCTAGATCAAATAAATCAAGGAGATTTACGTGAAGATGACATCAATATGCCGGAAGAAAGACGTGATCGAACACTATTAAAATCGGCTACCTATCTGCAAGGGCTGAGACGCTACTATAATAGAAGAGTTCGTCTAAGAACACTTTATGTGGGTGACCTGGTCCTAAGACGAATCCAGAACCAATCCAACTTGAATAAGTTGTCCTCTAGATGGGAGGTTCCATATACTGTAGTCTCTGTCACTAGGCCAAGATCGGTTATATTAGCTATGGAAGATGGTCGTGTTTTATCTAACACATGGAACATTGAACATCTTCACAAATTCTATGTATAAGTATCTTTGTTCTATATTATATAATTTCAGTTATCATTTTACTATCAGTATTTTTAGTTTTTTTTGATGTAAATTTTTTCGTATCATTTTGCATACATGATCTCCATCTTTTCCATTAGTTACACAAGTGCTTACGGTCGATTAATTTAGCTCATGGGTCATAGTGTCTTTACTTATCAAATGACCATCGGTATACATTTGGGAAATGACAACAATTTGGGACCTCTTCTATAAGCCAATTCTCATTGCATAAGAGCCCAGCAGCCTGACTTCATCTTCCTGAATACACACTGGTCCTGATCATTGATGCAAAATCAAGTCAGTCAACCTCCGACAAATAATTACTATTATCATACACCAAAATTTTTCATTATCTCGTACAAATAAAACATGTGTATCATTACAATATCATTTTTGTACGCTTGAGCCAGGAGCATTCGAGGGAAGGGCGGGAGCACTAGCTTCAATATTCCTGATGACCTCTGCCACAACTGGTGTGATCCTAGCTTGAGTCGCAACACCTGCTTCATTTGTCTTAAACATGGGCGCAGGGACAAGCTTCTGGAGATCGACGGAATCCCCATAAAGGAGATCAATCTTCAACAAGACTCGGTTTAAAGCTTGACTCATTGCCCTCGTCGAAGATTGATATATGGTATTCTTCATAGCGGGTATGTCTTTTTGAATATATTTGATTTGAGTATAGATATCATTTTTAAGATCGTCCAAGGTCATAATGGTCGCAAGAGGAGTTACCGGAGCCTTCAGATGTTCTGCGATCTCTCGTAGAAGCTGAAATATGATAAAAGCTATTTCCAGTAACTTTGTTAATTTCCTTGCCAGCCTTCATTAAGGTTTCTACCTTCTTTTCAAGCCCTTGTACGATAGTACGACTCCATTTTTCCACTTCCCTCAAGTCTTGAATCTGAAGGTCTTTGTTAGAAGAGGTAAAAGAAAATCCTCTTTTGCCTTTTCTTGTTCAGAGAAAGAATGGAAAAAGAGAATAAAACTCATGCATTGCATATAATAGATCAAATGCTCTGTAAGAAACAAAGTCATGTTCTTTACCTTCCTTCTCCTTAATGAGCATCTTGTTCTGTTCAAAGAGATCATGACTTTCTTTAGATTGTCTACCCATGATATTTTGTAACTTCTCATTCGTCCGAGTCAAGAGGCGGATCTCTTCGGTTTTCTCTACCATGACCACCACACTCTCCTCGGATCTTTTTTCTACCTCAGATGATTTTAATTTGAGAGCTCGAAGTGCAAACTTAGCATTTTCTCGTCTGGTTTTCGCCAGTAAACACTCACTGTGAAGTAAACAAAGGCATAAGTTATTTATTTAAATTAGAATCTTACGATTGAATAATGACTTCCTGTACTTACTTCTCTTTCTCCTCTGCAAAAGTTTTATCTCCTCCACCATGTCAATATTGACTCTCCAGCACCTTTTGACAGATGTCATGAGGTCCTGGAGGTCTTTCTTCTCAGTTCCGGGAGGCGAACGTTCCAAAGTAATCTCATCCTCATGTTGATCCAGTTGAACCAGACGAAAAACTCCTCTGGTTGGATCAGTACTGGTAATTTGCGGCTCCTAAGATATTCTATGAGTCAAGTCTATACTGGTAAATTCAAAGCAAATTTACTACGATAAGAGGTTTACCAAGGTATGATCTTCTCATCTTGAGCTTCGGTAGTCTCTTAGACCACCTCTTACATTTGATCCTCTTGAGAGGTCCTTTCAGTTTGGACCTCCATGTCCTGTGGCATCCCCTTGGATGTCCTAGTAGTCATTGTCAGGACGTCCTGGACCACTTCCTCAGTGATCCTAGGAGGTACTTCCATCAGTAGAATTTCTTCTACTTGGGGTTCCTCTGTAGCCAATACAATTGGTGTTGACATTTGCTCCGAGCCGTCAATTGTCCCCTTTTCGGGTCCGATGGAAAATCAAGGATAAAGAGAAAAGAGAGCATTAATCATTTTAAAACCAATATTATAAAGTTATTATCAAAGAACTTACTCGATCTCAGAGTTACTTTCGTTAAAAAGCGACATAAAATCCTCATTTACAATGAAAATGAGTTCTCTCTTTTGCTCTGACAAGGAGGGAACTAAGGCCAGGGAGGTCATTGGCCTTGGAACCCTTTGAAGAGAGACCTCCTCTTCGGACTCGATTGATGATCCTTCACCCTGAACCACCCTAGCCAAGAAATTTGATATAGAAGACATTGGCTGGGGGTTAGAGACATATCGGGAAATGGAAGTCTTGTAGAAGTTAAAACTGGTGCTGGTGTGGGTTTTGTTTTCTTTGGCGCAATAGGAGGTCTAGAAGAAATCTTTGTACTCTTTGCCAAAGAAGGAGAAGAGCTCGCATCGACATCTGAGATAGGACGTTTCCTTGATGTCGTCTATCCAAAAACACACAAATTAGATATGAGCAAATTCATTTCATATGTCTAGTTGATTTTTATGGATACTTACCATTGTGTGATCTTTCCTAAGTGATAAAATTGCCCCACTCAAGCTTGGGGGATGCTCCAATATATAGATCTGTTCCTTTTCTGGAACCCGATCCTTCAACAGGACTGAGGTCCTAGCTAGGACCTCATCGTTTGAAAGAGCGGCAGTATAAGGAAAAATTACTTTGCTTTAACTATGAAAAGTCAGTTTGAGTAAAAAGATGAATAAGATGTTACCATCTTCAGGGACGTCACAATTGCAAGATAGTATTTATTTCTTCTGAAGGGGGAAGATCTTGTTCTTAAGAAAGTCGTGGGCGATCTTTTGTCCAGTTAGACCTCCCTATACCAGGTTGCTGATCACCAGGACCACTCCAGTGGTTCATTGCGATTGTAAGAAATTCTACTTTCTTTCAGAACTTTGGAATAAAACCATTCCTTGCTCCATGTCTGGTTGGCATCTTTGGTAGCCAAGAAGGAGAACATCCTCTTACTGGCATCTTGAAATTTGAAATAAAAAGAGACCAAAGCACCAACACCATTCTTGTTACGGATGATTTGGTAGTAAAACATAAAAAGATGCAGATTAGAGGCTATCCCTAAAAATGCCTCAAACATGTGGGCAAAAACACTAAGTACCAGAACTGAATTCGGTACAAGGTGAACCAATTCAATTCGATAATGATTAAGAACTTCGATCAAGAAATCACTCTCGGGCAAGCAGAGGCCTGCCCGGAGGTAAGGCACGAAAATTACTGTGAAATTGGCCAGAGGGTTTGGTTCAATCTCCCTCCCCGGCGCACGCCACTCGATGAGAATATTCTCCGGTAGATGCCCATCTTGCTCTAGTCCTTTGAGCTCCTCTGCTGTCAGTATTGATTATTTCCATCCCGCCATTGCTTCGGTTCAATGGCGGATTGAAGGATCCTTCTCTTTGAAGGTTCGTGGAGGACGAAAGGTACTCGGTGAAAAGCGAAAAGCAGCAGAGATAAAAACGTGCCTAAAGAGAGGTTTAAGATCCGTATATATACCCTTGGTGCATTTAAAACCCACTACCTCAAGGATGTAACAACTACGCCTCGATTAACGATGACACGGCATCTCACGTTCGGTCAAGGAGGTTGTTCCGCACGTCAGAGATGTGTAAGAAAAAGTAGTTGGAAAGTTTGTTTCGTTTTTTAGAAGTTATCTTCATCCCATATCCATTAACATAGAATTAACCTTGATATACGTTTCAAGAGAAGATCACCTGATCATCGGGATTTTCCTTCCACTAATTTCTTGAAGATTTCACAGAATGAATTGACTTCTTGAACACCTTGGATGCATAAAATCTAGAGATTATAACATCAAGGTGTTCAAAAAGTCAATTTATTCTATAAAGTATGCCTTTTTCATGATCTCAACTATTATGATACACTATCTACTCAAATTAAAGGAGTTTGAGAATAAGTGTTCTACGATAAAGTGGAGACAGGAAAGATAGAAAGTTTATGAAAGAATTTCTCTTAGGTTCTACTCTTCCAAACGATTACTTATAGATCAATAATATACGGTAGAGTTAAATAAACCAGATGGAAGTTCAACGGATAAGATTTTATTAGAGTTTGTTCCTAATAAATCGCTTAAGACTAAAGCATGATCGTCCCTTCGGGAATTGCTTTCATAAATATATACGACTGACACTCTGTTCCTTAAGGGAAATAGTTATTTGCAATTCAAGTAAAACTATCTTCTTGACCAAGTCTAGTTCTGATCAAAAACCTCTTCAAGTAAGTTATTTTCACTTGAAGTTGAGGGGCTAGCTGACGAGAATTGTTGACTAGTCAATTATCCAAGTATATCTTTATTCGCTTGTTAATAAGAACGGTTTTGCCGGGCCCAAGTTAGCTTTCTGGGCCTAAGACCAATTAAACATTCAACATGTGGGCCTAATAGTCTTTTCTTTGAAAATTCCCAACTCCTTCCAGAGGCCCAGTTGGACATCCTCTATGGGTTCCTCCAGGACCTCTCACCTTCTCCAGAACCTCCTCCAAAACCTCTCCATGACCTCTCCCTTGCAGGGGAGGTCCTAGAAGGTGGTTACCCACGTATGATTAATAAAAGTTGCACATGAAAATATCGGATATAATGGTCATCACGAAGGAACGTGACGATTGGCGTGAAGAGACGTAACCATTGGCACGAAAAGGCACCACTGCAACCAACTACCGACACTTGTAAAACTATAAATAGCCTGGCCTATGTGCCCTTGTAACATAGATTGACATCCAAGCCCTATTCCACGTGTATTCACAGTATTTTCCCTGTAATTAGAGCATACTCTTTGCAATATACATTACCATTTTTTAGTCCATCGGCGAATAGATAGTAATCTCCATTTTTTCTTTATATTCTTCTTTGTCCGTTCTATGACGAGAGTACCAGACATTGACAATTTGCATTAAGTGACTAATTAGACTAGCAAGATTTTATTTGAGCTCAAGGCCTAATTTATTTCAGAGTGATTGTCATATTTAATCGATTACTGAATTTTTGACCCCCAGTGTCGTGAAGGCTAATATTACATCTTGAGCAACCTAACATTTGAGAGCAATAACATCAACTAAATATGAGCTTTATGCTAATTTTGTTTGTTCTCAAGTTCTATCTTTTGAATATTTTATCATGTTTAATTGACATGAGAAGATTACATGATGATATGTCTTTTTTATACTGCTGGAAATATGCTTTAATTATCATAATTAATGCTAAAATTATTTCTGAATATTTGTTAAAACCGATAATTTTACAACAAAAACATCCCCTATGAAAGCCTCGTGGCCCCCTTTTTCTTCGCTCTTTTTTATACTTTGTCTACTTTGTTTACGTTAGCGATGGGTTTTGAGGGCTCAAACTTGAGGGACGAAGCCTTTTATTTGGTTCGGGGAGTGGATTAATAACATTTTAGCCCCTCCCCTCATCTTTGATGTGGGAATGTCGTTATAGGAGAACTGTTCATGGGCGGCCTGACTCGCTAACCCAGCCTGAATGCCCACCGATCCAAAAAATATGAATAAAAAAATGCAAACCTAATTTTCCGGCCCGGCGTTTAAACAGCTCTAGCTCTAGCCTTGGTTGGGACCGTCGCCTCACGTGTGCGATCATTATCATTACAAATAGGGACGGAGGGAGGGGAATTGGCGGGGGCGAGGGCGAGGGCTCCCCTATGATCCAAATTTTACCACTATATTCTTTTTTAATTTATAATTTTTTATCTAAATTACTGCTATTTCACCCTTCATCCGATGGTGCACACCACTCGTCCAATCTACGCCCACAGGATTTGGTGAAAACTCAAAAATCGTAAAATAATTACAGAAGACATGGAGTACTTGTCCATCAGTTGGACCATTAGTCTCTGCCGACAGTCTATCTTCCCTGCTCACCAGGTATAACCATCGTTGGCTGACCCCAGAGGACAAGATATCTCTGACTGATCCACCTTATTGGCCACATGGCGGTTGTTTAAATTCAGTTGCAGTTATGGCCGACAAATCTTTAACCGATTCTCATATCTGCAAGAGAAAAAAAAAATCTTATTAAAGATCTAACAATGAAATTTGCACTAAACAAGAACCACATATAATGCCCTCCTTTCATTAGTGCTGATATTATATGGTTTCAAGTGTAGATATTTTCTTTCTCCACTGCCAAATGCAACCACGCAAATTGCTCTCCCTCCTGTCCCGATCCACATCTTCCTCTTGCTATAAAGATGGCCTATATCCTCTTCACTACCTGTGCAACTAGCCAACTACTCGCTTCAACTCTGAACCTAAAAAGATCTTGGAAGGAAGCTAATAAGCTCCCATGGCGGAGAGCAACAAGCCGTCCGGGGACTTCATGTCCAGCGGCAAAGTGGTGGCGGAGGCCGCCATGTCGGCGTTCCAGCAGAAGAGCGTGGAGAACATCGACAAGAAGGAGGTCGCTGGCGCCGGCGCTGGGATCCTCCACTCCGCGTCCACGTACGGCAAGCTCGAGGACAAGCCGGTCGGGCAGTACATGGAGAAGGCCGAGGGGTACCTGAAGGAGTTCAGCGCCGGCGGACCGACCACCGAGAAGGAGAAGGCCGACGCGCCAAAGCCGGCACCGCAGGAGGCGTCCAAGGAGTCCGCGCCGGCCGCGGATGAAGGCAAGTCGTCGGAGGGATTCGGTGTCGGCGACGTCATGAAGGGGGCCACGTCGCTGATGAAGAAGCAGGGCGGCGGGGAGGAGAGCGGCGGCGCCGGTGGGCTGTTTAAGATGGCGCAGGGGTTCATGAAGTAGTGCTCTGCTAGCTGCTTGTATTTCGCACTAGGTTGGGCGCACTGCTTTCTTTGTCTGCTTGTTGTGGCTGCGCTCGTTTGTCGGCTGCTGATATTTGCTTTTGTACGTGTTCCTGAAGTATGTACGACGTGCATAATGCGATCGTGCATGCTAGCTGCTTGTCGTGGATTTCTGCTGTAATGAAAAACTATACTAGGAAGATCTATGCTGCGTAAAGTATATATGCTGTTTCCCGTTAGTTATCGACCATTCTACCGGTAAAGGGGGCATGTTTCGCGGCCGGAGAGGGCGTCCACGTCGTCCGGTTTCCTCCGGGACGTCCGATCTTCCGCTTCGATCCTTCACGGCCGTCCGATCTGCCTTGCGTTTTGCTCGCCTGCATTCTCGTCGCTTCGTCTCGTCCGTCCAGGCTCTGCTCCCTGTTGTCCACGCCCTCCGATAAGGTGTGGCTCGCCTAGTGCCGCCGCCTCCTCCCCTCCCCCTCCCATCTCCTCGCCTAGCGCGCCGTCGTAGGCGACTCCTCCCTGGCTCTCTCGGCCTCTGGGCGCACCAGAACCCCGAGCTTGGCAACCTCGTCGCCGCGCACCCGGGCTTCCTCTCCCTCGTCGCCGTCAGCTCCAACACCCTCCTTCTCGAGGCCCACACCCTCCAGGCTCCCATCCCATCCCTTCCTCCTCCCACATCTCCCGCCTCACATTCGGCGACCGCCTCCTGCTGCTCGACTCCCTCGTTGCTGCGTGTCGCGTCAAGCTCCAGCCGGAACTCGCGGCTGCCCCGCTCTTCGCGCGCTCCGAGACGGACCAGCTCGTGCTCGCCGCGCGGCGGAAGTCGAAGCTGCGGCTGCACAGTGAGGCAAGCGTTATCATGGTGCGCAGGCCCGAGGTCGAGGCGCTGCTGCTTGGGGTCAAGAAAATGCCTCTGCACACGGGCGACACCGCCGGCGAGAGGATGCGGCTGTAGAGGAGCCTCTCTGCGATGGCCGGGTTCGTCAAGAACAGGCTGCGGCAGATGGTGACGCGGTCGGCGTCGGCGTTGGCGAATTCGAGGGTAGAGTACGCGGGCAGCAAACATCTGGCATTGTACGACTTCTTGCGTGCCGGCGACAACGTCGGCCCGAGCCTCCGGGGCGCGCGGATGCAGCTGTCCACCTACCGCGCATGGCCGAGCATGCACGACAATCGGTTTTCACTCTACAAGCTGGCGCCCGTGCCTGGCCGGGAGTATGCCGGGCTGTGGGGAGGCACATTCGGGTGGCCGCCGGGGCGGCCGGAGGGCGAGCGCAAACCTGGCAAGGCTCTCTTCTTCATGTTGCTCTCATACGAGGAGGACATCGAGGGGAAGCTTCTGCTGATCGCAACCAAGGTGTTGGAGGGTACACACCGTGTCGCGCATCCGAGTGGGTCGTCCATGTTCATTGCGCGGGTGGGCGAGCCATCGACGGAGGCTTTTCCATGGCAGACCGATGAGGAGTCCCGCCCTGTGGACATCGAGAGAAGCTTTGCCGGTGAGGGCATTGCCACCCGGTAAGGGTTCAGGTACCCTGGCTCAAAGCCCGGGTCACTATTTGTCCTCCAGGATGGCCGGCTCGCCTTTGTTTGGAGAGACAACAAGGCCGTGCCCACCCTGCAAAGGCTCTCCCTGTACTGTAGGAGCTGCTGAGGAAAGGGGAGTGTGTGCTTGCATTGCCGCCAATACCAAACTTTGCGTACCTAGCAAAGTCTTACTCCAATGTGTTCGCGGTGTTCCATGACAGCTCGAGCTGCTCATCTTCTCCCAGATCGTGCGCACGGCAGGGCATTGCGGGGCGAGAGCGCAGCAGGCTGCAGGACACGCACGCAAGGCGAGGAGGCGCAGATGGCAGAACGTGGTGTCATCAAGATCAGTAGAGCGACGTCGCTAGAGCACCTGAACCTCTAACATTAGTCCAGTGCTTCTGTTTCATGATGACTGCCGAGATCTTGAATAGTAGATTCTAATCAAAGACTTATTGCTGACTTCACCTGCTTTTGATTCCACCTTACTTATAGCTGCTCTGTATTAGATTCCACCTTTTGCTTGCGTGCTGACATTCTTTAAACTAATAATACCAATGTTGTCAAATTTCTGCTTAACCATTTCACCTTTATCTTAGTTATACATGTGCTGCTCCAGGTTCTGTTTAGTAATAAAAAAGAGATTCGAATTGGCATCGGGAAAACAAGAGATGAAGCGCAACTACAAGCTGCTGAAAAAGCTCTCCAAAATCTGGAAAGTGGGTATATATTCTTTACATCTTGAATACTGTAGGTTTGAAATGCCGTTACATTTTTTTTATTTGAAATTCCTTGTGAGGTATCATCTTCTCAGCAATGCAAATCTCCTCGCCAATGCAAGAACCCTTGATTATTTCTTGTCTGCTGTTTCTTCCATCTTTTGTTGCGTTCTAATTTTATTATTGTAACAGAGTGAACCTCACAAAAAGCCTTTTTTTATATACACAAACAAAAAAAAAACTACATAGGGGTACATTACTCATACCGCAATTTTCTGTTGAGATTTGTGTTTTGCATTTGTCACTGCCCACATTGTCTATACCATATTTTTATTATCAACAACCTGGTCTGAACTTCAGATCCCGAAAAATATCCATTCAGAGCCTATATTACCTTAAGCACCTGAAACCCAACAACATTCTAGTGCTTCTGTTTCATGATGACTGACGAGATATTTAATCAAAGAATTATTGTTGACTTCACCTGCTTTAGATTCCACCTTACCTAAAGCTGCTCTGAATTCGATTCCACCTTTTGCTTGCTTGCAGATGCATCTTTAGACTAGTAATAGATGTTTAAATAGGACTCTCTTTTATATTCCTTATCTGTATATGGTAACTCCTTTATACTTTCTATATATATTGCTTATTGTGCCCTCTTAAATATACACATAATATTCATAACATGGTATCAGAGCTAGGGTTCTAACCTAGCTCCTTCCGCTGCCTTGCTGTCTTCAAAGGGCGACGCCGCCGCTGCTCACGCCGCACGTCGCTGGAGCACTGCCCGTCGACAAGGACGCCGCCCGCGGATAACGCGGGTCGAGCCGACGCCGGACAAATCATCCTGACACCAGTCTTCGCTCAATGCCAGCCTCCTCCCGACGCCAGCCTCGGCCTGACGTGCATGACGCTCCACCCGACGTGGCCCTCCGCCCGACGACGACCTCCCGACGCCGCCTGACGCTCCGCCCGACGACCAGCCTCCCAACACCGCACGCTCACTGACTCGCCGGAGCTGCTGGATCCTCCGCCACCCCTAGCTGCCGCTGCCGCCATAGGGGGGAACCCTAGTTCCCCCCTCGTGTTCTTTTCAAGCAGGCTTGTGAGAAGGTCGGGCCGAGCTAGTTAATAGCCGGCCGAAGAAAAAAAAACAGAGGAAGAAGGTCAATCTAACCACTGTGCCGTCTATCGCCGCTTGTTAGACTTCGTTGCCTTGGTCGCCGCGTCGTCCAGCGCTGCCTACCGATGGTTTCTTTTCCATCAGCTGCGATCCCATTCTCGGGAACAAAGCTCCATGGGACAAACTAAAGATTGTGATCTTCCCTCATGGAGATCACGCTCGATGGTCTCCCCCTCTTGGAACATGTCACTGGTGCTCGACCCTGTCCACCATCATCGGTTCAGCCTTCTCTTAGACATCGTACTTCTGCACTTCCTGCAGAAAATGAGGCCGCCAAGAAGGAGGTAGAGGCCGCTACTGCTGTTGCTAATGCTGTTGATGAGACATTTCAGTATGTCATAGACGTTTTTGAGCGCTGGTGTGTTGATGAGGCCCATGTTCGCTCCATCCTGGTGGTCAGCGTCGACGACTCCATCTAGCCAGACATTGTTGGTCTGCGTTCTACTCGCTAGGTCTGGGAGTACTTGCGCTAGCGATACCAGCAGAGCAGTGATGCTCAGTTCTTTTTGCTTCAGCGTGAATTGGAGACGCTTCGCCAGGAGGACTCCTCTGTTGACGACTTCTTCCGAGCCCTGGTCAGTCTCTAGCGCCAGCTGGACGAGCTAGCTTCTTTGCTCTGTCAGGAGTGTCATAAGGTGCAGAAGGCAGATCGTGATCGCCTTCGCCTTTATGGCTTCGTCTGCCGTCTACGCCCAGATTTTGAGCCTGTCAGGGCTCAATTGATGATCCGCTCACCATGACCGACAGTCACCGAGGCTCTTTCGATGCTTCGTGCTAGGGAGCTTCGCCGCGGGTTAGCAGCACAATTTGTTCCAGTTGTGCTTGCTAGCCCTTCTTCTTCAACTACACCGACGGTTTGTTCTTCGACTATAGTCCCTCCTCAGGTGTCTGTTTCTTCTCCTATTTTTACACCGACTAGGGTTCAGTGCAATTATTGCAAGAACTTTGGGCACGACTACCAGCATTGTGCGATGTGAAAAAAGCAGAACAAGGAGTGTGGACGATCCAAGGCGGGCAAGGAGGCCCTTACTCGACGGGAGGACAGACCAGCACGTCAGGACCTTCTCAGCGAGGTGATTCTGTTCAGTAGTTCTGTCAGGCTCTACTTCAGCAGCTCTCTCACAGCTCAATAGGTTCTGCTAGTCTACCTCAAACGTCTCCTCTATGTACTTCTTGGGTTCTGGATTCTCATGCCTTTTTCCACATGACACCAGACTCCACATCTCTCACTTCAGTAGGACCTCCTGTTTTTTCTATCTCTGTTCAAACAGCTGACGATGCTCCTCTGTCTCTTAGTTGTCAGGGCACTATTTTGTCCACTGACTTTTCTGTTCCAGCAGTTTCCCATGTTCCACATCTTATCATGCATCTTCTCTTGGTGGGTCAGCACATCGATCTTGGCTGTAGGGTTGGTTTTGACTCTCACACCTATTTCATCCAAGATCTACAGACATGGACGATACTTGGGACTGGCCGGCGCCATAGGGACCGTTAGGGATTCTATATCCTTGATCGCCTCCACCTCCCGTTCACTTCAGTTACTCCTGTCACCTCTACGTCTACTTCCACCGCCACCACCTCTGGAGTGTTTGCATAGTGACATCACTATTTAAGTCACTTGTGTGGGTTCCGTCTTTCTTCATTAGTTCGTTAGGGTGTTCTTGGACGTGTTACCGTTGACAGATCATGTTTTGTCAGGGTTGTAAGCTGGGCAAGCAGCTACCACTTCCTTATCATTCTAGTGAGTCCTTGTCTTCTCGTTCTTTTGACTTAATTTATTCAGGTGTATGGGGACATGCACATATTATCTCTAAAGGCAGGCATAAATCTTATGTTATCTTCATTGATGATTATTCTTGTTTTACATGGATTTTCCCTATGTCTAATCGTGGTCAGTTTCTTACGGTTTATCGTAGCTTTGCAATGATGGTTTGTACTTAGTTTGATTCTGTCATTCGTACTTTTCGATGTGATTCTGCTGGCAAGTACCATTCTGACGCTTTTCGACAGTTTCTTTCTGAGCAGGACACTCTTTACCAGTCTTCTTGTCTTGGTACCCATGCTCAGAATGAAGTTGCTGAGAGCAAACATCGTCATCTGATTGAGACTGCCCACACTCTTCTCCTTGCCTCTCACGTTCCACTGCAGTTCTGGGCTGAGGCTGTTTCTACAGCTGCATATCTCATCAATATGTAGCCTTCCACTGCTCTTAAGGGTGTCAGTCCTATAGAGTGTCTCTACTGTCGAGCCCCGAGTACACTCACCTTCGTGTTTTTTGTTGTACTTTTTTTGTTTTGCTGTAGCCTCGTGAGCGCACTAAACTATCGGCCCAGTCAGTTGAGCGTGTGTTTCTTGGTTATAGTTTTGACAATAAAGGTTTTCGCTGCTAGCATCCATTTGCTCGATGAATAAGGATTTCAAGAGACATTGTCTTTGAAGAATCTCGACCCTTCTTCTATCGAGATCCGGCTCCTTCTCCTGTTTCCACTGTTGAGTCGATTTCATAGTTGTCTCTTTCTGACTCTTCACCCATTTCTCCACTATCACAGTCTTCCCCTGGCCTATCTCTAGTGGTTCCTTCTGTACCTCCGCCTCTGGTGTTGTCTCCTACAACACCGCCTCTTGTGCCTACAACACTACCGTCTTGTTTTTCTGGTATTCACTACTCGAGACGTCCTCGTCCTTTACCAGTCTCTTCTCCTAGTATCTTGCTGACACCCACATCTGATCCTCCAATGCTGCTCTTCGTTATGTACTTTGTGACCGGACATCCCTTCGACCTCCTAATTGTCTTGGATTTGCTTCAATAGCTCATGCTCTCTCTGTCACTGAACCTAGTTCTTATTGTGAGGCTGCTCCTTATTCTGAGTGATAGCTCGCTATGGCAGAGGAGCTTGATGCTCGTTGACGTACGGAGACTTGGGAAATTATATCGACACATGTGCATGCTCGTCTGATCACGTGCAAGTGGGTGTACAAGATTAAGACCCGGTCTGATGGTACTATCAAATGCTACAAGGCTCGTCTTGTGGCTCGCGGCTTTCAGCAAGAGTACGATCGTAACTATGATGAGACTTTTACCCCTGTTGCATATATGACCACTGTTCGCACTCTTGTTGTGGTTGCTTTTGTTCGCCGGTGGTCTATCTCTCAGTTGGATGTTCATAATGCTTTTCTTAATGGTGTTCTGCATGAGGAGGTCTACATGTAGCCACCACCTGGGTATTCTGTTCCCGATGGGCACGTCTATCATCTTCGTCGTGCTCTTTATGGCCTCAAACAGGCTCCTCGTGTCTGGTTTGCACGTTTTACCTCAGTGATTACTGCTGTTGGTTTCACTATCAGTTCCCATGATCCTGCTCTCTTTTTTTCATATCTCATCTCGGGGTAGGACACTGCTTCTTCTGTACGTTGATGATATACTCATTACTGGTGATGATTCTTCATTTATCACATATGTGATGAAGCATCTCAGTGAGTAGTTTTTGATTACTGATCTTGGTTCTCTTACGTACTTCCTTGGGATTAAGGTCTCTTTCGTACCTGAGGGCTACTGCCTCTCCCAGTAGAAGTTTATTCAGGATCTCCATGATCGGTTTGGTTTGGCTGACACTCGCATTGCTGAGACTCCTATGGAGCTATCCTTATAGCTTAGTGCCACTAATAGTGATCTTCTTGAGGATTCCACTCACTATCATCATCTTGTTGGGAGTTTAGTGTATCTTGTGAGTAGTCATCCTGATATTGCTTATGCTATTCATATCTTGAGTCAGTTAATGGCTCGTCCTGCCCATCTTCACTACAGTCATCTTCTTCGTGTTCTTCGCTACTTGCGTGGAACTATCTCTCGTCATTTGTTTTTCTCTAGCTCTACTTCACTGTAGCTTTAGGCTTACTCCGATGCGACTTGGGCTAGTGATCCTTCTTATCGTCATTTTCTTTCTGCTTACTGTATTTTTCTTGGCTCCTCCCTGATTGCGTGGAAGACTAAGAAGCACACTGCAGTTTCCCGTTCGAGTGTAGAGGTTGAGTTGAGAGCTATGACAGCAGTGATAACAGATATTACTTGGTTGAGATGGCTACTTACGGATTTTGGAGTGCCTATGGTGTGACCTACGACTCTTTTGTCTGACAGTACAGGTGCTATCAGTATTGCCTAGGACCTAGTGAAGTATGAGCTCACCAAGCACACTGGTGTGGATGCTCCATACACTCGCTCACAAGTGTAGGAGGGAATACTTACTTTACAGTTTGTGCTATTAGAGTTACATGTTACTGACGTCTTCATGAAGCTACAGACTAGGGCACAACATTTGTATTTTCTCTCCAAACTTAGTGTGTGTGATCCACCATGAGTTTGATGGGGGTGTTAGAATAGGACTTTCTTTTGTATTTCTTATCTGTATATGGCAACTCTCTTGTACTCTCTATATGTATTGTCCATTAGACCCTTTTGAATATACACACAATATTTTTAACAATAGCAATATTATGAAATTTCTGCTTAACCATTTCACGAATATCTTGGTTACACATGTGCTGCTCCATGTTCTGTTTGGTAATAAAAAAAAGTAATCAAATTGGCACCGCGAAAACAAGAGATGAAGCCCAACTACAGGTTGCTGAAAAAAGCTCTCCAAAATTTTAAAAAGCTAGTATATATCCTTTACATTTTGAACACTACAAGTTTGAGATGTCGTTACATTTGTTTTTTAATTTGAGATTCCTTGCGAGGTATCATCTTCTCAGCAATGCAAATCCTTCACACCTCTTGCATTCTCTCTTATATTGTATCCGGTCCGTTGTACATACACAATTTGCTACCTCATTTGTTTAGTTTAAATGCCACCAAATAACAAATCCACAATGATTACGTTAGTTTGGGGTGCTTAAACAAGGCCTAAGCAGTGGCCATTTTGCTCTTTCTTTTGCCAAGTGGCATCGGCGGCGACGGTATTTCATGACGATTTTCCCCGTCACGGGCTTACGGGCCAAAGCCTAATTGTATCTTGCGTTGATTAGCAAATTTGGTGTACATTGAAGCCGTGCATGTCATGTTTGTGCCGTAACCTGGTAGTAAAGGTACTACCACGAGCTGAATGGCCGTGTATTGCTGTGACTAATTTCTTAATTTCATTTTCAGACGTGTCGAACCACCATCGCTGGTCTTGACCTTTGCCACACCTTCAGCTCCTCCGCAGCGCCCGATCAAGCTCTGCCTGCCCACAAAGTGCATCCGCCATTTTGCTCTGCCTACATTGTGGCCTCAGCAGGATATGCTAACTTATAGTTATGTCACCAGTGTAAAATTTTAAAATTTTCTTAGTTGAAATTCACCGTATCGTTGTCCAGATAGACGGATAGTTCCCCACTCCTTAAGTGAGAGATTGGTCTTGAACTTTGTTGAGATTGTGTCATTGTAGAAGAAGAAGACATAGACCTGGAGGAAGAGCCTGCACCCCAGATCATGCCCAATAGATTTGTCTTGTTACTTGAGGTGAGTGCTACTAGAAGTCGTTGCAAGCAGACTCCCTGGAACTTATTTTCGTATATTTGGAAAACCTCATGTAATCGAGAAAAAACATTTGTAAAATAGTTAGAATAGTCAAGCTTTGTAGCATCACTCAGATGATCAAGAACATGAGCAAATCCGTCAATTTTAGCTCTAGGATCTAAAATAAATGCAAGTGCTTATAGAAAAGAGATTTCTTTCTAATATTTATGGTATTTAGTTTTTATAGCAAAAACAACCTCTCTTAAAACTATATCATTTTTATAGTTTTTTAATTGGCTAGCAGTATGTAAAATACTGTACACAAGAATAGGAAATATTGGATAATAGACAACAGGCAAAGCAAGAGTGGCCACATAAAAATTTCTAAAAACAAAAATATATTCTCAGCAACGAACCAATATTTCTCAATAAATAGTATACTATCATCGGTGCTCTAATAGTGTGTTTGAATAAAAATAGAAAATGCTCTTATGTGGTAAAAGACTCTTAAGCATCAGGTAAGTAGACTTCCATCTCTTCCCAGCATATCCAAACCGAACTTTCTTGGACGTGCACCTATCGCCCTGTAGAAGTTCTTATACGCTGCTATTCTTTTGTTTGAATTATTCAAGTAAGATATCACATCGCGAAAAACTTTAATATACAAATTCAACCTCTTCAAACCACATTTGACTATAAGGTTAATAATATGATAAACTCATCGCTGATGTAGCAAGAAGGAATCAGTGTATGTACTCAACACTGGAGTAAGAATATCCATGTCCCTAGAGTTCGAAGCGGCATTGTTTAAAGCAATTGAGGAAATTTTATCTGTAAGACCAAAGTCTTCCATGAATTAGATAATACAGTCCGCAATATTCTCACTCGTATGTGCTACATCAATAATTTGAAACCTATAATCCTTTTTCTCCATTACCTAGTTGTCATTAACATAATGTGCAACTACACTAAGATAATCCACTCTATTACGACTACTCTATATGTCCGAGGTCAGGGCCACTGAAAATTTGCACGTACTAAATAGTTCCTTTAATTTATTACAACGTTCATTGTAGTATTTTACTAGATTCCTAGTTGTTGCTTGTCTAAAAATGGTAGAAAATCTAGGATTATGTGTAATCCTAATGTAAGTTTGGAAAACAGTAGACTCCCCAAAGCCTAACGGTAAATCCTCATAAGCAATTAAACGACAGAGAGATTGACAGGCTACCTCAGGATTGTAATCCCAGCTACGTACCGTATCGTTACAATTGTACTGCAGTTGCATCTGCCTCATCGTCAATCCTTGCTTGGCCTTACATCTTGTAGCATGTCTAAGCAAGTGCTCCGTTCCACCTATATACCTTGTAGACAATTTATTGTGACAAATTTTGTAAATAGCATAAGATACCTCATTTCCATGTGTATCTGGCTTGGTTATCCTTTCGAAATTCTCCTAGACTCCGGATGTAGATGGTCTCGACCTCTTTGCTCTGGTGGTTGCGGACGAATATGCTGTCGTGGAGCCTAATCAAGAAAGTCCGCCTTGCCCTTCAGGTAATAACTGTGGTTGGTTTGAGGTAGGCGCAGCCTCCATGGATGCAACTTCCTTTGGTGAAAGAACATAATCACCAAGATTAAAGCTATCATAATTTTTCATAACGAAAACTGCAAAATTGAAACTAACACTGTTATTACTCTCATCTTAGCATAACAAATAACAACAATAAAATTATGCAAAAAAATGGTATTGTACCTCTTTTGCTGACTTTCTATCGGAAATTGAACTTTCCAAAATTGGGCACAATTTTTTTGAATTTTGACAAATTATCTCACAATGAATTTGAATTTTCACAATATAATTTCAAAGAGAGATTGAGGAATGGATGTGTGCTGAATGAAGGGGGGGTATGATGGCTATTTATAGAAAAACATTTCAGGATTTTTTGAATTTTTTTTGATATTTTTAAAGTCCCAAATGGTAAAAAAAACGATCGGATTTTTTGAAAATCAAAACATTACGGGCTAAATGGGTCAAATGGGCCGTGTCATGCCTTGCCGAACATAGCCCAACGGGCCAAAATATCCCATAATGGCTATATTCATTCGGGCCATGCTGTGCCAGGCACGGCCCACGAGGCAGTTCCTCTCCCCATACATACCCCTAAACCCTTAATGTCGGGACCAAAAAATAGAATTCTGGACCCTCTTTGTTTACTGCACTAGTCCAGGATTAAGCTAGTACACACAGTGTCAATATAGATGAATATCGATCCACACAAGATGAATAATATAATAAACGTTTAACTTGAATAATAAATAGTAGTTTTGACCTTATGACCCAGTTTACACTTATTAAGCCATGCAGAGCTGATAATAAATAAATAAGCAGCAGCAAAACAAAGGAACTTCAACGGAAACCCATCGATTCGCCATAGGGAACCAACTAGGATCAAGACCTAACGATCAACAACCTCGTAGAACTCCTCTTCGGAGGCAGGTGACATTTCCTCCACTGCAGCTGAATGATTGCAGCAAGAATGAGTACTCCGAGTACTCAACAAGTGGTACCACAGAATGCAATTATAAATGATGGTTTCTTCCAAAGGAAATGGCTTTTGTGGTTCTTTTGCGTAAAAGCAACATTTGCAATTGAATACAAATAATAGATTGAAAGCATAATTTAAAACAAAAATAATAGTAATATTTAACAAGTATTTTCAGAAAGGACACAAAGCCTAATAAAAAAATTTCACACAGCTGCACAAGTTATCTCACACAGCTTTCCCTTTCGAATTGTTTTTTTATGAAAATCTACCCCTCGTGTAAAATCCCCGAGCATGTCAATAACCGCAGACGTGACTATTCGAATAGATTGTTTAACACTTTGGAGAGGTAGTACACTTTACCCACATGATATAACTAGTGTAGCTAGCACTAATCCTAACAAAACTTTTCTGAAACTTCACCCTGATAATTGTCTCTCCCGATGTGTTTTACTATCGTACTAACCCTAACACAGTGCTTGATATGACACACATCGTTAGACCTGGAAGCGACGAACCGTCCATCGATGCGATCCTACCACTGCGGTACACATCTCCACCCTGGTACACAATCTATCCTACATGCCTGAGTAGTCAATGCCAAGATTCCATAAGTTACCAAGTTAGAACCCGTCCCATCAGGCATGTGGTTGTATAGTTGTGGCTCAGTTCAATGGTGCAGAAAGTCAAGTTCTTAATTGACCAAGACGAGACTGTCAATTACTGCAACTATCACATTCATATTATTCCCAATCACACAGTCCCACCATATCACATAGTTCCATCCACCCGCCTCAGTATAAATCTTATCTCACCCTGTTGGTTAAGTGCAATACATGCTATTACGAGTAATGACACACAACACACAATTTTACACAAAATTCCATAGTCACTTAGTCAAGTTCTTAATTGCAACTCAGATGTTATATATGACTCGTTGCATGGCTAAGTAGACTATTCGTATCTAACAAATCCATGTTGGTGCTATGATAATACCAACTATTCATTAACTAAGCTAGAGTGATAAAAGATAATGATAATACAATAGGGAACGTGAATACAGACAAATAGGATGAATAACTAATCCCAAAGCATTTAAATAAATTCTTAAAGTAGAATGCAATAAATGAATCAAAGTAATTTTGGAAAACTGGGTTCAACATGGTCAAATGTTCAACTTGCCTTGGAACAAGCCTTGGTACTGGTCTTGAGCTTGATCAATTCCTCCTTCCTCGAAACCTACCGAAGTATCAACGTTTACTCGCAACGAAAGCAAATAAATAAAATAAATACAAACAAAGAGATAATAAACTCCAAAAATGAAACAAAAATCTCAGGAAGGTATATCTTGAATTTAGATGAATTTAGAAATTTGAATGGACTCTATCGGAGTTAGTATGAGGAAGAACGGGCATTTGGAAGATGTAAACCCTAAAGAAAAATACTAGATTCTAATTTCTGGTTTTTCCCGAATTACTTTTCTACTAGAAATCCCGATTAATGATGCCAACCTAGCATCATTAACAAATTCCCGAAATAGAAGGAAATTCAGAAAATAGGAATAGAGGTTGACATGTGGGGCCCAGGGTCTATAGATCTGGTCCACGAATCTGGTGTATGGGTCTATGAGTTGACGAGAACAGTGAACTAACAAGTGGAACCTACATGGCATAGGCTAGGCTCATGGTGGAACAGATCTACTAATGTTTGGATCTGGTTTAGGGTTTTGGGTTGACACGCGTGTGCTGACGCGGCACTGACTGGATGCCACGTAGGCGACACGTAGGCGAAAGGGTTGATGGATTATTCTGTTGACTCCTTTATTCCTTGTACCTCTCTTTTTCTGCTTCTGATATGAAACATTTTGCATTGTTTTTCTTCTGCATAATCAGTACAAGTTAGTGTGTCTAATTCCCTAATCGTCTATCAGTAGACATATTCTACTATTTTAATTAGATGGTGGAAGATGTTGTCTGGAAGCATGGTAAGTCATTACTTTTTTTTTGTTCATATACCTAGGTAAATATCTTCAGAGAAATAAAACGCTCATTACTAATTTCTAATTGGATTTAAATATTATTTTCAGTTGGTCGGTACAGATTCAGCACCTGATGTTGTTGAAGAGAAAGTCAACCCCTGAGAGCAGTGTGCCTTCACCATAGTCAAGTTTCAATTTCACCACTGTACGAAGTCAGCCAGCAAATTGGTACCCCTCAAAGAAAAAAGTGAAAGTTCAACAGCCTCCTTCGCAGGCTGTTCAAAGTCCCAGACCAAATTTGGTACCCTCCTTTTGGTGCAAAATTTGCAAGGTGGATTGTGTTACAGAATTCAATTTCAATGCACATATTGGAGGGAAAAATCACTGAGTCCAAAAAGCTAGAGATTCTTGGTAATAGGAACCCTGGTAGACCTGGCAGTCAGTATGGGGTTAACAGGAAACCTGGACCAAATAACAATGCAGTATCTGGAAGCCGAAATGATGAACAAAACGTGGGTGATTAATTTTCTTCGTTCTCTGAAATGCAAAGGGGCATATCATACTCCAAAATCACTGGTGAAACTTCAGATGCCAGTGCTGATCAAAATACTGGATCATTATTGTTAGGAATAGCGCATGTATTCAATATGAGGTCAATGGGCCAATATATATACACAATGAGATTACAGATAAGGAAACCAAATCAAATCATATCTCTAACTATATCTCTAATCATATCTCTAACACCCCCCCTCAAACTCATGGTGGATCAACAACACTGAGTTTGGAGAGGTAGAAGCCGTGCTGTGCTCGAGTCTGAGCCTTTGTGAAGAAATCCGCTATCTGAAGCTCGGAAGGCACATACTGAAGAGCAATCACCTGATCATGCACACAAGACCTCATGAAGGAAGCATCAACACCAATATGCTTGGTGAGCTCATGCTTCACAGGGTCACGGCAATCTGATAGCACTGTCTTGTCGACAAGAGAGGAGTCGGTGTAATGTAATAAACCCCAAAATCCTCCAAGAACCACCGTTAGCCAAGTAATCTCTGCTGTCAAGAGAGCCATAGCTCGCAACTCACCTCTGCACTTGAGCGGGACAACTGCGATCTGTTTCTTCGTCTTCCGAGCAATAAGCGAACCACCAAGAAAAACACAAGATGGAGAGATAGACCGCGATCGGAGGATCGTGCCCAAGTAGCATCCGAATAAGCTGAAGTCAGAACGAATGGAGTGTGGAAAGAAGAGGCGGCGAGAGATAGTCCCACGAAGGTATCGCAGAACTCGAAGAAGATGGTCAGTAGTGGACTGAGTGGGAGCGAAACAAATTGACTCGTAATGTGAACGGATAAGTGATATCCGGACGAGTAACAGCAAGGTAGACAAGACTCCCAACAAGATGGTGATAGCGAGTCGGATCAGAAAGAGGCTCGCCATCAGAGGGTCGGAGGTGAACATTGAGCTCCATAGGAGTCTCAACAGGACGCTGATCAGTGAGGGAGGCGCGATCAAGAAGATCCTGAATATACTTCTCTTGGGACATAAAGAAACCATCTGGAGTGGAAGTAACCTCAATCCCAAGGAAGTAACGAAGAGGACCAAGATCCGACATAAGGAACTGCTCACTAAGACGAGCCTTGACAAAGGCAATGTACTCAGAATCATCTCCGGTAATGATCATATCATCAACATACAGAAGAAGAAGAGTCCGACCACGAGACGAAGTGTGGACAAAGAGCGCAGGATCATGATCACTAGCTGAAAAACCAGCAGCGGTGACCACGAGAGGAGAAACGCTCAAACCGAGCACGAGGGCTTGCTTAAGGCCATAGAGAGAGCGACGAAGGCGGCAGACCATGCCCTCAGGAACAGAATACCCAGGTGGCGGATGCATGTAGACCTCCTCACGCAACTCGCCATTAAGAAAGGCATTCTTGACATCAAGCTGAGAAACAGACCAGTGGCGAACAGACGCCACCGAAAGAAGAGTGCGGACAGTGGTCATGTGGGCCACAGGAGCAAAAGTCTCGTCGTAGTCACGACCATGCTCCTGCTAGAAGCCACGAGCAACAAGACGCGCCTTATAGCGCTCAAGAGAGCCATCAGAGCGAGTCTTAATCTTATAGACCCACTTACATGTGATGGGGCGAGTGAGATGGAAAAGGAACAAGATCCCAAGTACCAATGCGCTCGAGGGCGACAATCTCCTCGGCCATGGCATGCGCCACTCGGGATGAGTAACAAGACATCCGGTAGGAGGCGAGCTCACAAGTAGCCGCACCGCAGAAAGGCAAAGCAGGCAGGGGCGAATCGATTGGCGATCACGGAGGCGTAGCGAGGAGAAGACGGCCCATCGAGAAGATGAAGCATCGAAGAAGATGAAACATCAGGAGAAGTGGACTCATCTGGAAGATCCTCAATACGAGGTCGACGAGTGTAGACGAGTGTAGTGGGGAGCCCGAGGAGCCGCAGGAGACGCGGCGGCGACAATGGCGGAGAGGCCACGGGAGAAATATGTGGAGACTTCGGTGGGGCGGGTAGACGAGGCAAGGCAGAGATAGGTGTATCCGGAAAAGTCAAAAAAGCGAGACTCCACAGAGGAAGCCAAGGAGAGACAGGACGTGGGTAGAAGGGACGAGACTCGTCGAAAGTGACGTCCCGAGAAATCCGCATCCATCGACCAACGGGATCCCAGCACCGATAGCCCTTGTGCTCGGCACTATATCCCAGAAAGACACACTCAACAGGCTGGCGATCGGTTTGGTGCGTTCGCGGCGAGGAGAACGTAGCAAACGCAACCAAACAGCGAAGCGAGGGCGAGTAGTCAGGAGAGAGACCACAGAGACGCTCAATAGGGATTGCGCTCTGAAGAGCAGAAGAAGGCTGGATGTTGACGAGATAGGTGGCAGTGGAAACAGCCTCTGCCCAAAAGTGAGGAGGATAGGCGGCAATCATCGAGGCACGAGCCGACTCAAGAAGGTGGCGATGCTTGCGCTCGGCAACACCATTCGAGCATGAGCACGGGACAAGAGAATCGGCGAGAGTGCCTGCTCAAGAAGGAAGCTGCGTAGGTGATGAGAGAGGTACTCGCCAGGTAGTCGGCCGAAAAACACGAATAGGAGTGGAGAACGTATGCGAACCATGGTGGCAAACTGTTTATAGATGGACAAGACCTCACTACGAGAAGACATAAAATATATCCAAGTGTGGCGAGAGAAATCATCTATAAATATGATATAGTATCGATGACCCCTTTCAAACGAAGGCCGGACCCCAAACATCGAATGAACAAGATCAAAAGGACGCCGAGACAACGACTCACTATGATGATAAGGAAGTGAATCATTTACCTAACTTACGTACGACAATCTAAAGAGACGTCTCTGAGGCAGATCCCGAAGACCACGACGAACTAAGGACGACAGGCGAGATCCACACAGATGGCCAAGGCGGTGATGCCACTGCTGGAAAGAGCTCAGAGCGGAGTGGCGTAAGCGGAGAGGCTGGCGCAATGACGGTGTCGTGGAAGGAAGATGAAGCCACCAAGCTCCCAAAGACGCTGTGAGTCAAGGCGCCGAGGGCCGAACCAACGAGCTCCGTGTGGCGGTCCCGAACACAACAAGAGTCGAGTCGAGAATGACTCGATAACCAAGATCGATGTCCGCCCAAAGAAGAAGTCGCATGGTAAGGCGAGGAACATGAGCAATGTAAGGAATATGGAAAGATGAGTTGCTTAGGGTCCTCGACCGAGAGACAAAGAGAGGTACCATCGCAGTAAGAACAACGGCGGAGATTCAAGAGGTGTAATGAAGGATGAGTAGAAGAATCGGGAGTCATGTGAAAAGATGCTCCGAATCAAGAATCCATGGGAGGTCTTTGGATGTGGAGGTGGTGGTTTCGCGATGCCCAAGAGTCAAGAGCGTAACCGAGAACTCATCAAAGGAGAATCAAGGCAGTAGCAGCGGCGTCGGTCGGCTATCTCTCGCTCGGTGAGAGAAATGGCGACGTAGTCGATCGCGACGTCGATGTAGAAGTGCGGTGCTAGTAGAAGAACGGCGTGAAAGATGCCGCCGCTTCTTATAGCATCGAACTCAATGTGGCCGACCTTGTCGCGATGGGAGCGATGAGGACGGCCACCGCCGGATGGAGGGCGACCACCACCACCGTGGCGGCCGGCCGGAGGAGGTAGTGTCTTTGAAGCGTGAAGTAGCACCACGTGGCGAACGGAAGCCATCGGTGGCGGCGCCGACGGCGCGGCGACCAAAGGCAACGGTCTAACGGCGGCGGGGGCGGCGGCGCGGTTAGATCAACGTTTTCTCTCTTTTTTTTACCTTCTTTTCTTTTAAAACCGGTAAAGCGGGCGGCTGGATAATGGGGAACAACTAGGGTTCCCCGGTGATCTATTCTGCGCGCGCGCCGAGTGAGGTTGCTGCGCGGCGCGGCCGAGTGAGGACGCTTGCGCCGAAGTCGCAGCAGCGGCGGGCGCGCCGAAGTCGCAGCAGAGCGCGGCGGCGCCGAAGTCGGTTCCCCAGTGATACGCCGCGCGCGCGCGCTAAGTGAGGATGGAGCGGCGGCGCCGAAGTCGCCGCAGCGCGGCGGCGGCGGCCGAAGTCGCGTGCAGGCGGCGGCAAGTGCGGATGGAGCGGCGGGCCGGCGGCCGAGGTCGTGTGATGGGCCTCGCGAGTGATGATGAAGCGGCGCGGGCAAGCCGGCGGTGGCCGAGTTGATCTGCGTGGGGCACCACGAGTTGATGAGGCCGAGTTGATGAGGCGATCTACATGCGAGAGGCGACGGCGGCGCGGCGGCTTCGACGGCACACCACGGCGGGCGACGGTGGTGGAGACGACGCCAAGCAAGGCGCGCCGAGTCCGGGTCCGGACGGCAAGCGAAGTCGGGCGGCGGCGGCTCGACAAATGGTACACCACGGCGACGGTGGTGGAGACGACGCCAAGCAAGGCGCGCCGAGTCCGGGTCCGGACGGCAAGCGAAGTCGGGCGGCGGTGGCTCGACAAACCCTAGGTACGCTCTGATACCATGTTAGGAATAGCGCATGTATTCAATATGAGGCCAATGGGCCAATATATATACACAATGAGATTACAGATAAGGAAACCAAATCAAATCATATCTCTAACTATATCTCTAATCATATCTCTAACAATTATAACATAAGCCATGAATGAATATTGTACAAGCTGCTTCTATACTGGTAACCCCTAGTCCACAACTATTGCATTTGTTGCAGACTTGTTAACCATTTTGTGTCAGTTAACTGAAAACTGACCAAGAGTTAACTGAAAACTGACCAAGAGCTTTCATGTTTGCTTGGCATCAACCCAAGAACATCCATGCACACAAACATTTACTTTCACATCATTAAAAAAACATTTACTTTCACATTTCCCATAAATTACTCAAACTGACAAATTTCTCAGATGGCACTATGTCTATATGTCTATATGTCATAAGTCATAATGTTTGTTCATGGTATGTCCATTAGCATGAGTGCATGACAGCCATTTGTTCATTCAAAGTAAGTCAATAGCATTGAATTTGATAGTTTGAACCCTTTATTAACTGTTTCCATTCATCTCTTCGTCATGCTGTTCAAAATTTTACCCTTTTGGCCATACTCATAAGTGTTTTGGTAATTATGTTGTTATTGATCCTGCAGGCTGTAGCATACATGAGGAACATTTGCCCTGAGGGAGTTAACATGCTTCTGTCCATAGTTTTCTCGTTTTTTCTTTGTTTATCAAGTTTATTTGGTATTGGAAGTATACAGTATCTACTGTTGAAGTATAAGTGAATTATACATCTTTCCTCATCAGTTTAAGCTTTTGGGTGAATTGGTTAGTGCATTCAACTTAATATGGTATCAGAGCCAAGAGGTCTTGAGTTCAAGACCCGGTTGGTGCAATTAAAAATAATAATTACAACCCATTTCTATTCCACGTCTTAGGTCTAAAGGAGCCTACACGTGAGGGGGAGTGTTGAAGTATAAGTGAATTGTACATCTTTCCTCATCAGTTTAAGCTTTTGGGTGAATTGGTTAGTGCATTCAACTTAATATCTACAACTCTGCATGTCTGTTGAATTTGAATACCATTATGCCCTCCTGTCCCTGTCTCCAGTTTTTCTTTCAAGGCATCACATAATTTTGCTGCTAGCTTGTGTTGTTTACCATTATGCCCTCGTGTCTGTTGAACGTATCTTCCATGCTTGATCTTGAATTGCTCCTTAAATTTTGTATCTGGTCACCATGGTAGTTTCTAGTTGTCAATCTATTCTCTCCAGTTTACCATTGTGCTCTCCTTTACATCAACACACCCGGTGTTTTAGAAACGGGAACTGGCTCCAACCCCCAAGTTC
Organism: Hsuehochloa calcarea; assembly: GCA_036346395.1. NCBI lineage: Eukaryota > Viridiplantae > Streptophyta > Magnoliopsida > Poales > Poaceae > Hsuehochloa > Hsuehochloa calcarea. Next base: position 20,284,758 of record CM070611.1, on the reverse strand, counting down.
AGTTTTGTGGCCAGTTCCAGTTTTTCGCTAAAAACAAGCTTGTTTTTGGCTTTTGAATATATTTGAAATTTAGTACTTTTGGTTTTTGCATATTTGAAGTTTAAGATATATACCAGAAGCAATAAGAACGAATTTGACATAGCAGTTATCTTTACTATTATAAAAGAAGAAGTTGGTGGTGGTGATGAGTCTGCCATCTACCCCTCTAGAGTTGGTGTGATATTTTGTGGATAAGTATGTGTATACATATATAAGATATTTGAAGGATCTTCTGTTGATAATAAGATTATTTGTGTTTGTGATTTGTGATAAGATTCCACGTGAATTGTCGATTGAATGCAAATTATGTATGAAACTTTTATTTATATGGATAATTACTTTATTTATAGGGATAATTACTTTATATATATTAATTTTCTAAATTTATAATTTATAATTTATTTTATTTAAAATCCGTTGCAAAACATGATCACTCGGCTAGTAATAAAATAGAGGGGGTCAGGTAGTTGAACCAGGTAAGAAACCACCGAGTACCCAAAAACCAGAACCCAGCTGGTAACAGGCGGTATCTTGAACCCTCTTTCGGTGAAGTACAAATAGATATTGTCAAGCTTTCCAACGAAAACTAGTTCTGGGTATTTGCAGGGGGTTCAGATACACAAGCTAGGTGTTGTGCATTGCATATTGGCGTGAAATTGTCTTGCGGTAATGTTGGGCAAATTCATTGCAAACCAATTTTCCTCGAGATTTCGTGAAGTGAATGTTGGGTACTAGCTACTAAAGCCGATTGGCCGTAGGTGTGAACAAATCGCAAGTCGTGTACCCTAGCCTGCAATCCGGAATGGACGGTCCGAATTGATCATAATAATGGAAAATAGTACGAGTGTGCCTTTTTATTCCTTAGGCGTCCGATCTGAACCGTTGATTGATCGTTTGATTCAACAATCGGAAGGGCCCGACGTTCCTGATGCCCAGATTGAAAGGGCCTGACCGTTGATGGCTTGATTCAGTGACTGGAGGAGCCAACCAGACGGACCAACAGTTCACAGAGCTTGCAACACTACTAGAAACGGCTGGTTTCTCAAGTGTCTATATTTTTACCGAGTGTCTAGATGAAAACACTCGAGAAGGGCCCGAGTGATTCACAAGACACTCGGGAAGAGCTATAAGCACTCGGCAGAAATAAATGTCCCGAGTGTTTCATGCAACACTCGGGAAATAAATATAATCCCGAGTGTTTTAAAATGCAAACACTCGGGAGCGAAAAGAGACCGTACCACGCCTGTTTTTTTTCTACGGCGCCGTTTACCCCCTAACCCTACATCCCCTTCCGCACGCACTGCCCCCCTTCAAAGAACCCGCGCCTCCTCCCCGAGCACCGCCTCCTCCTCCCACCTCCGGCACCGCCGTCCTCCGCCTCCCTCCTCCCCGGCGACCTCCTCCCTCATCTATCTTATCTCCTCACCACCGAAATCCCCTGGCTCTCTTCCTCCTCCGGCCAATCTCTCCCTCCAGCGCCTCCTTCTCGGCTCGGCAGCTCCTCCCCGACACCTAGCGCCATCGCCCGTGCGCGCCCCCTCCTGCGTCCCTGGTTCGGCTTCGCTCGCTCCTCCTCCCGAGGTAAGCCCCCCTCTAGCTGGGCCCAGTGCGAGAGTTTGTGGATATAAAATAGAACCAGATTCATCTTTCTCTTGGAATATATTGCAAAATGGTGTGATGGCTTGAGATGAATGCTCTGTGATGAAAATAGTTTTGTACTAAAATTGTGATGATATCTATTTCAGTCTTGCGTTTTAGGGTTTGAATCATGGATAGCATTGAAGTTAGTTGGAAAATCAGTGGAGAAGCATTGCATTTGTTGTGGTTGTGTTTCGTTACTAGCTTTCGACTTGTTCTGCAGTTACATTTACACCTTCATGCTCTAGTACTTTTTTAATCCTTTTTGGACCTGCATATATAAGAAAATCCAAATGTGTCAGATGCAGAGAAAGTTAGAAAAATTGAAAGTCCGTGCATAAACGTGCGTATTGCAATAATCTATGTTTAGTGCACGTCTAACAAACAACAAGCACATGAATTATATTACTTTGCCTTAAACATGTCCCAACACACTATAGGTCGTAAGACGGAACATCCAAATATAAAGCATGTCTGAAATTTCCTTACCAAACAAAGTGTTTACACAGAATCATAATATCACTCGATATGTACTATGATGTGACAGAGACAACCAACCATGTAATATGATAAGTATATTCTGGACATATATACATTTCAAGAATATGTGCTAGTTTAGCTTGCATATAAACGAGCGCTAAATCATTGCAAATTAGCTAGGCTTATTTCTGCTTGGATTAGCCGATGTTTTCTTGTGCACTTCTAGAGTTGTGCAAAAGAAGAAGAAGAAGATATTGTACTAATCAACATATCAGTTACCCGACCAATATAAGCGACTAGTTAGCCAAGGTATGAACCATAATGCTCTACTAATTTATACTTGTACAATTTAGCAAACTTACAAAAGCATAGATGATATCAAAGGGCATATTACTTTTGCAAGTGCTTTAAGCTTAGTTAGCTTTACTCATCATTCTTCAAGTGCTTATTAGTAGGTATTGTATTAGCTTTGCTTTGCATAGAAGTATATATGCACTAGTAGAATCTGCGAGTTTGCCGAGCGCTATGGATATGTATAGACTGATGGTATAAAACCTCGTTAGTTTGGTCATTTACCTGATAGCTATGCTATTCACTACCATAAATCCAACTACCTGTTATTGACCTCTTCTTTTCTGTGCATGTATGTGCAGTGTTTTAAGTACTCAGATTTGGTCATCACAAACAAAAACTGAGATCTTTGGGGTAGGATACCGGCCTGTGATTGAACGTCTTCTTCTCAGGTGATTGTGTTCTTCATGTTTCTTGCTTATGTAGAATCTGTATAGGGCACGTATCCTATGGTAGCTTCTAGCTAGCTCTGTAGTTGTTATGTTTGACATAAATAACAAGTCGGATTAAAATATGCATTATGTTTTGCACACTAGGATGGCTGGGGATCGTAGTTGGATGTACACTGGGCGTAGAGAGATGGGTGACTGCAGCCAAGAATGGATGGAAAAGATGACAAATTTTGTGGATCGAGCATTTGCTAGGAGTAATGGACAGGTTGTGTTGTGCCCTTGTTCTCGTTGTTCGAACATACGGCCACAAATGAGGGCAACAATGATCGCACACTTGTACAAGTACGGATTTAGGCCAGGCTATACCGTGTGGGTCTATCACGGCGAGTCACAACGTAGTAGATCAGATGTGCTAAGGGAAGAAACAGACGCTGACGGCCACAATGAGAGTAGGATAGAAGACATGCTAGATGATGTGCGTGATGCATATGTGCTATCTGTAGAGGAAGAACCGGAGCCTGCAACAAGGACTTTCTTTGATATGTTGTCTACAGCAAGTCAACCACTTCATGGGCAAACATAGGTGTCCCAACTAGATTCCATCACACGACTACTTGCTGTTCAAATCCAAATTTCATCATACGGCCGGATCAATAGCAGATCCAGCTGCTTCCGATGCTGATTCTGGAGATGGTACACATGTTAGCTACCCAAACCAAGATCATGTAGATGAGTCCAACGTCGAGAGGCCACCACCAGGTGCTTGCTATTTTCTTTTGTAGATAATCACATAGATAATTGGAAAATAGTGTTGGGTAACGCGGAAAGGCTATGATAGCACAAACAAAATTTTTCCGCGCAACCAAGGAACCACCGCAAGTAATAGATCACGAGATTACCGCTAGACACGCTGACTCGTAGCGGAAGTAGAGTCGTTGCAGCGAGTTGATGCAGTCGTAGTCGTACTCATGACGCGTCTCCTCCTTCGAGTAGTCGTACTCGACACGCGTCTGCTTCTTCGAGTGGTCGTACCCACCACGCGACTTCTTCTCTGACTCCGGTGATCAACACAAGTCGCGGATCGTCCTAGTGCTGATGCTTCGCAATAACACCTCCGAGGTATCCACACGTACGGGGCAGGATCACCACGTACTGGAGTGCTAACTCCGGCAGCGTGGTAAAGAAGGCGTGGCTATTAGGGTTTCCGGAGTTCTTCCAAAGATCATCCTCTTCACCTCCTCACCCCATGCCATCGCCCCTCTTTATATAGGCATCCATGATGGGTCTCGTACCTGAGGCCCATTAGGAACTCGTGGTCTATACGAATTTGGATCACCATCCAAAACAGATCTTTGCCCTTTAAGTGTGCGACCCCACAGGTTCATGTGTAATCGGTTATGACTCGGAAACTCTTTTCCGATCACTAGTCGTTAGCGGTACCTAGCAGCACATAACGATTCCCAAAGACACATTGAATATATCGGACGAACCTTGATGTAATATGATCTATGATCAGGTCCTCATCACTTACGACCAGATCGTATCTCTATACGACCAGGTTGTAATTGGTCACGACCAGTTCGTAACTCCTTACGACCAGGTTCTTACCATTCTGTGATTACATTTGACCAATCTACGACCAGCACGTATCTCCATACGACTAGTCCATAACTGATCAAACTAAGCGACCTACTCATGCATTCTCCCTTTGCCTCACGATGTCTGGTTGAACTCCAGGTGAGATGATGTGTCATCCATGGACTGTTAAATACTTTCTCGATCGAGTGTCGGATAACATCATGTGGTCGACACTTCGACCACTAGTGGTATGGCCATGCACTTTCTTTATCCGATCACCACGAGGGGCCCAGAGACATCTCTCCTTTTATGTTAGTAGGGGCAAATCCCATCTCGACCAGTCACACCCCTCCGCATGTTTCATAGCATACCCGAAAGCTACATTTATAACTACCCAGTTACGGAGTAGCATTTGGCAACCCCTAAGAGTGCTATTACATATGTAGGAAACCATGCTGATCTCAGGTCTAAGGATTATACATCATCATTACTTGAGACCAACTAATGACAAAAAAAATTCATAACAATCTCAATAGTGTCTCAATGATGGGTCTATCCAACACTATGTTCTCTAACATGTGCTCACATTATTGATTCGATATCTCCATATCTATGACCGGTGAAACCAGATCATCAGTCAATACATGTGCTAGTCACAGAGTCACTGGTGTTCCGACCAGTGACCTCCGACCAGGGATACATTTAGAATGACATCATATAAGTTAAAGAGTTGCACCAACAAGTCACATACTTATTGATATATAACAAATGATTCATTCAAGGAACATGATAATATATTATCAAAACTATGAACATAATGAAATATCATCATCTCTATGATTGCCTCTAGGGCATATTTCCAACAAATAGAATCATCCACCAGTGAGCTCTGCATTTGCATTTGTCAATGATAGGAGTAGGAACTCTAACAATAGAAGAAAAATTCATCAAGCCATTTGGCATCAATTAAACTTCTACCTGTGTATAAATTTGGTCAACCCACAATGTAACTGATTCAAACGGCACCTAATAGTTGATTTCCATAATGGCTAAATATAGGCCTAGACTATAAAGACGATATGACAAATATCAACTCTATATTTATTTGGATTTATCGAGTCTATTTAGTTTTATATGTTGAACTAGGATGCATCCACAAAACCTGATTTGCTCAGGTACATCTCAAACGGGAATGTGCAGTACTCCTTAACATGCCCGTTGTAAAAGAGTTTGCAGAATTAAGTTGTGATTCTTTTCAATCAGGTGAACGATTGTTGGAGATGGATAGCTGTCTCTAATGTGGAGTAATTGACTTACTGACAATGTTTCCCCTGCATTTACAATTTTATTAGTATCATCTTGTTTATGTTGAGTAATAAACTGAATTGTTCTCTTCATGATAATGCAGTGGCCTGACTTCATGGCTTAAGGCTGCTAGGGACTCTGCGGTCGGAAGAAGCTTTTCTCGCATTCCTGTTGATGCAGAGATCGTATGAGAAGGCCATCTCTTTACTAGAATCCCATGTGATAGGAGCAGCTCTAGCTTAAGGCTAAATTGATCCGTACTGTTCGAACTGTTATATGTATCATATTGCATTTGAACTCATGCGTAGATTTTTGAATCTGAACTCGAATGTTGTGAGTTTGGGAATTATGTCAATATTGTTGAATCTATATATGTCAATATCGTTGAATCTTGCTCTTGAATGTATTGCTGAAGCTGGATGTGGAATGTAGAGCAGAATCTAGATGTGGAATGTAGTGCAGAATCTGGATGTGGAATGTATTGTTGAATCTGATTCAAATCTAATTGCAAGTCGTGCATACGAAAAAAAATAGTTACAGCCTGTTTGACCTACACTTCCGAGTGTTTTATTTGACATACACTCGGGGAAAAACGTGCTGGCAAAATATTTTTTGCTCTTATTCCCGAGTGTCAACACTCGGGGAACGATTAGCGGCATTCCCGAGTGTTTACGTGACAATATTTCCCGAGTGCTAACGTCAGGAAGTGCTGGTCACGTCGTTCTCGTTCCCGAGTGTCAACACTCGGGGAACGTCTATGGTCTTTCCCGAGTGTTTTCGTCACAATTTTTCCGAGTGTAAATACTCGGGAGAAAAAAAAAACTTTCCCGAGTATCAACACTCGAAAATGTCTATCACATTCCCGAGTGTTTAGGTCGCAATATGTCCCGAGTATCCGCAGTTGGGAAAGTATTCCGTTACGGTGATTACGGTGCTTGAACAGTTTTTTCTCCCGAGTGTCATATATTTTTCGAGTGTAAATATTGACACTCGGCAAAAGTTAGTTTTCGGGAAACACTAATTTACCCGACTAAACTATCCCGAGTGTTTTTTTCCGACGATTAACCTTCGAGAAAGTATTTCTAGAGTGTTTTTGTGGATTTCCCGAGTGTTTCGAGTACTTGAGAAACTAACGGATTCTGGTAGTGCAAGTTGCAAATGACGGCAACACAATATCTAGCACTTGCATTATTGCCCGTTGCTGTCCTGCTCCGAAAATTTCTCATGGTGCAGAACTGCCCAGCCACACACATCCTCCGAAGCCACAGAAAAGGCTAGCTGATGGCTAGATGCTAGAACCCAAATTCCAAAGAACACTGTCCCTGTAGCTACCATGCACCAAGTTGCTGCCCATGTTCTTATCCCCCAGGCCTTCCCAGCCAAGAGCTCTCACCAGAGCCGCAGGCTACGGCCGGTCCACGTGTTGCTTGTCGGGTCGTACCACATCGTGTCCCGGCATTGGTCCAGATCGGAACGCCAAAAAGGGAGCTATATCCATCTCGGATCAAAGGCCAGGAAATTTGTGGCGCAGCTGGCTCGGTGCCTCCGGCTCCATCCATCCTATTCCTCCCTATTTACTTGCAGGTGATCTCCCCTGCCTTGTCACTACTAATCCTAGTGTTCTTGTGCTCCCATCAAGTGGGGATGCTAGCAATGGAGACCTCTTGTTGCTTCCTAGCCTCCAAACCCTCCCCCAAGAGCATGGCCATGCCGTCGCCGGCCGGCATCGCGAGGCCCAAGCTTCATATGCAATTCAACAAACGTGCGAGCTCGTCTGTCACTTGTGAGTGGGCTCCTGCTCCTCCCATGGAGTTCGTGCACTTGGTGCCTTGCTCACTACTGCTCCATTTACTAACTTTCAGGTTGCAGCTATAATGCGCGACCGTCGGAGGACGGCGCGGCGCCGGCGATCGATCCCGACTGGCGCTCGTTCCGAGCGCAGCTATACCTCAACGAGCAGTACTCTAAGAGCGTCGACCCGGCCGTGGCGGCGGTTGCAGCGGCAGCGGCGATGCCGGAGCCGGTGAAGATCGGTGACAAGTGGGCGCACCCCATGGTGGAGCCGGAGAAGGGGTGCCTCCTGATCGCGACGGAGAAGCTGGACGGGTCGCACATCTTCGAGCGCACGGTGATCCTCCTCCTGTCCGCCGGCGTGCTGGGCCCCGTGGGCGTGATCCTGAACCGGCCGTCGCTCATGTCCATCAAGGAGGCGCAGACCATCTTCGCGGAAACCGACATCGCTGGCGCGTTCTCCGGGCGGCCGCTCTTCTTCGGCGGGCCGCTGGAGGAGTGCTTCTTCCTGCTGGGGCCGCGGGCTGCCGCCGGCGGCGACGTGGTAGGCCGGACGGGGCTGTTCGAGGAGGTGATGCCGGGCCTGCACTACGGGACGAGGGAGAGTGTGGGGTGCGCGGCGGAGTTGGTGAAGCGCGGGGTGGTCGGCGTGAGGGACTTCCGCTTCTTCGATGGCTTCTGCGGGTGGGAGCGCGAGCAGCTGCGCGACGAGGTGCGCGCCGGGCTGTGGCGTGTCGCCGCCTGCAGCCCCGCCGTGCTCGGGCTCGCAAGCGTCGTCAAGGGCGGGCTCTGGGAGGAGGTGCAGGGGCTCGTCGGAGAGAGGACGGTGTGGTGACCGGTGAGAGCTAGCATGACGGGTACTAGGCTACTAGCTACGTGCAGGGGTGGGTGTTGCATAGGCTCTGACCGCCCATTATAATTAGGAAATGTCTATGCTTTAGTTAATGTCTATGCTTTAGTTGATTGGAATTGTTTTATCCATCTATTATATTTTCTCACCATTCGATTAATATTTTATAGACCAGATTGTCTCTTTCTAAAATAATATTTTCTCACCATTCGATTAGTATTTTATAGACCAGATTGTCTCTTCCTAAAATACATAAAAGTAAATATAGATAAACTCTATAAATACAAAACAAAATTCTATAAAATAGATAAAAGTAAATCTAAGTGAACCATACAAATACAAAAAAAAACAAAAACAAATATAATTAAAAGTTACAGTAACGTTGTGCTAAAATTACATATCACTTAGTACTGTAATTTTAGGCTTAGTACCGTGTAATTGTAGGTAACTGATGGATAAGAAAATTCCAGATAACTGAAAATTAGCAAATTTATTGTAATTAATGACTTAATTAACTCACAAGTAAATTAATACTTGGAAATGGAGGATGTGGGCACACGTAGATGCTGAAGTCTTTTGTGTAATTTTATAAGGGATAGTTTATTATATACCACTCAATAACTTTGAATGTACACAATATACTATTGATGCCTTGAGCCCACGTATCAGCCTCCTAATGTCCCAGAGTATAATAGCGTGACAACTTTTAGTCGGTACTCAACAAAAAGCTCCCTCACGTGGCCCCCATCACAGCTTTGGTTTGGTTTGACCAATCATTATTTTCTTGTTTGCTGGAACAACAGTTGAAATTTGTACTATTGTTGTATGAATGACGCTTACTTGCGTTGATCTAGCGTTAGCATGGGCTCATCATGTACATTACAGGCCTTATGTGTTGTTTCATGGCGCTATGTCATATGTTTATTTTTGGTAGGTGTTATATCAACGTTGTAAAAGCATGTAACCATAACCTTTTTTTGTTAGCCTTTATATGTATCTTGTAGGAGATGTAATTGTTGTGTATGGTGCCATATTAGTTTATGTAAGATTGCCTAATAGTGAGCCTCAGTTCGTTCATCCAAATCTGCTGCCCTAAGAAGCTCAGACTGCACTAGACGTGATCCTTGGTACGTTCTTTGTTTATTCAGTACCAGCATCAGTTTTATTCGATTAAGGAGATTCACAATCTTTTGATTCAAATCAATTTGTGGGCTAATATGGGTTATCTACCTCTCCACTTGTTAACCCCATGATAATCCACTCCCCGGGCTAAAAAATGAGGACTAGTTTCCTTTGCCCAAACTCATCTTGGGTATAGCAGGAGTGCCATTTTTGGCAGATCTGATAGTCTTGCAATCTCAAGGTTTAGATATAATCATCAGAATGGATTGGCAAACCAAGAATCAGGATTAGATAGATTGTGCCAATCGAGCTATCACCCTCACCAATGGCAAGGGAATCAAAGTGGAATTCAGACTAAAGATCCCTAGCAAGGAGCGTTGCATCCTTAACAGTCTCAAGGAAGTAAAATTGGAAGAAGCACCAGTGGTACAAAAATACTCGGTTGTATTTCCTAATGAGTTGTTGGGCATGCCACAGACAGGGACATTGTAACATCCCAAATTTTTTTTGGGTCTTTTTGAAATTTTCAATATAAAAATAATACTATGAATTTTCTTGATTTGTTAAAAGCCTAATTTGAAGTTTCAAAAGAAATAAAAATAATTTAATGTCAGTAAATCAAACTTTAATTAAATTCAAAATTATTTTTCTGGTTTTCTCTTGGATTTTCCAAGATCTTTTTGTTATTTCTTTTGAGTTCTTTTTAATTTATTTCTTTTCTATTTTACCAAAGTTTCTTTCATTTGTTGAAAAATTTCATTTAATTTAATTATTTCAAAGATTGGGATTTTATTTGGAGTCTTGATTATATCGATTCAAATCTCAAATCAAATTATAAAATCAAATAATTTCTCTGCCATTTTGGAATTTGAATTCGCCTCTCCTCAATATCAAACCTCGGCCAAAATTCAAATTTAAAATGTAAATTTGAATTCTCTCTGAAATGCAAATCTCATAGTTTCATTTCAATTTTTTTTTGGATTGAAACTCTTTTTACTTGTTTCCTCTCTTTTGATTTTTGTTTCTTTTCTTTTTTCCTTACTCTGTTTCCTGTCGGCTGCTGCTCTTTGACCACTGCGCCACACCATTCATTTGTGTTGTTCGAACATTTCCAAAACTGAGCCATTTTACGATGCCGCCGACCACGCTCGCGCTCCCGTCGTTTGGATTCTTGCCCGAGCCTTTTATATGGAACCATCGTCACCTCTCTCACCCCTTCACTCTCCCCTTTGTAACATACTAATTTTCTGATCTTTAAAAATCTTTTAAATAGTTAGTAGTTGGAAAATTCAACCTTTGGATTTTCTTTGAATTTTAATAAAGCTTAACATGGACTTTTAGTATCAAAATAATTTAATACAATTAATAACATCCTCAAAAATTGTCAAAATTATTTTATTTGGGTTCTATGTGCTTGGATGTATTTTCTAGATTTTTCTAGACATTTTTTGAGTTCATTTGCTTTTTGTCTTTTCTGTAATTTCTAATGTTGGACCGAAATAGCGAGTAGAGGGGGTTGAATAGGAGCACGATCTCTTTTTCACAAAGATCGGATTCAACACGATTTTCACTCCGATAGCTATGAGAGCTATGAAGATCAATATACAAGCACAGTAGAAGTATTGTATTGAATCCAATCTAAACCCTAGAGCAAAACAATCACAATCAACCAAAACTTGATTTTTAAGTGTTAGGCGGTCTGACCTCTATATCAATGGCGGTCTGACCGGTCACCTTGAACGGTCGGACCGGTCACCTTGGGCGATCTGACCTCCAGCCTGATGAACAGTGAAATCAACACGAAAAACAAAGTTGCAATAGGTCTAACTTTTGATCTACAACTCCAAACTCGATCAAACTTGGAACACACCTTCGCTAGGATATCATAAACCTATTCCAATTAAAGATCGTGAAGATCCTTGGGAAAGTTCTGACCTTTTTCTGTTTGGGTAGAGGATGGTTTAAAACTGAGTCAATACGAAAACTAGATTCAAAACCTTGCTCGTGGGTTAAAGATGATATTAGATGAGTTCTCATATGTCACAGCAAGCAAGATAAGGGGCAGAAACAAAAGAAAAACTTGAGAATCAAAGACGACCCCAAAATAGACTCATCTCAAGAAAACTTGCATAGATTGATTTGTGATTTTTGCTGGTTTACAATCACTCCATCACGGAGGACAAAACTCAATACATGAGCACACAATCAATCTTCTCTTCAAGAATCCTAACGTCTCCACTCCCTAATCTCAAAAATAAAACTAGGGTTTCAAATAAGCAAAAGGATCAAGGAGGTGCTACATCACCCTCTCATATTTATAGTGGAGGCTAATCTTCTAGAAGAGTTTCATATTGGCACCCGTTAAGCCCACACACAAACGGGTTTAACTCACACACATATTTTAAAGCGTCATCTTCATCTTCTCTTGACCTATACCGCTTCTCCTTGCGTCGTATTACGCCGCGGTTTAGCCAAAAGCAATCAAGACGATATTTTAGTGATATTACCAAAATACCCGTCCTCGATCCTTCTCCAAAGACCGAGTTCAATCTTTATGAAGTAATCACATGCTTCGCCACGTGTAGGTTGTTCAAAGGCACTCATCATGTCGGCAAGTCTCTCCCATCCGACTCACACCGAAACCACCACGACACTTGCACCGACCCCCGCGCCGCTTGATGCAACCACGAACGATTTCAACTGCAAACTGTCTGTGATAGTTAACTATCACAGACAGTTCTGAGTTAATAACCATCTGTGATAGTCTGCATCACAAATGATTCAAAATCGTCTGTGATGACCTCGTGTTATTACTGACCTATAAACTCAAACGGCTTATGAAACCGTTTATGATGATGTTTTTAACCGTCTGTGATTACTTTTTCTGCAGTAGTGTCCATCATTCATCCCAATATTGGAGGCAAGAGAAGAGAAACTTGTCTTGAACTAAAATACTATTCTTCCACTACCATAGCATTCAATACACAGTGTCTATAGTGTATAATATTAGGAGTTGTATCCGTGTTTGATTAAAAAAAAATTAAAAGTTGAGATCAATAGATACAACATGTAACTATAGTAAAATTGACATATATAAATATATCTCTATTGCTATAGTACCACTGTCCGACTCTGTTGCTCCTGTCATCCATGTTTCTCACGCATATGCACAGGCTGCCAGGGGTGGTGCCATCATCAATTAATGTTGCCGAAAGTTGGAACGAGAAACAAAGGACGTGGCCACGAGCTCCGACACGTACACACGCATGGAGATCACTGCTCCAGTACTCAGTTCCACTTCTTGCACACATGCCCTATCGTCCTATAAATACACTCTCACCTGCAACTCCGTTTTACGAAGGCTAGAATTCAAAGACGCAAACATACGAGAAAAGAAAAGGTTAAGTCGTGATTTCCATTGGTTTCTCTCCCACGCTCGCGGATGGCCTATCCTGGCAGTAATCTCCAAGTCACCCCAAGCGGTCCACTCGTGGAGAACGATGTCGGACCCCAGATATCCTTAATTCAGAATTCTCTGTAAAGATACTGTGTTACTCCTTATATCAGTAGGTAGCGCTCACATGATACATTGCTGAACCATGTCATAAACATCGTAGATCGAATCAAACATAATATTACAAATATCAGAGTTAAATAGATCATGTCGGGTCGAGTTTACAAAAGAGGCAGAACAGGCTAAATGAGTTCATTACATAAAATACAAAATAGGCGCGGAAATAAAAGAGGCAACACGACTCCCCACAGGCAAGCAACTGTGGCGCTTTGTGTACAACCGATATTAACCAAGAACTTGAAGAATATTGACTGTACATAAGTACTAGCGGAGTCAGCTAGACTGCGGTGAGTCCTGGACTAAGGAACTAAACTACTCTTCGCATTGGTCTTGACCATCGACACCTTGATCCTCGTAGTAGGTATAGTCATCCTCATCAGCGGATTCTGAGGGTTTTGGGTATAGAGCGAGGGTGAGCACAACTTCCGTGCTCGCGAGCCAACACAACAGATGCAATAATAAATATGCAAAGCTAAACAAGGATGGCTCGGTTTTTTTATTTGCGCAAAGAAACATTTATGATCATATATATTAGAAAACCCTATCACTTAGCATTTTAACCGAATCATATTTAATTAAAGAGATTAAGTGTGTAATATTAATAACAACAGAGGTTACCTCTACCTTATGCTTATTTTTTATAGCGGTTACATCCACTTATTATCAGCACTGGGTAAGACTACCTAGGAAAAATCCAGAACAAGGGTTAGATGAGTCCATCATATTTTTCAACCCACCCACAAAGTTTTATAAATAGAACTAACTCTTGTAAGTTCTCATGTCCGCCCGTGACCGTGGGCACAACTGTTCGAACTGTTTATTTCTCTGCAGAGATTGTACATTTTACCAACAAGAGATAATCGAATTGATATAATCACACGTTTCCTTGGACATGTGAATCAAGGGGAGATTACCACAAGACCTTTACAATGCATCACTTAATGATAATTGCACCCGCTGAGGTTTCATCTAAGAGTGGTTATGCTCTCACACCTGCGTCAACCATGCCCCCAAACCCCCCCTTGCACCACACGGCGGCTTACACCAGCATCCCGATCCGTGTCCACGATGCTTACACCAGCGACACGACTCGTGGGTCACTCCAGTGGTGCAACTCGCATTGATGAATACAAATTATTTAGACAAGTCGACACGATTATAAACATGTGCTTGTACCGGTTTACATTAGGAGGTCATCACATTATTAAGTTCTTAAAGTTATCTGGGCGGTTCATAACACATACCAACATATCCTGGGCTACATTAGTACCCAACCACATACCCTCCAATATATCATCCGTCCAGATGGGGTATTAGTAAGTTTTTAGGGTTTTGAGAAGAGTAAACAAATTAGCTCAACTATTGCAGTCATTCACCTCAATCACTGTCCAAAACAATCTTTATGATTAAATGATGGTGATTGGGGTGCTTAATACCCCAGTGCTCAAGAATGCTAGCATGACGCTTGAGTACAGACTATAACTAGTGGGTTACCATATAATTACTAGGGTGACAAGGATTAGGGAATTCAATTATCAAGGACAAGGTATAATAATTATTTAATAATCAAGTTGGCATTTAACTACCTTAGGACTATTTGACATACATTTGCATAAGAAATTAAAGCATGCAGTTTGATATTTTAAAAGAACATAATTTGCATAAAATGTAGGTTCAACATGATCAAAGTGTTGACTAGCCTGGGTCAAAGGCTAGATGATCTTGGTAGTTTTGAGCTGGGCCGAAGTAGGGACCTCCGGCTTCTTCGAACTCTACCCGAACGAACGCACTGGAAAAGAAAAGACAAGAAAACAAAACAAATAAGAATAAAATATACCATAAATGAACTCCAAAATTAACCAAACTAGTACCAAAATATAGGTCTTAAAATTACAATTTTTTGGGTACAAAATTTATAATTTTTGAAGTTATAACGAAGGACATATGGATTTTTGAAGATTTTCAATTAAAAAGAAAATCAGAAAAACAGGAAAACTCCCGTGCTGACACGTGGCAGGGAATAATGCTCATCCACAAAGACGATGCATGGACCGAGTTCACGCAAGACCGTCCCCGAGGAAGCGGCGATTCAGGGACTTGCGGCGGTAGTACGGGCGAAGGCGGTACCGAGGAAATACGAGCGATGAATACGGTGGGGAGCAGTGGTAGTCCCAGGGGAAAGGAGGGTGAAAGCACCAGGGTGAAATGCGAGCGGTAGTACCGGAGCTTCGGCTTTCGGTGGCAGAGAGGGGAAGTAGGGCGTTGTGGAGGATGGAGGGGGCGAGGCAGGAAGGGGGTGGCTTGGCTTTATAGCTGGGGAGGTGAGAGAGGAGGTGGTGGGGACGGTGTCCTCGAGAAGGCGAGGGAAGACCGGGCGGCGGGCACAGGACGTCCGGCGCAACAAGCAACTGGAACCGGGTGGGAGTCTTGTGGCGACTCGGAGGGTAGGGGATGGAGGCGACGTGCTCGGGCGGCGCGGAGGGGGCGTGGTGGCAGGGCGACGCCGGGGAAACCGGGCCCGGGCGGTGCGGGTGACAGAGGGAGATGACAAGGGGAGAAAGAGAGGCGGGAGAAGGAGGAACCGGGAGGAAGAAGAAAGAAGTGGAAGAAAAAGAAAAAGGCCGGGCGCGGTTGGGCTAGGGAAAGAGGCCGGGGCGAGTGGGCCGGGAGAGAGAGGAGAGGAGAGGTGGGCCAGGGGAGAGGGCGATGGGCCGGTAGAGAGAGAGAGGGAGGTAGAGAGAGAAAGAGAGGAACTTTCAAATTGTTTTTAAATTTTGATATTTGAAACTCAGCAAAAACTAAATTTTAAAATTTGAAGTTTGTGTTTTTGAAAAGTTTTTTGTATCAAAAATCAAAATTTAAATTTATAAAAATATTGTTGAAAATGGATGCTACAAACAACGAGCTCAACTTCCGCAACCTGTACCTAGGCCAAACGCGAACCCGAACCAGTCGACCGTAATCAACATCTACTACGCCGGCAACTGGCACAACTCGTTCACCATCGTGTTCGAGGTCCTTTCGGCGTGGATTTCTCTAGCTAGAGATCGGCGACTGAGCTTACGTCGCTTAAGTTTGTCACCAACCTCAGACTCAGAACGTACGGTCCTTTCGGGCGTGCGACGGGCGATCCTTTCCGCGCTCCCGCGGCGAGCAGCAGCGGAGTCGTGGTCTTCTTTGGGCGCTCCGGGGAGGAGAGTCTCGACTCAATCGGCGTCTACACGGCCTGCCTGAATCAAAGCCATATCCTGTACTTTTGCTCGTGCGTGTTCGCCGCTTAGCCGACGCGTTCCACGCCGGTTCCGGTGTTGCAGCGACAACCATGGGAGGAGCTAGGGGGTCCTCGCTTGCTGCATGTGGTGGTCGTTTTAGCCTCTTTTTCTAAATACATTTTCGTGGTATAATTGTAGCGTTCCCTCTACATACCCTCTTTAATAATAATAAGTTTTACTTCTGTAACCAAAATTGGATTACACTTATGTAATGCTTTTTGCAAGACGCTGGAATGACATTTATTTCAAAACGAATGTAGTACCATTCTCGTAGAACTAGACTGTAACGATAGGGATATAGCTTCGGCTGGTATATATCGTCTGATGGGAATAGGATATGCGTATTTTCCCGTATTTGCACTAACTCCAAAAACATGACATGCGTATCAACCACTAATCTGATTACTCCAAAACAATTAAATGATTAAATCAAAACAAAAAAAATAAAAAGGCTTGCTACTCTCCCGGAACCACCAATGGCTAACTTCAGACAATGGCCGTTTCTCAAGAAAGAAAAAACAGAACCCTGAAAAATCTCGGCCGCTCAGTTTCACCAAACTAAAAAAAAAAAAAAATCGCTGTTTTTATCCCTAGAGAGAAATAGAAATCACTTTTTTTTTCGCCGTTGCATGAAAGAAACAACGAGAGGAACACCCATGGCGACACCCTCCTCTTCCCAGGCGGAGCACCACCGTGCGGGCCCCACCTGTCAGCCTCAGGACACCAAACACAGGCGGCACCACCACCACCACCACCACCACCGCCGCCATCTCAATGTCCAAGTCCCCGCCGTCGCCAGCACCGGCTGCTTCGCCGGCTGCTTCCGCCCATCCCCCACCTCCGCCTACGCCGCTAACGCCAACGCCCACACGGACCGGCCAGCGTCACCGTCGCTGATACGGTCGCCGTCGGCGTGGATCCGGGCGAGGGGGCACAGCTTCGGGTCGACACGACACACGCGCCGCCGGTCCGGGGACTTCCAGTACGACGCCCGCAGCTACGCGCGGAACTTCGACGAGGGCACCGACGGCGAGGGCGAGGAGGTGGCCGGGCTTGCCGCGGGCGACGCGCTCAAATACCGTTGCTTCTCGGCCAGGCTCCCCGCCTCGCCACCGGCACCGCCACCGTCGGGTCCGTGTGCTGGCGGCAATGGCAACAAAAGCAAAGAGCCGGCGCGCGAAACAGAGCTTGAATTGGAATGACACGATCAAATCCTTCTCTTTTCTGTTCGGTTCTTGGCTTTTACGAGAAATGGGAGTTTCCCTCTTTTCATATGGTTTTGTGATCATTTTGTTCTTTGATCCGTCGAAAGGGCGCCTTTTCTGATGTTCTTCAGTGAATATGGATAGCTCATATGCATTTGTGTTTGTTTGAAAGTTTTGCGAAATGTAAGGGAGAGAAATGTTGATCTTTTTGGTATAGATGATCAATGGTCTCCTTTCGCTGGCCACCACTCACCAGTCAAAAATCAGCAATTGTTTTAGAGGGTCCAGTCACCAATTTATTTGTAATTAAAATTCTTTTTTTAACAGGATCTGTGATTAAGATTGCTATTTTTGTGTTTCTTTTCCAACAAATTTGCCTAGGAAGAACTTGATGTGCCGCATTTTCTGTAGCAAGGTACCGTATAGCTTTTGTTTTTGCAAAGGGTATCTACAACACTGAATAACTCAGCCGATGAATTCAGCCCATATGTCTTGATCTGGTCAGATGAACAGCGGTGGAGATGGTGAAAATTATGTTGTCTTTCATTTAAAAAAGGGTAAATATTCGAAGACCATTGTAGAACAGAGCAAGGACTTACTAAGCTCCTATTTCTGCAGAGTTTATACTTATTAAAGTTTTGTTACTCTATGTGACGTATTTTCGCAAGGAACATCACTTTGCATGGGCAGATTCAGTCTCCACAGATGTAACAAGCACAACTTTGAACATGACCACCGGTCACCACTCACCACAGATTCAGTCACTCGCTGTACAATGCTTTATTGTCGAAGACGAAGTCATTCCTAGTACTCTATAGAGCACAAATCCTTCTGCAAATCCAAACAGGGCTGGTTGAATAATGTTCCTCGAACCTGAAAGCCATGCTTTGCGACCAAATCTGAAACACGTACAGGAGACGAGCTCCATTCCATAGTGTCCATGATCACACGCCAGATAAACTGGGCTGGCTACAGGGCGTCGAAAGAACATACGTGTGGTAAGTGGTAGCTGCATGCGTCTGATCAACTACTGATTGAAGCTTCTACGACAACGGGAAGGTCTTATTCAGTTAGAATTCAAACAAATCTTAAACTTAACTGCCTCTCTGGATAGGCTTGCTAGACAGAGAAAGATCCATCTTCAAATTTTTATCTAAACTCCAGTGTTGGCACTTCATACATTCATAACTGAGTCTGCTAATAAGTCAGGTGTCTGATGCATACATCTTGCCAGACTAAGTCTGCTACCCATGGTAACCTACATTGATCCATCAGCCTTTTCGGAAGCTCCAAATGAGTGTCTTCTCGAGCCAACGTTCTGCAGTTGTGTGCTTATTGCTCGCAGTGCGACATTGACCTCCTTCACAATTCCCAAGTGAAAGAATAATTTACTAACACGAAGGGAACTGACTGCATCGATTAAGATGTTGGGGGTCGGTTAGTTTAATATCAGAAACCCAGCTTGCAGGCGACACAAGTTAACGAGCTAGACCTTTGGTTTGAAAGCATGAACAGAAGATATATGGAAATGAAAATTTAGGGATAATTCCTACTGATTGGTTACAAGGAAAATCAGGCTGTCAGGTAAATATTACAGTATCATTTAAAGCAAAAGGTAAATATTAGAGAGAAAAAAATATGTTTACAGTCTAATTACCCCTCTAGAGGTTGCATTGTTTCCTAACAAAATTTCCAATGTTGCTAATTACCCCGCAGAATTTGGAGGCAAAGTGCAGTGAAAGGATTGGCTAGGCCTCTCCAAGTTTCCTATTTTGTATTTTTTTTAAAAAAAAAAACACAGAGGCCAACTTATCCGATGTGCCATAAGGCAAAGCTTGCAGCTCCCCCTATTATCCATTTTCCAACAAGATCTAATGTACGTAGTTTCAGGTCCGCATTATGCAAAAATATACACCTTTTTATTCACCCATTCAGTAAAAAAATCAATCATCCACATAGTTCAACCGAAAGCCAATTTTTTCTAAGTGAGCTTTTCGCTTGGCGGGGTAAAATTTCTGGGACGGTTACTGCATTTCTCGCCCTCTGGTTTGTGCAAAAGCCCTTTGGTTTTAGGGTGGACCAACATTCATTTTTTCGAAGCGGTATAACTCTTCAGCCCAATTTTGTTATTCAAGTTGGCAAAAAAAATGTTTATGTGATATAGTGTTAGACCATGAGGATAGGTCGTAAATTTTGTGATGATGAATAATTGATTTTTGAGTTGTATTGAAATTTACATTTGTGGAAGTTTCGGTTGTTGGAATATTCAGTTTGGGTGGTCGGAACATGCTTTGTATCGGGTAGTCCAAACAGTGATACTCGATGTCCCTTTCGCCGTTAGGCTTCGACTGGATTACGAGTGTTCTAACTCCGAGTACCGAGTTAGAAGGACAGTCGGAGTTGTCCGAACAGAAGCTACAGTATCCAGTCGATGGTCGAAAGCTATAGTGCTTGGTTGATGGTCGTAAGCTACAGTACATAGTCGATGGTCGGAAGCTACAATACATGGTCGATGGTCGAAAGCTACAGTTCATGGTCGATGGTCAGAAGCTACAGTGTCTGGTCGATAGTCGTAGGCTTTGCGGTCGATAGTTGTAGCCTTCGCAATCGGTAGTTGTATGCTTCACTATTGGTTGTTGTAAGCTTCACGGCAGGTAGTCGTAGGCTTCGAGTGTTTCAATTTTTGTAATCTTCGAGTACTTCGAGTTATCATATCTGATCGGCCAGCGATCTGAGCGGCTTGTGCACAACGGTAAGGCCGATTATTCTAGAGTGGTCTCGAGTTATTTTCTGAAAGCTGGGAAATTAAGATCGTGGATGATTTGGTTCGTGTTTATTGATAGATGCGGGTGTGATATGCATACGTGAATTGATATTGGTCAAGTTGGATAACTTGTGCCGAGAAAATATTTTTTGGTCTTTGCATGTGCAGATTGGGCGTGGAGACGGTCATGGTCAATTACGAGGAGGACCGGGACTAGGAGGGGGAAATCCGAGGTTCAGGCGGTCGAGGATGTCACAAGGTGGTCGGGCTTACGCTGGTGATGTTGGAGATCAAAGGTGGATGCATGATGTGTGGAGAAACTACGAGAGGTGCGGCCCTGAAGGCTTCGACGCGTGAGGACTTATGGAAGGTTCTCATAACCGGAAGGTTTAGAGATTTTGGAAAACCCTTGTTTGGAGGGGTTTCGGGTCCCTTGATTTTCGAAAATAGATATGATTTTGTGTTCGGATTATGAGGATATGGTTTAGGGCTCTAGCATATAAAAAGGGAGAGATGGCTTCCGGAAGATGGCTTTTGGAGTTTTTATGCTAGGGTTTGAGGGTTGCCATTAGGGCACTTTGTAGCCACAGAACATGTTTCAGAAATAAAGGATCAGATCTATTCCAAGAAGGATCAGATCTATTCCAAGAAGGATCAGATCTATTCCAAGAAAGAAAGACCAGTTCTCGTGTTGAGCAGTCTTCTACTAGTTCTCGTGTCAAGCAGTCTTCGACGAGTTCTCGTTCGGAGTAGTCTTTGACAAGTTCTCGTTCCAAGCAGTGCGTGACGCTCTCAAGTCGTAGGACGGAAGAATTCAGATAGTCGAACTCTTTCGACTAGGTGGTCGGAACTACTTCGACTAGGTCGACTTCACCTTCTTCGATCATGTACTGTGTCATTCACTTGGTCATAGCCAACAGATCAGAGCATATTCGACCACGACGACTAGGAGGGATCTTGTACGAGTACGGTGTTTTCAGTCGTTGGTTCAATCCAACGTAGGTCATACTCGGTAATTGGAGAATAAAGTACTACAATCATTCACCCCCTCTAATTACTGTATTTGATCCTACAAATGGTACCAGAGCAGGTTGCTATTTCGTTAGAGAGGTATGTGAATCGTTCCCCTCTGATAGATGGTACTAACTTTGCCTTTTGGAAGTGTCGTGTGCAAGCCTATATTGAGGCTCAAGGTAGTGATATTTGGAATAAGATTCTAGACCTTATGAGGTTCCTGTTACAGTTACTAATATAAATAAAACAGATGTTGATTTAAATTCTCGAGCTCGTAACCTGCTATTTCAAAGAATTTATCGCAAAGAATTTGATCGTGTAGCTCATATTAATTCTGCCCACTTAATATAAAAAAAACTCTTTGCGATTATCATGACAGAACCACTAAAATTAAGAAAGTTCGTAAAAATCTTTATCAAAAAGAATATTATGATTTTGCTATGAAGCCTGGTGAATCTATTGATGATCTTTTTGCTCAGTTTGAAAAAATATTGAGTAATTTGCGCGGTGTTAATGTTATTCCTACTGATGAAGATAATGCTACTAAAATTTTAAGATCTTTAGGTTCTGAATGGTTGATGGTTGTCACAACTATCAATCAAACTATCGCTCTAGATAGTGAAACCATGAATGATCATTTCTCTAGATTGAAAACCTATAAGATAGAAGCTTTGTCATCTAGGATTGATAAACCTTCATCTTTAGCTCTTGTGACGTACCCGTGCAGGCTGCTTCATCGAGTTTTTTTTTTCTTGTGTCTGCTTTGTCTTCTTTCTTAGTGGAACAGTTCGAACAACTCTCTAAAGAGGATCTGGTGTTGATCTCCTCATGGGCAAACAAGGGACTCAATAAACATGAGAATGGGTAAGCGATGTGGCGTGTCAAGTTCGATCAAGTGCTATAAATATGGTGAGCCAGGTCACATTAATATGGAGTGTCCAAAGCTCAAGGGGAAGGTGATCAAGGGAGACAAGAATTACCATCGTCGACCATCCAAGAACAACGACACCAAGGGTGAAAAGTTTCGTCAGAAATTTGCTGAAAAGGTTCTTTCGGCTATCGAGCATCTTGATCTGAGTGATGTGGAATATGAGAGTTGTAGCGACCACGACCACGACAAAGATAGTGTTAAAGGTAAGAAGAAGAAGAACGACGACTTCACGAGCATGTGCTTCATAGCAAGAAACGACAACGATGACGACGATGACAGTGATACCAATGAGGTAAGACCCATCATATGATGAGCTTGAAAATGGTTTGACTAAACTTGCTATTGAACTAAAAAAGACAAAAAAGAAAATAATTGTCTTGTTGAAAGCTTAACATCTGAAATTAATAGACTTAGAGCTTCTATTTCTGGTAATGAATCATGTGAGTCTTATCAAGTTTTACATTCTGATTTGTAGATTGCTAGGTCAATGAATGCATCAAACTTGGTTCAACTTAAGAATGTAAATTGTAACAACCTGACTATGCGAAAGCCAAGATATTACCTAAAGTCTAACACCAAGCAATACTATGAATTAATTTCAAGAATCTTTCATCTAATAACATAAAAACAACGGCTAATAGAATGAATATATATATTTATTGAATCAGAATTCAACAACATATCAAAACTCTAATTATCCAATCATAGTAAATTATTTTTGATAAATTTATCAATAGACTATACCAAGATCATTAGGCAATTACTAATTCAACTCAAATGAAAGGTAATGACTAGTTCATCTATTTAAAAGTGAATAATATGAAGTGAATGAAGTGATCCGTGACTATTCCCTCCCAAGCATGTTGTCCTCATTATTTACCTAAAACAAATAAACACGGCAAGAATGAGTCCACGACTCAGTAAGTACAACAGAATAGTATGAACAACAATGAATAAGAACATGACAGTCACAATATAGAGTAAGAACATGGAATGGTAGAAATCATATGAATGAATGAAATGCATGACCTCTTCTTCTTACCCCGGTATAGCCAGTGAACACCCGTCAATGTTTACTCATGCCCGCATTATCCAAAATACAGGGATCTAAGGTCCGTATGAAGAACATTTCATAACGGGGATTCAATTTGCCCACATTGGAATGGTGGGTCTTACATGCCCATATTGGAATGATGGGTCTTTACATCCCACTCCCGTGGGTGAAACATGAACAGTGATCGAATGAATGAATGAAGTCATGAATATGAAAGACATACTTTTAGGAAGCATGGACTAACACTCATGCAAAAGAATAAGAACAACTGGAATTATTCACAATTCATAGAATTTAATCAATTCAATAGCATCACACACTTTGAACAACCAAAGACAATCATGACCATTCCAACTGCACTTGCCTCAACCGTGCGAAAACTGATGATGTGACAAGGATGCTGCACGCTGAACCACACCATCGCCTGAACAATTTTAACGACCCTAATAAGAGAGTAATTCAGGATATAACATTGCTAGAAACAAGTATTGACATACTACACTCCCTAACGTAGCCCGAAACATCTACTTTCAAAAACAGCGAACTGTCCCAGAATGAGACAGACCCCTTCTAAAATTCATCACTTTCTACAGGATTATCCAAATTCAGTGATCTTTAATCCCCTGGAAATCTTACAAGTTTTCCCACAAAAACCTAGTTGGCAAGGTTCCTAGATTATGGCTTATTCTTCCCCTTTTAAACAGGTTAATAAACCTACATAAATCTCGTTAGATGTTCTGGACAGCGAACTAAAACTAATGTAACTCTTAGCACAGACATCGAAAAAAAGGTGATGTTTATCTTTTTGGAAAGCCTATGAAAATATCTACAACTTTCGTTTTGGTGAGATCCTTAAAGAAAAATTAATTATCTAATTCTTCTTAACCAATTTCTACGATCTGTCAGAATCCCGATAGAAACCTAGAATAGCAACATTGCAAAATTCATAACGCGCGATTCCCAACTCTAAATTGAATGATCCAGGACTCTATGGAAAGACAGCGATGATACCTACAATTCTTTAGGAGATGCCCTAATCAAAATATGCAGTTAACTACCCTAAAAAAGACGATATCTACAGACTGCTAGAATCAATCTACTACCGATCTCGCCTAATCACGAAAATTATACCTCAATCTAATAGGATTGGGAGGATTACCCTTGGAGACTTGCTAGCCCGCTGAGTTCCTAGCTAGGTGTTTCTCCCTCTCCTCTTCTCCTCGCTCAGCCAGCCTCGCTCAGCCGGCCACCAATGGGGGAAGTAGCGGCACCAGGAGACGACGGCGCGGGGAGGTGGAGGTGGCGCAAGACCGGGGAGGGGGAGGATGATGTACTGTAGTAGTATTGTAGCGGTGCGGTACTGTAGCTACAGTGGCGGCTAGGGTTTTCCCCCCTCCTTTTATAGGTGGTCGGCCCCTCATGGGCCTCGTAGGCCAAGGCCCGAGGCCCATGTTGCCGAAGAACTGCAGAAACCCCCCTTTTCTTAATTCTATTTTCTCTTTCTGAACGATGCCTTCCTTAGAATTAAATAGAGTATTACATAAATGCTAAATTTGATAATTAAGGTTGGCTCATGACTCTTATGATGAAAAGTTAAAACTTGTAAATGATGAAATTGAAAAGCTCAAGTTAAGTCAAGTATTTCAAATACTCAAAATAAAACTTGCTCTAATTGTGGATTGCTAGAAGCTATACTTAATTCATACCAGGAAATAATTCAACAAATGCTTTATCATGAGATATCTTCTTGCTCTAACTTTCCTAAAGTTAACATAGAAATAGAAGTTTTGACTAGACAACTTAATGATTTTGCTCAAAAAGAAAGATTGGCTCAGTCTGGTGCTTCTAAGAATCCAGTGAATGAATTTGTTAAATGCACAACTTGTCCCACTCTAGCTAAAGAAAATAAGTATCTTAAGGATACTTTAGAGATATTTTTTTGGCAAGAAATATTTGAATATGATCCTAGACAAGTCAAAAGTGAGTATTAAAAATCATAGCCAAGTATTTAATTTTATTCACCATGCCAAGAATAATCCTCTTAAGGTTGTTAAGCTTCTTGAACCTAGAAAATTTGAAGTAGAATCTAAACTAAAATAAATTATTTTTATATCGACTGGTATTACAAATGACTCATCTACGAAAGTGGGTGCTGTAAAGGCAATAGATACGACTTTTCATCAAGACAAGTATCAATGCACTCATTGTGGTAGAGAGAGTCATTTGGTTCAATTTTGCTTTCAAAAAGTGAAGAAAGAAAAGAAAGACAGGTTAAGAAACATTTCCCATTCTGGAGTGGAGTTTGATCAAGCTACTTTGCTTCCTCTAAACAATTTACTGAAAGTTTAGGAGTCTTTGCAACAGGACTGGTTACACCAGCATCCTTCACGTGGTCAGACCGGCTGGCGGTCAGACCGACACTTCAACGGCGGTCTGAGCGGTAGTGCCCAGAATCTAAATGTTCTTCGTCTCTGCTTGTTGTTGCTCCTGTTCATCGCGTATCTCAGGACTGGTTAACTAAATTTTTATTCTCTAACTCCAGAACTAAGATACTGATTATTGTTCGTGCTTTGTAGGCTCGTCACAAGCGGAAGGAGAACATATGGTTCATTGACTCTGGTTGCTCTTGCCACATGACTAGAGACTCACGATGGTTCTCCTCCCTGACTTGTGTTATCGGTGATGAGATGATTACTTTTGGGACAATGCTCAAAGACGAGTTCTTGCAAGAGCTCACACTCGAGGTTATCGTGTATTCAACTTAGAAACTAACAAAATTACTGAGACTTACGAGGTCACATTTGATGAGGCTAGTCCTGGTACTAGACCCGATAATGCAAGTATACAGATAAATAACGCACCTGAAGACATATTCTATGACTCTGATGATAATGTAATGGTAACCCCGATTCATATTACGATACACGTATCTACACCGATGGAATCTACAACTAGTGGCTCTGCTCCTACCTCCAATGAGATAGCGACCACTACTGTTACACCCATGTCACCAACAACTACACAGGCTCCTATGCATATTCAACGACGTCATCGTTCTAAACAAATGATTGGTGAGTTAGATAAGAGAGTTCTTCGCAACATGTATAACTCGGATGCCTCATATACTCATGCTACTTCTGTTTCCTCTTTTGAACCCGAAGATGTAAGTCACGCTTTATCTGATGAGTTTTGGATTAATGCCATGCATGAAGAACTAGAAAAATTTGAGCGTAATAAAGTCTGGACTTTAGTTTCACTTCCTCATGGTCATAATATTATTGGAACTAAATGGATTTTTAAGAATAAACAAAGTGAGGATGGTGTTGTTATTCAAAATAAGGTTAAACTTGTGGCTCAGGGTTTTACCCAAGTAGAAGGTCTTGATTTTGGTGAAACTTTTGCACGATTAGAAGCTATTAGAATCCTTTTAACATTTGCTGCATCTAAGTGTTTCAGGTTGTTTCAAATGGATGTTAACAGCGCTTTTCTTAATGGTTATATTGAGGAAGAAGTATATGTAAGACAACCACTTGGTTTTAAAAATTCCAAATTTTCTAATTATGTCTACAAACTGTCCAAAGCTTTATATAGTTTAAAACAAGCATCTAGAGCATGGTATGATAGACTTAAATCATATTTTCTTTAAAATGACTTTTCAATGGGTAAGGTAGATAAAATATTATTGTAACACCCTGTTTATGCAAAAGCCAAGATGTTTCCTAAATCCTCCAATACAATCCAATAATATGATCAATCTCTAACACTTTAACAGTAAAGATCAAATTAGGATTCATTCGTAAGAGATCTAGCATATTAATCTTCCTAAATTTCAGCATTAACCATTAACACCAATATCCGATCATGGAAATTCACTCGAAAGAAAACTGTTAAATATTAACTAAAGAGCATGAATCGATAACTAGATTGACCGAGGCGTAACAGTACCCAATAACACTCATCAGGAAAACCATTTATTATTACAATCCAAAACTCCTAATTGCAAGGTTATAACAAATTTATTATTTCATAGGTGAAATGAGTGAGTGCGTCCATGTGTCTACTCCCTCCCAAACATGTCGTCTTCAAGGTTCACCTAAAACAAATAAACACAGCAAGAGTGAGTCCACGACTCAGCATGTACAATAGAATACCATGAACAACAGCGAGTAGAATATGACAAACACACAATGGAACAGAAAATGAAATAGTAGAAATCATATGAATGAATGAATATGCTTGTCCTTCTCTTCTGCTTATACCGGTAAACCGGTGAACACTCGTCGGTGTTCACTCATGCCCGCATTATCCAAAATGTGGGGATTCTAGGCCCGTTTGAAGAATGTTTCAAAACGGGGATCCAAATTGCCCACATTGGAATGGTGGATCTTACATGCCCATGTTGGAACGATGGGACTTCACCACCCACTCCCGTGGGTGAAACATGAATAATGCTTGCAAGAATGAATGCATACAGTGAACATAAACATAATATCAAAGAACCATGATAAATCAATTATGACGGTGAACATGTAAATACTAAAATTATTCATCACACATTCATCGAACCAGCAAGACACATACCAAACACGATAATTCAATTGTACATGCCTTCCGCGCTACGACGTGTTGGGAGGCAAGGATAATACCCTAATCCCGAAGCCTCTTCTCCTACACAATTGAATCACTAACATAAGAACGACATGAAAATAAGACACAACTTGCACCGCTTTAACCCGTCTTCCCAAAACCCAGGGTTTAAATATTGGTTCTACTCAAATTACACGACAGTCTAGCAGAAGGTTGCAATGGATAGCGGTATTAAAACCATCATAACTTTTGCTACGAAATTCGAAAAGGCATGATCTTCGACTCTCTAGAGACATAATGAAATTTTCTACAATAACCTAGCTGGCAATACTTTCCAATTCGGCCAACTTCTGTGTAAAATGATTAGATGAATTTCTGCATCTACAATACGTCAGTCAGAAACTACTGAGGTAGAAGAAAATTCATAACTTTTGATTGGCTCAACCAAAATTCAGGTTCTTTACCAATCTGAAAAGCTTAACGAATTTCATACAACAATAATGTTGGGTGAAATACCTGAATCTGCCCCTAACTTAATCTTATTTGATAAACAAAGTGACTGCTAACATTCATTAGGCTTTCTGGACTGTCGTAATGAAACAACCGTAACTCGTAGACCACACCTCCAAATTGAGTGATCCTGGACTCTATGGAACGCTGAGAACAAGCCCTACAATTATCTAGAAGACCCTATCCCCTGATTCGAATTATAACTCTACGAAATGTGCTGATCAAGTCCAGTGCAGAAATCTGACCTTGATTGGCACTCTGGACAGCAGCGACATGGATGCTCCAATGGAAGTATATCTCGCCGGGAAAATGCTGGACCAGGGGGAGATGACCTTGGGGAAGGGGCTGCGCCAGGAGGAGGGAGAGGAGGCAGGGGCGGCTGCTGTGGGGGAAGGGAGGAGGCGCACAAGGGGGTGGGAGTGGGCGGCCGGGTGGGGAGAGGGGGAAAGGGGGAGGGTGGCTAGGGTTTTGGGGGAGGGCACCCCCCTTTGGCCGGCCGCCTCTTAGGCCACCCTGGGCTGAGGCCTAGAGCCCAGGTTGCCGAGAAAATGCAGAAAACCCCCCATGAAAAAGACAATTTATGGATTTTTGTCTAACTCCCTCTCCAGAGACTTCTTCTAAAATGCCGAATCATTTCGGGGTAGTACAATTATTTACTCTAAAGCATGGCAATGATCTTTTATTTGCTCAGATTTATGTGGATGATATCATCTTTGGTGGTTCCTCTCATGCTGTTGTTTCCAAGTTTTCAGATTCTATGGGCAGGGAATTTGAGATGAGCATGGTGGGAGAACTCACGTTCTTCCTAGGCATTCAGATCAAGCAATCAAAGTTGGGTATTGTTTTCCCCAAACCAAGTACACCATGGATCTCCTTCGTTGCTTCGACTTGAGGATAAGTAAACCAGTTTCAATACCAATGGGATCCACTGCAGTGTTAGACGCTGACGAGGATGGAGAGACTGTTGATCAAAAAGAATACAGAAGCATGATTGGTTCACTTCTGTGTCTCACTGCTTCAAGACCAGATATTCACTTTGCTGTATGTCTATGTGCTCGCTTTCAAGCTTCCCCACGTGTTTCACATCGCTAGGCAGTTAAGCGAATTTTTAGATATCTTCAGTCATGTAACACCCTGGCTATTCAGAAGCCAAGATGTCACGCAAAACCTAATAAATACTAAGAATGCACAACAATATCGGGTTAAACAGGCTTAGATAACAAATTTCCATAAGGAACAACGATAAACGATTAACAGTTTCATGAGAAGGAATAGAAACATTCATAGTAAAACGTTCGATGGGAGATTACCAAAATTGGATTATTACAATTTAGAAATTTAACAAATAGTTGACATGAATGAAAGATAACAATATTATTTCTGATTTGATAAAGGTGATGTGTAGCATGCTGGACTACCCCTCAAAAGGTCTTGCCTTCCTCCTTATTTACCTAAATAAAACAAACAAAGCAAGGATGAGACAAAGACTCAGCAAGTACTTTAACAGACAACAGAAACATTAATCGAACAAAGAAAATCACAGTCTGCTTATGAAAAATATCTCTGAACATATATGGATATGAATGAAATGGAATAATGTAATGAAGAAATGGACTGCTCACAACTTATACCGGTATAGTGAGTGACACACCCGTCGGTGTTCACTTAAGCCCGTACTTAACAAAGTACGGGGATCTCAAATACCGTATGAAGAATATTTCATACGGGTGTCCAATATTGCCCACATTGGAGTGGTGGGTCTTACGTGCTCATTCTGGAATTGATGGGGCTTACAAATTTCCACTCCCGTGGTTCAAATGAATCGATGCATGAACATAATGCATTTTCATAAAATGAACGTCTATCACACGTCAATAGAGAGTAATACATGGCATACCAAAAAGTCATGAAAACAAGTCTAGTGGTACAGTCACAAGCAATATCGTCATTGAATAATAACAGTCAAGGTACTTGCCTTCCGCGCTGTGACGTGTTAGGAGGCAACGATGGTGTTTCTCCACTCACTGCCCCACCGCCTACACAAATAATTAATCGAAATAAGACTAACAAGACATGATGTGATACAAGCATTTTACCATAACCCTCTAACTAACCAAACATAAACAATGGCTCAAAATGATGTCCTAACTAATCAGCCCAATTTCAGCACTTCTAATCAGCAGTACGAGAAAAATCGTAATTAAATATATGTGACTCATAATGACTTGAAACCAGTGCTCAAATACTCTTAACGCACCAGGCTACGAAACTCTAGCTGATGGGGTTCTTTGATTCGGTCAAACTAGTGGCCTAAACAACAGTTGAAAGCAACTGACAGACATCTGTCCAGATTGCAGAACAGTAGCAAATAAAATGATGTAACTTTCAATATACTGATCCAATTGAGGTGATATTTATCAACATGGAAAGATAATTTAAAGGGCTACAATAACCTATTTGGGTAGAGGTTCTGAATCTGAATATAACTAGATCAAAACCGAGGGACAAACCGACAGTCCTAAGTTCTCAGACAGACAGAACAACGTGCGATTATAAATTCATATCTCCTAAACAGTAAGGCGGAATCACGTGATCTCGGTGCCAAAAGAAAGCTAACGACCTCAGTAACAAAACTCCAGAAAGCGCAAATACCAGATTCTGCATCTATGACGCCAAAACATGGCGTACAACACACTGGACAAATTGCATCTACAACCAGAGGCAGAACAAATCTACTAATCAACTCAAATTCTCGCCTCTTAAGGAATCAAACCGCGAGGAGAGACTGTGGTTACCCTTGTAGACTGGTACGACGATGTTGATCTGCTTCCCAAAGGTCTCCCTCCCTTCTCTTCTCGTCCCTCTCGAATGGCCGGCCACCGAGAGACGACGAAAGGCTAATGACGACGCGGGGAAAGGAGATGCCAGAGGGGATATTAGGGAGAAGCGCCGGGGATCACCAGAGATGGCACCACCACAGCGAGGACACGCCAAGGAGCAGCAAGGGAGCCGGCTATGGGGTGGGGAGGTGGCGGCTAAGGAGGAAGGAGTGGGGGAAGTGGGGGCGGCTAGGGTTAGGGGCGCCCCCCCCCCCCACCCTTCACTTGGTCGGCCTCCACATGGGCCACCTGGGCCGCGGCTCGTGGCCCAGGTTGTCGAGAAAATTCCAAAAACCCCCCTCCTTGCACAGGTATTTCCATTTCTTTAACTGTCTTTTCTTTCTCAACTTCTCTCGAGTTACCCGATTCGATTCCGGAATATTACATTCTACCCCCCTTAACAGGATTCGACCTCGAATCCTCGCATCTATCTACTAGAAAGAAAATGCGATCTGGATTTAATCAAACTTAAACACTCACCAGAGATAAACAGGTCTGGATATTACTCTCGCATGCGGGACTCTAGCTCCCAAGTGGCTTCTCTCTCAGACTGATGAGACCAAAGAACCTTAACATATTTGGGGTTTTGTTCCTCGTAACTCGCTCGATTCCTCTAATATTTTCACTGGCCGGGACTCGATGGTAAGATCTTGTGCAATGATCAAAGGCTCCAAGGGAATAACATGGTCTGGATCTCTCAGGAATTTCCTCAACATCGATACATGAAACACATTGTGAACCCCACTCATGGAATCGGGAAGGTCCAAATGGTAAGCTAGTTTTCCAAGTCGTGCCACGATTGGAAATGGTCCAACATACCTTGGGCTAAGCTTCCCTTTAGTGCTGAACCGCACCACGCCTTTGGATGGCGATACTCTCAACAGAACTTTGTTCCCCACCTCGAATTCTAAATCTCGCCTTCTGACATCTGCGTAGCTCTTCTGTTGGCTCTGTGCAGCCAACAAATTCTGCCTAACTTCTGCCACTCTAGCCACTGTTTGCTGAACCCAGTCGGGACCCAAGACTGCCCGCTCACCAACCTCATCCTAACACAACGGGGACCAGCACTTACGTCCATAAAGAACCTTGAATGGTGCAGCTCCAATACAGGCGTGATAACTGTTGTTATAAGCAAACTCTGCCAATGCTAAATGGTCTTCCCGATTTTCCTTCCAGGATAAAACACAACACCTGAGCATATCCTCTAATGTCTGAATGGTGCATTCAGACTGACCATCTGTTCGGGACGGCTGCACTCAAATACTCTGCAAACTCTCCTGCACTTAGAAACAAACTTGGCATCTCGATCAGAAACAATGATCTTTGGCACCCCGTGCAACCGCACAACTTCTCGTACATAAAGAGGAGCCAAATCGCTTGCTGAATTGGTTGTACGAATAGGAATAAAATGTGCAGACTTACTGAACCGGTCCACAATGACCCAAATAGCGTCCTTTCCTCGCTGCGTGCGAGGTAAACCTACCACGAAATCCATGGATATGTCATCCCACGGCCAAAAAGGTACCTCCAAGGGTTGCAACAGTCCTGCTGGTCGCTTGTTGTAATACCTCATAAATCCAGCTAGTTCGTATAGTTGGAAGTTAGTCGAAAACGAGATTTAAAAGTTTCCGGAATCGCATTCGGTAAAAAGAAAGAAGTCGAGGGAGAAAAAGAAATAGTTTTCACGGAAATTCTAATTTGCGGGGGTTATCGTGATTTTCCGGCAACTTTGGGCCGCATCCGCGACCCAGAGGCCCAAGAGAGCGGCCGGCCCATGAAGTGGCCGCCATAAAGGGGGCGCCACTCCCCAAACCCTAGCCGCCCCCATCCTCCCCACCTAGCCGCCACCCTCCCCTCCACCCTCCATTGCCGGCGCCTCCTCCCACAGGTTGGCGCGCCTCCTCCCTTGGTGACCGCCATTGGTGCTCCCGGTTGGTCTCCAAGATCCTCGGCGCTCCTCCTCCGCCCTCCGGCTGGGCCGCTTTCCTCGCCGGTTGTTCGCTGTGGTGTGGCGGCCAAGGAAGAAGAAGGGAGACCAGCGGGGAGTGGTTCTTCATCGTGATACGGGTCTTCAAGGGTAACGAGCACCCTGGTTATTTTTTTGATCGATTTTTGTTGCGGTAGAGACCATTTGATTCGCGTCGGATTAGAGTTCCAGAAATTACAGATTGGATCAGAATGTTGCGCGGCTTGTTACGGTACTTTAGAGGCCGAATTTGGGGTTTTTCCCTTCTAGATATTTGTTCCTGGTTTCGTTAGCTTTCTTTTGGCACCAAGATCAGGAAAATCTGATCAGTAGTTTGGGAGATATGAATTTTTGAATATGAACTGTCCAATCTGTCTGAAAACTGAGGTCAGTAGGTTTGTCCCTCGTTTTTGTTCAAATTAGAGGCCGAATCAGAATCTTCACCCAACTAAGTTATTGTAGCTCTAGAAATTATCTTTCCAAGTTAATAAATATCATTCCATTTGGATCCGTAGGCTAAAAGTTACACTATTTTCTTTACTGCTGATCTGTTTTCTGGACAGACGTAGATGGGTTGGGTTTAGCAGTTAATTAGCCCTCTGTTTTGGCCGAATCAGGGGATTCCGCCAACTAATGTTTTGTAGCCTGATCAGTTAAGAATCAGTGAGCACTGGTTTCAGGTCTTTTAGAGTTACAGATAATTAATGGCGAATTGTCTCGTGCAACTGCCCGTAGATCGATAATCTGGACTTTTGGTGTAGATGTCAAAATTGAACCCTTGGGATGGGTGGGTTGATTAGAGAGCATCGTAGAAAATTTGTAGCTGTACCATATTCTATTATCCGTAATACGTGGCAATGCTTGTGTAGGCGGTGAGACGGTGGGTGGAAGGACACCTTCGTTGTTTCCCAACACGTCACAACACGGAAGGCAAGTGCAATGTTCAATTTGTGTGAATTCGTTGATTTCATGATAACTTGATAAATTATGAATATTCCTGTGATTTGAGTTTGATGTGGTAGAGTTCAATACCTTATTCGATGATACATTGAGTTGAATGCCAAGTTATGCTTTTCATTCCATGCATACATAATTCATTGTCATTCCACGGGAGTGGAAACTTGATTAAGTCCCATTAATTCCAATATGGGCATGTAAGACCTACCATTCCAATGTAGGCGCTTTGGACATTCCGTATGAAACGTTCTTCATACTGACTTGGATCCCCGCTCTTGGTTAAGAGCGGGCTTAAATGAACACCGACGGTGTGTCACTAGTTATACCGTATAAACATGTGTAAAGTCCATTCTCCTTCAATGCATTCATTCATTCATACCATGCTTTCTTAAATTCATGAAGTAAATGATGTACTTGGAAAATTGTTCGATTCAAGATTCTTTGTGAATGTATATGTTGTGCTTCTTTGAGTTTCAACTCACTCTTGCTTTTATTTATTTTAGGTGAATTCGGTGAAAGCAGATTGCTAGCGGGAGGGTGTAGTCCAGCACGTTCCATGCACATGAATAAAACATTCATTCGTTAAAACTCTATTTACGTTTCTTCAGTTTTATTTATAATGTAATGGACTGTAATAATTGTCACTTGGAGGTTCATTATTATCGTTTTGGTTAATTCTTGTTTAAATTTATAGATGAACTGTTATTAAGCTATAGATTGTTATCTTGGTTAATCGTTTCTTTAGCATTGAATGCGATGTTAATCTTATGAATTGGATATTAGGTTGTCTTGTTAGGTGACATCTTGTCTTCCGAATAGACAGGGTGTTACAGTTGGTATCAGAGCGGGCTTCAGGTCCGTGGTGAATAGATTGATAACATTTACTAAAACTAGTTTAAGGTTGTCAACATAAACTAAAATTTGTCAACAGTTTATTAATTTAAAACTTGACACACTGTGCACAGTAGGAAGGGTTGGGTATAACTTTGCTTCCGCATTTCTTTCAAGTCATTCCCTTATGTTCTGATTATTGAATTGTTTGATCTTTTGTGTGGTGGTGTTTAGATGGCGAGAGGCCGTGGCCGTGGTCGTCCACCGGTCCGTGGTCGGGGTTGGGACGCGTCGTGTGTCTTCTTCTCGATCGAGGAAGGCTTTGAGGCGCCACGGAGGAGATTGCCTCGGCGCTCCTCGGCCGCAGAGCCTCCTATTGTGTCTGCAGAACTTATCCGTAACCTTATGAGAGAGAACCGGCTACTCGCCAAAGAATCGCAGACGGCCATTCTGCGCAGCAATGCACCGTGGCGTAACTCGTTGCGCTTCGCTCCACCCGAGGTTAGGATGAATCTTCGGGAGTGGATGTCGCTTCGATTGGACTCTTTTGATGGAGCTGGCACACCGGTCCAGGCTGCGGATTGGTTGAGATATATGGAGCGTCAGTTTGGGGCATTAGAGCCGACGCCGCAGAGGGCGCGTTCGTGGCTTTTCGCTTGAAGGTCAAGTCGACATCCGTGGGAAGGAGTTACGTCTTCCGGACTCCGCTTCAGTGGTCCTGCCACTTGGGAAGTGTTCGTGGAGAAATTCAGGACGCAATTCTATCCAGACTCCTTTGTTGAGAAGATGGAACAAACACTGTTGACTTTTGAGCAAGGAAAGATGACGGTATCTGAGTACGAGGCTGGGTTCAATAACCTGGTGCGCTTTGTACCAGCGGTGGCGAATGATGATAATGAGAAGGCTAAGAGGTTCCGGCGGGGCCTCAACCAAGAGTATCGCCAGATTCTGAGGGCGACAGGACTGCGTGATTTCAGCTCGGTGGTCGAGCAAGCTAGAGGAATGGAGTTGGAGAAAGGTACTGCTCCGCAAAGTCAGGCTGCTGTTAGTTCTGCCACTACTGGCAATTTCGGTGGTGGGCAGAAACGGAGTTTTGGTGGAGGGAATGGGTCTTTTCAGCGACCCGCTCCCAAGAGGTTTCAGAAGGGTCACAACACTCTGTCCGTCTGATGGCGGCGCTTCCTCTTGGCGCCCTGTCCTTTGTCTTCCATTCCATCGATGCGTCTGCTTCGGACAAGGCATGAAATGTTTCCGTGTGGTGAGGAGCATCGAGCTTGAGTGTTCCTTCAGGGGTCATGTCGTCATTGTGGTCGGGATGGCCACAAAGCGTCGGTTTGCAAGCGAGACCCGTGAGTATCATCGGTGGGAGCCTGCTCGGCCTTCATCTTCCAGCGTTCACGGTGGTTCGGTTCGACTCTGGCGTGGTCTCGCACTACGCTTCCTGTGGTGGATTCCTCCTTTAGTGGTTCCTCGGCACCTCCAGCAGGTTCTATTGGAACCCGCTCCGCCGCACCTCCGCCGCCTGTTGCTCCCGCAATGTTTTGGGCACCCTTCGCAGAGTGTCGAGCTTCCTCGCCTCGACGCCGCCAGAGTCTCGCCATGCCCACCTGCATACTATGAGGCGACCGGACGTGGTGACAGTACTTTACTAGTTGACTCGCATGATGCTTTCATATTGTTTGATTACGTGCTACATATTCGCTTGTGTCCCTAGAGTTTGTCGGAAGAGCGAGTTTGAGTCTGCAGCTCATCTCTCGAGTCCGTGGTAGCCGGGCTTCTCGGGGGTCTTATTTCGGCTCTGATTTGTCCGGCCGTTCTATTGATATCGATGGGGAGGTTTTCACTGCTAACCTTATAGTGATTCAATTGGCACCTTTTGATGTCATTCTGGGGATGGACTGGTTATTCCAATACCGGGCCAAGATCTGTTGCTTCTGGAAGACGGTGACTCTGCAAGCTCCTTCCGGTGAAGAACTGGTATTCCAGGGGAGTGCACCGTCGATTCAAAGATTCGTGGCCGCTAGTCTGCACCCTAGCCGCCGTGCATCAACCTATGGATTGCTTTGGTCCCTCAATGAAAAGATTGGCTCTTCATTGCGTATTGAGGAGATACCAGTTGCGAATGAGTTTTCTGATGTTTTCCTGCGAATCGCTCGATGCCTCCGTGACGGAGAGTGGAGTTCGGATTGATCTTATTCCGAACGCGACCAGATCGATGTCTCCTTATCGGTTGGCACGACCATTTCAAGAGGAATTGAAGAAACAGTTGGGCGACTGTTGTCCAAGGATATGATTCGCGTAGCATCTCACCTTGGGGAGCACACTGCTTTTCACCAAGAAGAAGGATGGCGATTGGCGCATGTGTGGATTATCGGGCTCTTAACCAAGGAACGTGAAGAATAAATATCCATTACCCGTGACGAGGATCTCTTCGACCAATTGAAGGGGGCCAAAATATTCTCAAGATTGACCTTCATCGAGGTACAATCGATTCGTGTCCGGAGCGGGACATCGAGAAGACAGCTTTTTTCCATGAGGTATGGCCATTATGAGTACAAAGTTATGTCTTTTGGACTGACGAATGCTCCTGCAGTTTTCATGGAGGCCATGAACAGTATGCTACACCAATACCTCGATGATTTTGTTGTCGTATTTATTGACGATATCTTGATCTATTCCAAAACGGAAGAGGATCACGCTCGACATTTGAAGTTGGTACTTGAAACACTGAGAAAGAACCAATTCTATGCCAAATTGAAGAAGTGCGAGTTCTGGATTTCTGAGGTGGGGTTTCTAGGCCATGTTATCAACCAAGATGGTATATCAGTTGATCCTAGCAAGATCTCTACGGTGGTAGAGTGGGCAAGAATAACCAATGTCAAGGAGGTGAGGAGTTTTCTGGGATTAGCGGGTTATTACCTAAGTTTAGTGGAAGGTTTCTCCATTATTGCTAGACCAATGTCCCACCGACACGTAAAGGAGTTAAATTTCAGTGGTCGGAAGCATGTGAGCGCAGTTTTTGTGCATTAAAGGAAAGATTGGTGACTGCTCCGATTTTGACTCTTCCCGAGCCCGGGAAGCGGTTCACCATTTATTCAGATGCGTCGATAGTTGGTCTCGGATGTGTACTTATGCAGGAGGGCAAAGTGATTGCTTATGCGTCGCGAGTTGAAGAAGCATGAGCAGAATTATCCGACTCATGATCTCGAGTTGGCTGCAGTGGTTCTTGCTTTAAAAATCTGGCGCCATTATTTGTACGGCGAGTCTTGTGACATCTTCACTGATCACAAGAGTTTGAAATATATCTTTACCCAGAAGGATTTGAACCTGAGACAGAGGAGATGGTTAGAACTGATTAAGGACTATGATCTCACAATTGGTATCATCCGTGCAAGGCAAACGTGGTAGCGGATGCTTTGAGTCGCAAGGCGACACCATCTACTGCCAGTTGTCTTATCGCTGATTTTGAGCGTATGGATATTTCCTATTGTTTTGCGGGTACCGCCCAGGCGGAGACTCGGTTGCTTTTAGAGTTAGCACTTCCGGATCAAGTGCGAGAAGCACAGCAGCATGACCAGATGTTTCAGCGGGTGAGAAAGCGTTGTATTGAGGGCAAGCAAGGCCATTTCAGTATAGATGAGGCTGGTACGTTACGGTTTAAAGGCCGCCTCTGTGTTCCCAGGAGGCTCGAGTTAAGGATGAGATTACGAAAGAGGCACATCAGCGTCGTATCTGATGCACCACGGAGAGACCAAGATGTACAAAGATCTAAAGAGAAACTTACGTGGAAGAGGATGAAGGTTGATATTGCACAAGTATGTAGCATCTTGTGGAGTCTGTCGTGAGTCAAGGTCGAACATAAACGGCCAGTGGGATTGCCGCAACCATCGGAGGTCCTGTGGCCGTGGGATGATATATCAATGGATTTTGTAGTCGGTTTACCTCGCACACAACGAGGAAGGATGCTATTTGGGTCATTGTGGACCGGCTCGATGAAGTCTGCTCATTTTATTCCTATCCGCACAACAAATTCGCAAGTGATTTGGCTCCTCTTTATATGCGGGAAGTAGTGCGGTTGCGAGTTCAAAACTATTATTTCGATCGGGGCAAAATTTGTCTCCAAGTTCGGGAGAGTTTGCGAGTGCCATGGGCACACAAATCGCCTTAGCACGACCTTTCATCCCCAAACGGATGGACAATCTGAGCGCACTATTCGGACATTGGAAGATATGCTCAGTGTTGTGTTTTATCCTCGAAAGGAAGTTGGGAAGAACATTTATCGTTGGCGAAGTTTGCTTATAATAACAGCTTATCATGCCAGATATTCGAGCGCACCATTCGAGGTTCTTTATGGACGTAAGTGCGAGTCCCCGCTGTGTTGGGATGAGGTTGAGAGCGGGCGCTTTGGGTCCCGATTGGGTTCAACAAGCGATGACTAGAGTGGCCGGGTTAGGCAAAATCATTGGTGCTCGAGTCGACGTAAGAGCTACGCAGATGTCGGAAAGCGGGATTTGGAATTCAAAGTGGGTGACGGTTCGCTGAGAGTGTCGCCATCCAAAGGTGTGGTGCGGTTTGGCACCAAAGGTAAGCTTAGTCCAAGGTATGTTGGACCTTTCCAATCGTGGCGCGAATTGGAAAACTAGCTTACCGCTTGGACCTTCCCGACTACGTGAAAGGGGTCCACAATGTGTTTCATGTGTCCATGTTGCGGAAATTTTTGAGGGATCCAGACCATGTTATTCCTTTGGAGCCTTTGATTATTGAGCAAGATCTTACTATCGAATCCCGACCGGTGAGAATATTAGAAGAAGCGAACGGTTCCGAGGAACAAGACCTCAAGTATGTTAAAATCCTTTGGTCTCATCGACCAAAGAGAGGCTACTTGGGAGTTGGAGTCCCGCATGCGAGAACAATACCCCGACCTGTTCACTTCAGGTAATTATTTAAGTTGTTCATCTTTCTTTCTCAAAGTTGCTACGTAAATTCGAGGTCGAATCTTTTCTAAGGGGGATAGAGTGTAATACCTCATAAATCCAAATAGTTCAGATAGTTGGAAGTTAGTCAAAACGAGATTTAAAAGTTTCCTAATCGCATTCAGAAAAGAAAGAAGTCGAGGAGAAAAAGAAATAGTTTTCGTCGGAAATTCTAATTAGCGTGGGGTTATCGTGATTTTTGGCAACCTGGGCCGCATCCGACCCAGAGGCCCAAGAGGGGGCCGCCGCCCATGAAGTGGCCGGCCATAAAGGGGGCGCCACTCCCCCCAAACCCTAGCCGGCCCCCATCCCTCCCCACCTAGCCGCCACCACCTCCCCTCTCCACCCTCCATTGCCGGCGCCTCCTCCCTGGTTGGGCGCCGCCTCCCTTGGTGGCCGCCATTGGTGCTCCCGGTTGGTCTCCAAGATCCCGGGCGCCCTCCTCCGATCTGTCCTCCGTGGGCCGCTTTCTCGCCGGTTGTTCGCTGTAGTGTGGCCGGCCAAGGAAGAAGAAGGGAGACCAGCGGGGAGTGGTTCTTCATCGTGCTACGGGTCTTCAAGGGTAACGAGCACCCCGGTTATTTGTTTGATCGATTTTTGTTGCGGTAGAGACCATTTGATTCGCGTCGGATTAGAGTTCCAGAAATTACAGATTGGATCAGAATGTTGCGCGGCTTGTTACGGTACTTTAGAGGCCGAATTTGTGGTTTTGCCCTTCTAGAGATTTGTTCCTGGTTTCGTTATCTTTCTTTTGGTACCAAGATCAGGAAAATCCGATCAGTAGTTTGGGAGATATGAATTTTTTAATACGAACTGTCCAATCTGTCTGAAAACTGAGGTCAGTAGGTCTGTCCCTCGTTGTTGTTCAAATTAGAGGCCGAATCAGAATCTTCACCCAACTAAGTTATTGTAGCTCTCGAAATTATATTTTCAAGTTGATAAAGATCATTCCATTTGGATCAGTAGGCTAAAAGTTACACCATTTTCTTTACTGCTGATCTGTTTTCTGGACAGACGTAGATGGGTTGGGTTTAGCAGTTAATTAGCCCTCTGTTTTGGCCGAATCAGGGGATTCCGCCAACTAATGTTTTGTAGCCTGATCAGTTAAGAATCAGTGAGCACTGGTTTCAGGTCTTTTAGAGTTACATATAATTGATGGAGAATTTTCTCGTGCAACTGCCCGTAGATCGATAATCTGGACTTTTGGTGTAGATGTCAAAATTGAACCCTTGGGATGGGTGGGTTGATTAGAGAGCATCGTAGAACACTTGTAGCTGTACCATATTCTATTATCCGTAATACGTGGCAATGCTTGTGTAGGCGGTGAGACGGTGGGTGGAAGGACACCTTCGTTGTTTCCCAACACGTCACAACACGGAAGGCAAGTGTAATGTTCAATTTGTGTGAATTCGTTGATTTCATGATAACTTGATAAATTATGAATATTCCTGTGATTTGAGTTTGATGTGGTAGAGTTCAATACCTTATTCGATGATACATTGAGTTGAATGCCAAGTTATGCTTTTCATTCCATGCATACATAATTCAGTTGCTGTCCACGGGAGTGGAAACTTGATTAAGTCCCATTAATTCCAATATGGGCATGTAAGACCTACCATTCCAATGTAGACAGTTTCGGACATTCCGTATGAAACGTTCTTCATACGGACTTGGATCCCCGCTCTTGGTTAAGAGCGGGCTTAAGTGAACACCGACGGTGTGTCACTAGTTATACCCCAGTATAAACATGTGTAAAGTCCATTCTCCTTCAATGCATTCATTCATTCATACCATGCTTTCTTAAATTCATGAAGTAAATGATGTACTTGGAAAATTGTTCGATTCAAGATTCTTTGTGAATGTATATGTTGTGCTTGGTTGAGTTTCGACTCACTCTTGCTTTTATTTATTTTAGGTGAATTCCAAAGAAACAGTTGCTAGCGGGAGGGTGTAGTCCAAAGACGCTCCATGCACATGAATAAAACATTCATTCGTTAAAACTCTATTTACGTTTCTTCAGTTTTATTTATAATGTAATGGACTGTAATAATTGTCACTTGGAGGTTCATTATTATCGTTTTGGTTAATTCTTGTTTAAATTTATAGATGAACTGTTACTAAGCTATAGATTGTTATCTTGGTTAATCGTTTCTTTAGCATTGAATGCGATGTTAATCTTATGAATTGAATAGTAGGTTGTCTTGTTAGGTGACATCTTGTCTTCCGAATAGACAGGGTGTTACACTTGTGCTCAGCTTTGACCCGCTGGCACACCCCACATGACGCCACATATTGTGCGATATCAATTTTTATCTGTTTCCACCAGAAACTCTTCTTTAAATCTTTATACATCTTGGTCTCACCAGGGTGTACGGTATAAGGAGTACGATGGGCCTCCTTCAAAAGCTCATCTTTCATCTGAGCCTCTTGTGGAACACAGAGGCGACCTTTAAAACACAAAGTATCAGACTCGTCCACACTGAAGTGGTCTTGCTTGCCCTCAGCACAACGCTTCCTCACTCGCTGGAGCATCTGGTCATGCTGTTGTGCTTCTCTCACCCGATCTGGAAGAGCTGACTCTAGAAGCAACTGAGTCTCGGTCTGGG
Source organism: Hsuehochloa calcarea (assembly GCA_036346395.1). Taxonomy (NCBI): domain Eukaryota; kingdom Viridiplantae; phylum Streptophyta; class Magnoliopsida; order Poales; family Poaceae; genus Hsuehochloa; species Hsuehochloa calcarea. The sequence goes on along the minus strand of CM070611.1, from coordinate 20,242,089 downwards.
CGGTACCCACAAAGCAGAAGGAAATATCCATACGCTCAAAATCAGTGATAAGACAACTAAGAGTAGGAGGTGTCGCCTTACGACTCAAAGCATCTGCTACCACATTAGCCTTACCAGGATGATACTGAATGGTAAGATCATAATATTTGTTAAACTCTAGCCATCTCCTATGTCTCAAATTCAAGTCTTTCTGGGTAAAGATGTATTTCAAACTCTTGTGATCAGTGAATACATCACAAGATTTGCTGTACAAATAATGGCGCCAGATCTTCAAAGCGTGAATCACTGCAGCAAGCTCTAAATCATGAGTAGAATAATTCTGCTCATGTTTCTTCAACTGTCTCGATGCATAGGCAATCACCTTGCCATCCTGCATGAGTACACAACCAAGTCCAACTATGGACGCATCTGAATAGATGGTGAACCGCTTTCCAGGCTCAGGAAGAGTAAGAATTGGAGCAGTCACCAACCTATCTTTCAAAGTGCAAAAACTGCGCTCACATGCATCAGACCACTGGAACCTAACACCTTTCTGTGTTGTAACAACCCAAAATTTAGCTTTTCAAAAATCTTTCGAGTAGTTTAGGTCCCTGAAAAATTTCACTAATTTTATTTGAATTAATAAAGTTTAATTGGAATTTTTCTAAATTAAAAATATTGAGTTTGACTAATATAAACATCAATTAAATAAAAATCTATTTTATTTGGCTTCCTTGTGTTCCCAGGAATTTTCTGGTATTTTTGGAGATTTTTCTGGATTTATTTATTATTTATTCTATCTTATCGATTTGTTTCCTTTTAATTAAAATCCGAAAATCAGTTTGTTTTCTCTCTCCTCCCACATGAACAGTACCATGAGGTACTGTTCATCTGATTTTTCCGGGCGCACGTCCAGAAACCGAACCGCCGGTCGAACGAACTCTGCGTCGTTTTCGTTTCAACTCTAATCTTCAAATTTCTATATCTTTTCGCTCGGTGTATATAAATGTGAGCCGTCTACGCCCACGCGTCCGTATCGACGTCCTCTTCCAATCCCCTGATTTGGTTTCCTCCGAATCGATTTGTGTTCATCGTAGTTCGCGGAATACGGAGTTCGTCCCAAAGGCCTTCTCCAGCGAGTTTCTCCTCCGTCCGACGTCCATCGGGAGAACCGTCTGTGGCGTTTGGATTCGCGTCGTCGTGCTCTACGTCATGGTACCAGCCCCTTCGCCCGAAGTTCGCTGGGATTCCGCCTTCCGTCTTATCCCAACCGTATTCTTCGCGTATTCCGCTTCCTCGGTGAGTATTTCTCAAATCTGACCGCACCATCGCGTCCGGCTCGTCGTTTCCTTTCTGTTTTGACCCCTCGCCGCCGCCGCGTCGCCTCCTACCGCGTCCATCCTGTGCGCCATGCACTTTGTACACTATTCATGTAGGCATGTCCAGAACGTAGCTTTTCTACGGGTGATGTTCTCTGGTTCGTTCGTTTATCCTTTTCTGTGTATATTTGATTCACTTGTCATCCAATGAATCCAGCAATGCATTGATTCTTCTCTTATTTTTGTTTCTCTCTATCTTGTGCTTGCTGCCTCCATGCGCACGCAACCAGGTCGACGCCCCTGCATTCTCTCTGGACAACGCATACAAATCACCAACACAGAGGCTCTCCTTTCTTTCCTCTCTTCCATGCGGTCCAAGGTAAATATTTTTCCAATGTGCTTCTCTCGACCATGAAAGCAATAAGCATAGGTCTGCACAAGATGCATGTGCGCCACAAAACAAAGACCTTCTGATGTGTGGCCTTTCGCCATCCAATCAATTCAATCTATATATTATTTCTTTCTCTCTATGAAGAATGGGCCCATATGGTAGTACAAGGAAGTAATTTCCTTTCTCTTACATATTGACCCCACTTGTCATCCATCATCCAAGCCTATATATATATATGTATTGTACGTATACATGTGTGTGTGTGTGTGTGTATATATATATATATATGTATGTACGAATGTATATATATGTATACATGTATGTATGCATGTATATATATGCATGTACGTATGTATGTATATATGCGTGTACGTATGTATGTATATGTATATGTATATATGTATGTATGTATATGTATATATGTATATGTGCGTATGTACGTGTGTATGTATATCTTCTCTCACTTCCAGATTGACCCCACATGTCATCCTTCCAAAATAAAAACCTTAATTGTTTATCTCTTTTACATGCGGGTCCCGCGTGTCAGTCAACCTTGGTCAACCCTCCTCCATGAGCTTGGTCCACCATGGACTAGCATATCTCTGTGGACCTGGTCCATAGACCAGTGGCCCACATGTCATCCCCTAATCCTATTTTTGAGAATTAATTTAATTCTTAAAAATTCTTTTATCTTATTGGTCCCACAGTCGCTCTCTCTGCCTTTTTCTGGAATTATTTTTAATTCTAGAAATCCATAAACATCAGTCGGTCCCACCTGTCATACACTCATCCATTCTCTAATATTTTTGGAATAGAATATTCTGAGAATATTCCACTTGTCAGCTTCTCTCTTCCTTTTTATTTTCATCATTCCATGTGAATCTCAAACTTCTAAAAGTCATATCTTCTTCATCTGAATTCCGATCGAACCCATTCAAATTCCTACATTTATCTAAATTCAATATCTATCTTCTAGTACCTTTCAAATTCAATTTAGAGTTTATTTGATTTATCTTTTTGAATTTAGTTTGTCTTTTCGTTTTCTTTATCGTTAGACGATGAAGTGCTGGAATCGTCCGAAGGAGCTGAAGATCAAGGAAGTAGAAGATTGAAGATAAATAAGACCATCATTGCTAGAGCAAGGCAAGTTATACCTTTGATCATCTTGCACCTAGTTTTCAAACTACTTTGTTTCAATGTATTGCATTCTATTTCAAGTATTTATTTAAATGCTTTTGGGATAGTTATTAATCCAATTTGTTATATCCACCTTGTCTATTGTATGCCATAATCTTTTGTCACCCTAGGTTGGTTCATTATTAGTTGGTATTATCGTAGCACCAACGTGGGTTGGTTAGATACGAGTAGGTTGCTTAGCCATGCCACGAGTCATCATTTCATGAGAGTTGCAATTATAAACTTGACTAAGTGATTATGGAACTGTGCGATGAAACTGTGTGTGTTGTGTGCTGTTACTCGTGATGGCATGTGTTGCACTTAATCAACAGGGTGGGAAAAGATTTGGACTGAGGCAAGTGGTGGATTCGGTGTGAATGGTGGAGCTGTGTGCTATAAACTTTGTGATTTGGGAAAAGCTGAAAGTCTTGCCTTGGTCAACTAAGGACTTAACTTTGTGCGCCATTGAACTGAGCCTTACTGTGCGACCACATGCCTAGTATGGGCTGGGCCTAACTTAGTAAGTTATGGATTTTCGATATTATTACTCAGGTTGTATTTTAAGGTTTGTGATGGGCTGGAGGTGTGTTACTATGTGGGCACATCGCGGGACGGTTCGCCGCTTCCCTGTCCAACAGTGTGTGTTATGCCGAAGCGCTGTGTTTGGGTTGGTATGACGGTAAAGCACACTGGGAGTAATAATACTTGAGATGAAGTCTTTGAAAGGTTTTGTTGTGATCAACTCTGATCCGTTGGTTACATCTTGTGGGTAAAGTGTACAAACTCTGCATAGTATTTAAACCAATCTATTCGAATAGCCACGTCCTCGGTTATGGACATGCTCGGGAATTTCACACGAGGGGTAGATTTTCATAAAACAAATGGGAAGGGTCAGCTGTGTGAGGCAACTTGTGCAGCTGTGTGAATAACTTGATTAGACTGTGTGTCCTTTATGAAATCAAATGTTAAATTAATAGCCTTTATTTGTTTTCAATTACGTTTCAATCTATTATCTGTATTCAATTGCAAATGTTGCATTTCTGCAAAATAACCACAGAAGCCATTCCTTTGGAATAAACCATCATCTATAAATTGCATTCTGTGGTATGACTTGCGAGTACAGTGTGTACTCATACTTACTATAAACAATCAACAGAAGTGGAAGAATCATCAGTCAACAAGGTCTACTTCAAGTATCGTGGAGAACTAGGTTGCGCTACCCGACCGACACTGTGGGCATATGGATGGGCTTCACTGAAGTTATTACGTTACGTTCCGCTGCAATTTATTGAGCTATTTGTCTTCTGAGACATTAATTGTAAGCTTTGACCTTAAGATTTTTACTCTGACAATTATTGTTATTTGTCTATTTATTAGTCATCTTTGTATATGGAATTGATATTTCATCGATGTTGCCACTGTGTGCACTAGCGTGATCCTGGACTAGTGCAGTATACACAGATGGTCCAGATTTACATATTTGGGTCCCGACATGTGTCAACTGGGACATTGGTCTAGCAATGGTTGAAAACCCCTCCACAAATCACCGGTAATAGCCAGCTAAACCCAGAAAACTCCTTACTTCTTTGACATTGGTTGGCCTCTCCCACTCTACCACTGTCGAGATCTTGCTAGGATCAACTGAAATACCCTCCTGATTAATAACATGGCCCAGAAACCCAACTTCAGAAATCCAGAACTCACACTTCTTCAGCTTGGTATAGCATTGATTCTCCCTTAAAGTTTCAAGTACCAACCTCAGATGTTAGGTGTGATCCTCTTCCGTCTTGGAATAAATCAAGATATCGTCTATGAATACCGCAATGAACTCATCAAGGTATTGATGCAGCATACTGTTCATAGCTTCCATGAAAACTGCATGAGCATTCGTTAGTCCAAAAGACATAACTTTATACTCATAATGACCATACCTCGTAGAGAAAGCCGTCTTCTCAATATCCTGCTCATGAACCCGAATCTGATTATAACCTGACTGGAGGTCAATCTTGAAAAATATTTTAGCTCCTTTCAATTGGTCGAAAAGCTCCTCAATGCGGGGCAAATGATATTTGTTCTTCACAGTCGCTAGATTAAGAGCCCGATAATCCACGCACATACGCCAGCTGCCATCTTTCTTCTTAGTAAAAAGAACAGGCGCTCCCCATGGTGATACACTACGCTGAATCATACCTTTGGACAGCAGGTCGTCCAATTGTTTCTTCAATTCCTCCTGAAAGGGTCGAGCCAACTGGTAAGGAGACATGGATATGGGTCAAGTTCCCATAATAAGATCAATCCGGAACTCCACTTTCCGCACTGGAGGCATTCCTGGAAGCTCCACAGAAAAAATATCGGAAAACTCATTCACAATTGGAATCCCCTCTATACACAGTGAAGAGTCAGTCTTCTCGTTGAGAGACCAAAGCAACCCAATGGTTGACGCTCTGCGACTAGGAAACAGACTAGCCAACACGAACAACGAATCAGACGGTGCGTTGCCTTGAAATACCAGTTCTTCACCGGACGAGGCTTTTAAAGTCACCGTCTTCCAGAAACAACAGATCTTAGCACGGTAGCGGAATAACCAGTCCATACCCATAATAATGTCAAATGGTGACAACTGAATTACTATCAAGTTGGCGGTGAAAACCTCATCATCAATAATAATGGAACAACCAGACAAACAAGAGAGCCGAAATAAGACTTCGAGAGCTGACTACCACAGACTCAGAAATAATTTGCTAACTCAACCCCGCCCTTCTTGTAAACTCCAGGGATACAAAAGAATAAGTAGCCCCTGAATCAAATAGAACAAAAGCTTCATGCGAATCGACTAGAAGAGTACCTGTCACCACGTTAGGACACCCCACAGTCTCAGGAGTGGGCATGGCGTAGACTCCCGGTTGCACCGGAGCAGAGGACACCCCGACACCAAGCGAAGGATAACCAGAAACCCCTACAGGAGGAACGAACGACGGAGGTGCAGACGGTACAGGGTTCCAGTAGAACCCCGCAGGAGGTGCTGGAGTGAACGCTGCAAGAGGTACCCACCCTGGAGGAAACTGTGGTGCTGAAACCGCCACTAGGGTCTGAACTGAACCCCGTTGAACGCTGGAGGAAGAAGCTGCTGGGGCTGGCTCCCATCTGATAATACTTGCTGGATTCTGCTTGCATACTGACGACTTGTGGCCTTCCCTACCACACTGACGGCATGTCCCCCTGAAGGAACACTCTGAAGCTCGATGCCCCTCACCACACCAGAAACACTTCATGCCCTGACCTGGAACAGGATGCATCGGTGGGGTGGAAGACGAAGAACGTGGCACCGAAGAGGAAGGCTGCCACTGCTGAGCAGGACGTGAGATGTGACCCCCCTGAAACCTCTTGGGAGCGGGTCGCTGAAAAGACCCACCCCCTCCACCAAAACTCCGCTTCTGCCCACCACCGGAACTAGGGATGGCAATTGTGCCCGATTACCCGCGTGCCCGCGGGCGAATACCCTAATGGAGGCGGGTATGGGCGTCTTTCTTTGCCCACGGGTATGAAAATGGGCACAATTCCTTACCCATCGGGTAAACGGGTATGGGCATGGGTAAGCTCCACCGCACTTCGCTTCGCCTGACACCCGTGATCTACCCACATGTGTAAGAAACTATGTCAATTTGTATTTGTATTTTATTTGTTAAACTTGATTAGTTGTCTTGTCGAACATGATATGTGAATTGTGATGAACTTTATTAGTTGTTGAATGCGTGATGCACCATTGATGTGTGAATTATGATGAACTTGATGTATGCATTGCTCGTGGGTAACGAGCATGTATGCGGGCAATGGGTACTCACGGGCGGTGATGCATTATTCGCGGGTAAACGGGTATGCCCGCGGGCGACGGGTATGGGCGAGTTTTTTCGCCCGTCATCCTTCGCGGGTATACCCGTGGGGGGAATTCGGGGTCGCGGGTACGGGTATGGGCGAGCACTACCCGTACCCGCCGCGCCCGATTGCCATCCCTAACCAGAACCACCGGTGGCGACAGAGCCAATAGCAGCTTGCCCCTGCGAAGAAGAACCTTTCTCCAACTCCATCCATCTGGCCTGCTCGACCACTGAGCTAAAGTCGCGCAGCCCTATCGCCTCCAGAATTTGACGATACTCCTGGTTGAGGCCCCGTCGGAACCTCTTAGCCTTCTCCCTATCGTCATTTGCCACTACCGGGTACAAACGCACTGCATTATTGAACCCGACCTCATACTCGAGATCTTGCCATCTTCCCTTGCACAAAAGTCAAGAGCGATTGCTCCATCTTCTCAATGAAGGAGTCCGGATAAAACTGTGTTCTGAATCTCTCCACAAATACCTCCCAAGTGACAGGACCACGCAGGAGTTCCGAAGACAAGACTCCTTCCCACGGATGTGTCACCGCCCTTCACCGAAGGTTACGAATCGCGCCTTCTGCGCGGATGTCAACTCTAATGCTCCAAACTGTCACTCCATATACCTCAACCAGTCCGTAGCCTGAACCGGTGTGCCTGCTCCGTCAAAAGTGTCCAAACGAAGCGACATCCACTCACGGAGGCTCATTCTAACCTCAGGTGGAACAAGAGCATCAATGTGTTCGCCACCAGCACGGCGGCATCGAAGAATTACGTCACTGCCGCCGGGCGGAGTTGCTGATTCTCTCTTATAAGGTTCTGAATAAGATCTGCTGATGCGGCTGGTGGCTCAACGACCGGAGGCGCAGCTGAGGTAATCTCCTCAATAGCAGCACCAGCCAACCCTTCGGACAAAGACGATGAAATAGCCGGACCGCGGCCACGACCACGACCACGGGTCGGTGGACGACCACGACCACGGTCTCTACCTCTTGCCATCTAAGAACATCACAACAAACAAAGCCAACATTTAACTTAATAAGAATAGAAGTGCGAAGTAATTCATCATCAGAGTAATAAGTGAAAAACACCAATGGAAATACGGAAGTATTGAATTACCCAAACCATCCTACTGTGCACAGTGTGTTAATTTTAATATTTTGTATTAACCACGGACCTAAAGCCCGCTCTGATACCAACTGTAACACCCTGGCTATTCGGAAGCCAAGATGTCACGCAAAAACTAATAAATACTAAGAATGCACAACAATATCGGGTTAAACAGGCTTACATAACCAAATTCCATAAAGAACAACGATAAACGATTAACAGTTTCATGAGAAGGAATAGAAACATTCATAGTAAAACGTTCGATGGGAGATTACCAAAATTGGATTATTACAATTTGGAAATTTAACAAATAGTTGACATGAATGAAAGATAACAATATTATTTCTGATTTGATAAAGGTGATGTGTAGCGTGCTGGACTACCCCTCAAAAGGTCTTGCCTTCCTCCTCATTTACCTAAATAAAACACACAAAGCAAGGATGAGCCAAAGACTCAGCAAGTACTTTAACAGACAACAGAAACATTAAGAGAACAAAGCAAATCACAGTCTGCTTATGAAAAACATCTCTGAACATATATGGATATGAATAAAATGGAATAATGCAATGAAGAAATGGATTGCTCACAACTTATACCGGTATAGTGAGTGACACACCCGTCGGTGTTCACTTAAGCTCGTACTTAACAAAGTACGGGGATCTCAAATACCGTATGAAGAATATTTCATACGGGTGTCCAACATTGCCCACATTGGAGTGGTGGGTCTTACGTGCCCATTACGAATTGATGGGCTTACAAATTTCCACTCCCGTGGTTCAAATGAATCGATGCATGAACATAATGCATTTTCATGAAATGAACGTCTATCACACGTCAATAGAGAGTAACACATGGCATACAACAAAACTCATGAAAACAAGTCTAGTGGTACCGTCACAAGCAATATCGTCATTGAATAATAACAGTCAAGGTACTTGCCTTCCGTGCTGTGACGTGTTAGGAGGCAACGACGGTGTTTCTCCACTCACTGCCCCACCGCCTACACAAATAATTAATCGAAATAAGACTAACAAGACATGATGTGATACAAGCGTTTTACCATAACCCTCTAACTAACCAAACATAAACAATGGCTCAAAATAACGTCCTAACTAATTAGCCCAATTTCAGCCCTTCTGATCAGCAGTACGAGAAAAATCGTAATTAAATATCTGTGACTTATAATGACTTGAAACCAGTGCTCAAATACTCTTAACGCACCAGGATATGAAACTCTAGTTGGTGGGGTTCTTTGATTCGGCCAAACCAGTGGCCTAAACAACACTTAAAAGCAATCGACAGACATCCGTCTGATTGCGTAACAAAGACAAATAAAATGATGTAACTTTCAATATACTGATCCAATTGAGGTGATATTTATCAAATTGGAAAGATAATTTAAAGGGATACAATAACCTATTTGGGTGGAGGTTCTGAATCTTAATATAACTAGATCAAAACCGAGGGACAAACCGACACCCTCGCCTCGAGCATGCATGTAATAGCGTGCAATTATAAATTCATATCTCCTAAACAGTAAGGCAGAATCACGTTATTTCGGTGCCAAAAGAAAGCTAACGACCTCAAGAACAAAACTCCAGAAGGCGCAAATACCAGTTCTGCATCTAAGACGCCAAAACATGGCGTACAACACACTGGATAGATTGGATCTACAACCAAAGGCAGAACGAATCTACTAATCAACTCGAATTCTCGCCTCTTAAGGAATCAAACCGCGAGGAGAGACCGTGGTTACCCTTGTAGACCGGTATGACGACATTGATCTGCTTCCCGAAGGTCTCCCTCCCTTCTCTTCTCCTCCCTCTCCAATGGCCGGCCACCGAGAGACGACGAAAGGCCAATGACGACGGCGGGGAAAGGAGATGCCAGAGGGGATCTTGGGGAGAACCGACGGGGATCACCGGAGATGGCACCACAGCGAGGACACGCCAAGGAGAAGCAAGGGAGCCGGCTATGGGGTGGGGAGGTGGCGGCTAAGGAGGAAGGAGTGGGGAATTGGGGGAAGTGGGGGCGGCTAGGGTTAGGGGCGCTCCCCCCCTTCACTTGGCCGGCCTCCACATGGGCCACCTGGGCCGCGGCCCGTGGCCCAGGTTGTCGAGAAAATTTTGAAAACCCCCCTCCTTGCACAGGTATTTTCATTTCTTTAACTGTCTTTTCTTTCTCAACTTCTCTCGAGTTACCCGATTCGATTCCGGTATATTACAAGTCAACTTTAGAATTTAGTTTGTCATATTCTTCTTCATCATGCCTTACACTTAGAGCTTATTCAGACGCATATTTTGAGGGTTGTAGAATTGATAGAAAGAGTACTCCTGGCACAAATCACTTTTTATGTACATCTCTTGTGTCATGGGCTTCTACAAAATAATTATGTGTTGCACTTTCCACTACTGAGGTTGAATATGTAGCTCCCGCCTCTAGTTGCTCACAATTGCTTTGGATGACAGCTGCTCTTAGGGATTTTTGCTTAAAATTGGATAGTGTACCTCTTTTCTGTGGTAACACTAGTGCTATTAGTATTGCTAAAAATCATGTGCAACATTCAACAACCAAACACATTGGTATTCGTTATCATTTTCTGAGAGACCATGTGGAAAAGGGAGTTGTTATTTTGCATTTTATTGATACAAATTCTCAAGTTGCTGCTATTCTCACAAAACCGCTCGATTCTGTATGGTTTGCTCTTTTACGAAGTGAGTTGGGTGTGTTGCATCCTATGAGATTATTCTAAGGAGGAGCTTGTTGTTTGAAATTTCAGAAGCTTTGTTTGTACTTGTCAAACAATTCATCAAGTCCAAGCTATTGAAATCAAATGAGGTGTACAACTCTCATTATCATATTTACTCATGTGCTTTGTAGTTTTGATCATGATTGGTTATAATTCCTTAGCCACATTTGAACTAAAGCATGACATGGCGGAATACTTTGACTAGATTGATTATAATTATTACTTTGCGATGTTCATAAAAAATATTAGCTTGATTGTGAGTCTTATTTTAAATCTTGGCTATGAGGCTCGTATGTTTCTTATTGTAATCTTTTTATGTTCACTCAATTTGGCATGTTATATATATATATATATATATATATATATATATATATATATATATATATATATATATATATATATATAAAGAGAAAGGCAATTGAAAAGATGTATGATTTAAGCATGCCATACATACATAAATATATAAGGAGCACAAAAAGTGATCAAATGAAAAGAAGTATGCTTCAATCATGCCACATGCTTAAGAATTGAGTGTGGAGAAATAGATTGTTACATGCGACTACTTGCTCGTCTCGATTTAAATTTTGCTTCACTTTTAGGCTTTAACTTTTCATTATGATATCTCATTGTGCTCTTTATAATCGGTTTGATCTTTGTTCTGATGCCTGTTATTAATTTAAATTGCTTAATCCTTCAAAAGACTTGTTTTGACTTTGCTATATGGTATATCACTTTATATGATCTAGATAGCTCTACTCAAAAGGATGGCTTGGTTAATTTATTAAATCAATGCGAAGTGACTTCGATAATCTACAAAGCATCTTTATTTTTACTCTCCTTGCTCCTTTTTTTAGAATTTTTCTTTATCTGAAGATTCTTGATGATTACATTGCCAAAGGGGGAGAAAAATTAGAGAAATTTGCTTCCCTTGTGTTGAAGGGGAGTTTGTGTTGAAGGGGAGTTTTTCTGCCACGACTTTTTGTGGAGGTTGAGTATTTTGATTGCTACTGTGATTTGTCAAATTTCTTTGCTTTGCAGTTTTGAAACTTTCTTTTCGTAAATTTTTCTTAACTTTCAAAATTCAACTCATTTTTTGAAGTGATGTTAATGTATTCATCAAGAGGGAGATTGTTAGACCATATGGACATGTTATAAATTTTGTGATGATGAATAATTGATTTTTGTGTTGCATTGAATTTTGCATTTGTGAAAGTTTCGGTAGTTGGAATTTTCAATTTGGGTGGTCGGAATGTGCCTTGTATCGGTTTTTCCAGAGTAGTCTCGAGTGGTTTTTCCAGAGTTGTCGTAAGCATCACGGTAGGTAGTCGTAGGCTTCGAGTGCTTTAATTTTTCTAATCTTCGAGTAATTTTGAGTACTCGTATCTGATCCGCCGGCGGTCTGACCATCTTGTGCATAGCGGTAAGACCGGTTTTTCTAGAGTGGTCTCAAGTTGTTTTTATGAAATCTTGGAAACTAAGATAACGGATGATTTGGTTTGTGTTTATTGATAGATGAGGGTGTGATATGCATGTGTGAATTGATATTGGTCAAGTTGGAGAACTAGTGCCGGGAAAACTTTTTTTGGTCTTTGCATGTGCATGTTGGGCATGGAGACGGTCATGGTCGATGACGAGGAGGACCGACACTAGGAGGGTGAAATCTGAGGTTTAGGCGGTCGAGGATGTTACGAGGTGGTCGGGCTTACATTGGTGCTCGTGGAGATCAAAGGTGGATGCATGATGCGTGGAGAAACTACAGGATGTGCGGTCCTGAAGGCTTCGACGTGTGAGGATTTATGGAAGGTGTTCATAATCGGAAGGTTTAGAGATTTTAGAAATACCCGTGTTTGGAGGGGTTTCAGGTCCCTTGATTTTCGGAAATAGATATGATTTTGTGTCCAGATTATGAGGACACGTGTAATACCCCGAAACTTAATCGGGTAATTAGAAAGGAAGCCGTGGGGAGAAAACCAAAGTAAAAGAATGGAATTTTTCTAAAAAAGTGGGTTATCTATAAAATTTTACCAACCTGATCCACGGCCCAGGAGGCCCAAGAGGGGAGGCCGGCCTAGGGGGGCCGGCCAAGAGACGGGGGTGCCCCAAACCCTAGCCACCCCCCACTCCCCCCTCTCCTCCCCATAGCCGCCACCCCCTCTCCCCATTGCACTTCCCCTGCGCCACCACCTCCCCAGAAGCACCACCTCCCTCCCCGGCGAAGCTCCTTGCTGCGGTCCATTGGGGGAAAGGCGAGGAGACCACCGTTGGAGTGCCGGCCAAGAGGAGATAGCAGATCGGTTTTGTTCAACACTATTGCTCATCAGTTTTGGGTAAGATATGTATGTTTTCTGATCTGACCACCTCTTAGAAACTTTTATCCCTTCGTTTTAGCTTTCTTTAGGCACCAATATCACATGATTTGGACTTACGGTTTAGGAGTTATGGTAGTTTTACTGCGACTGTCCAGGAGAGCTGACGAGAATTAGAAGATTGTATTGTCTGGCCATTATGCATTCTTTAGATGCCGAATCAGAAAGGCCACCCAAAATGAATGTTGTCGAGAATTCTGTAAGCTTTCCATGTTCATAAAGAACATAATTTTTAGAGTTGGCAATCAAAAGTTATGGAATTTTTACCGCCGCTGTTTCCGGACTGTCAAACTTGCAGAGACAGAAACTTTACCTGAATGCAAGAATTAGTAGGAGGCCGAATCAGGGGACTTGCCCAACTAGGTTTATGTATATGGTTTTGTCCTGGTTCCAGAGAGACAAATATCACCCTGTTCTGAGTTTCGTAGTGAAAGTTATGATGTTTTTAGTACTGCTATCCCGGGAAGTTTTATGCTAGACTGCCGAGGGAATTGGATAGAACCTCTATTCGAGCCCTAGGACTCGAGGATTTGGGTTGAGGGGCGTAATCGGAGTCCTTTTTCTCAGCGTATTTATTGTTAGCACAATTCTTGTGTAGGAGGCAGAGTTCCGGAGTAGAGGCATCATCCTGCGGCTTGGCGCCTATCAGAGCGAAAAAGGCAAGTATAGTTAGTGGTAGACTATTTATGAGCGATTGTTCATGCTGTTACATTATGAGAATTTTGCGCTGTTCATAGAAGCTAGAATGTTATGAATGTCAATGATTATGAATGCTAGAGGTACAAGTAATTATTATTTCTGTATAATGATTTAAAGTTATGCACATGTGCATCATGCCATCATATTGGAGGCTTGGTCACGTGGTGACCAAGCATTGATTGAGGTCTCCGTCATGAATATGACGGGCTTTTGGTCCCCATACTTGTGGAGTATGGGCTGTGATCCCTGTGCTAGAAGGCACAGGCTTGGGTATGCATCGACGAATGCATACTCCGCAATACCGGTATATGAAAAAGAGAGAAAGAAAAGTGCATTTGAACAATTTGCATCGCATAAGCATATGACATGTCTATTATTGAGAATTGTGGATGGATGTTGATGGTTACAGTTGCATATGTTATTGTCTTACTAATTGCACTTTGCTGAGTCTTGGACTCACTCTTGCTGATGTTGTGTTTTTAGGTACTTCGTTTGTGGACGGCATACATGGGAGGGAGTAGAATTAAGCTTGGTCGCATATTGGCACAAACAAAGTTTCCACTGAATAAACCATTTGAGTGATAACTCAGATTTTGAATAAATTGCTTGAGATTTGTTTTATTACGCTTTACGTCTTGGATAAATTCTGTTGGAGCTGGATAGCGTATTATGGATGTTACTCTTATGATTATGTTTTAAACTGTGCGTTTGGATAATTGCTTATTATTATTATTCGCTGTGCGGACTTCAGGATGGTTAGTAATTCAAAGGAGGTTCTTCCGAAAATTAGAAAGAAATATCTTTGTTTAATTTGTAATTATGCTAGTGTGGTAGCATTCCAGGCTTAGGTTGGTCTGGGGTGTTACAACACAGTTTAGAGCTCTAGCATATAAAAGGGGGAGACGGCTTTCGAAAGATGGCTTTTTGAGTTTTCGTGCTAGAGTTTGAGGGGTGCCATTAGGGCACTTTGTCGCCACAGAATATGTTTCAGAAATAAAAGATCAGATCTATTCCATGAAAGATTAGTTATCGTCAGCGGTGTGTTCTTATGGACATCGTCTTCTACCGCTCTCATGTCAGCGCCTTCTTCCGCTTCTGTCGAGCAGCCTTCGACGACGAGTTCTCGTCAAGCGATCTTGACGAAGTTCTCGTTCCAAGTAGTGCGTGACACTCTCAAGTCATAGGACTGAAAAATTATGATAGTCGAACTCTTTTGAATAGGTGGTCGAAACTACTTCGACCAGGTTGACTTCCCCTTCTTCGATCACGTGCTGTGTCGTTCACTTGGTCGTAGCCAACAGATCAGAGCAGATTCGACCACGGCAACTAAGAGGGATCTCGCATGAATACAGTGTTTTCAGTCGTTGGTTCAATCCAATGCAGGTCATACTCGGTAATTCGAGAAGAAAGTACTACAATCATTCATCCCCTCTTATTGTTGTATTCGGTCCTACATATAGCATATTGTTGGTAATAATGGTTTATTGCAGTAGCATGTGATACTTAGTGCCCATATCTAGAGACACTGGGTTAATATAGTCTGTATGTAATACAAGATGTTGTAAACACACTATACGTAATATTCAGAGGTAGAGAACTAAGATTCTTCACATAACTCGTTTGTTCGTTCAACCAAACTTCATTATTTTCTAGGCCATATCCATAAGATAAGAAACAAGACATATTATAGAGATTATGGTTAGATGATCCTAATATTTGTGTGTTGAACGATTGATAATAGTATCGAGGTGTTTAGAGAAACCCTCCTTTTCGGGAAGTTTGAGCTGACTGTAAGGTCAGAGGTGGTTTGACTGCCCCTGTGGGCGGTTGGACCGCCCTGTGACGGCCTAACTGCATTGGGTCAAGGTCAAACTCGCAGGCATGGCAATGGACCGACCACATGCGGTGGCCTGATCGTCCGAAAGTTGAAAATGTGGCAAATGCATCCTCTCACCTTCCTACACAACTGATTTTTGGAAACGATAAAAATCAGGTGTGTAGGAAGGTGAGAGGATGCATTTGCCCTTGGTCACATTGAAAATGGAGTTTAGAGGAAAAACTAGATAGAGTTTAAAATTTTCAGAGAGAGTGCAAGTATGAGACCTCAGAAAATTCCCTAAGTCCTAGGTAGTATGATCGACCATTGGTTGACGGTCAAACTGGTGGGGCAGTCAGGCGACGATCACACCGATGGACAGCAGGTCAGACCGTCTATGGGCTGCAGTCTGACCAGCAAGAGTGTGTTCAGGCGCAAGGAAGGCTGTCAATTTCGTGGGATTGGGCAAAGTTATGAGTTTCAGTGCATAGGTATTGCATGATGCATATTTTGGCTAATGTAGGTCAAGTCACTAAGAACTTGTGCCTAGAATCGATTTCATAGTCTATTGTTGTGCAGGTGGCTTGGAGTCAATGAGGGTCAATGGTGGGGATGATTGAGACTAGGCTAGAAGAGCTGAGGTCTTGAACGATCGAGGATGTGTAGGATCAATGATAACCGACTAGAGGAGGGTGAAGAGGAGATTTTAAAACTAATCAACTAATTTAAAACTTTAAGCAAGATAGTCCTAACAAAGCTTCTTAGCACAAACAAGACGACAGAACTACTATGCTACTTAAGACAAATATGAACTAATGTCAATACTAGATATAATTCTAGCTAAGCAAATCTTGCGCAAGCGAATTACTAAAATTATAAATGAGGAATAGTAAGAAAGAGAATAAACCACAATAAAGACAATCAAGTTTTTCCCGTGGTATCGAAGACTGGTCGGTATTCACTAGTCCACATTGAGGAAACTTGAACTAATCAAGCCGGCTCCACAAATTAAGTGTAATACTCCGAAATTTATTCAAGGAAGAAGAAAATAATTCGGGGGAAAGAATTAATTAGAAAATGGAATTTGAAGAAGTTTAGAGGGGTTTTTTTTGCATAATTTGGACAACTTGGGCTGTGGGCTTCCGGCCCATAGCATCTTGGCCCATAGGTGGGAGGGATGGTCGGCCATAAGGGGAAACCCTAGGGAGCCTCTCCTCCCCCCTTTTTGGATGCCGCCACCATCTCTCATTCCCCCTTTGGCCGACGCCTCCTCTCCTCCCTGCGCCTCCTCCTCCCAGTCCAGCACCTCTTGGCAGCGCCTCCTCCCTTGGTGTGACCCCTTGCTGCTGGCCAAGAGATCCCCTCCTGCTGCCGGCCAAGTAGAAGAAGAAGGGGAAAGATCTCCATGGGTGTTGGCCAGCCAAGAAGAAGAATGAGGGAATGGAGAAGGGGAGGGAGAGGGATCACGTGGTGGTTCTTGCATTCTTCAGCGGGTTCTCTAAGGGTAACCCTCACAATTCCGTTTGACTAGCTTTGTAGTTTTGCGATTAGGCAATATCGGTAATAGATTGATTTCTGGCAGTCTGTAGTGCGTGGCAGTTTTAGGGTTGTTAACTGCGGAAGGTGTAACACCCCAGCCCAACCTGAGCCTGGAATGCTACTACACTAACAAAATAACAAATTAAACTAAGACATTTTGCTAACTTTCGGCAGGTTCTCCTTTGAATAACTAACCATACCAGAGGTTTGCACAGCTAACAATAGGAATAAACAATTATCCAAACGCATAAAGCATAACTATAAGAAACCTTAAGTGGTTTACTCATATTCTATAGTATCATTCAAATTGTTTATTCAATGGAGAATTGGTTCGTGCCAATGTGCATCCAAGCATAAATCTACTCCCTCCCATGCATGCTGTCCACAAACGGGGTACCTAAAAACACATTAACAGCAAAAGTGAGTCCAAGACTCAGCAAAGTACATTTAGCAAGACAATAACATAAATAACTGTAACTATTATCATCCATCCACAATTCTCTACAATAAACATTTCATATGCTCATGCTATGCAAATTGCTCAAATGCACTTTTCTTTCCTCTTTTGCATATACCGGTATTGCGGAGTGTTACACCCGTCGATGTTCACTCATGCCCGCATTATCAAATGCGAGGACCCATTGCCCATCCTTTCAGATGGGGACCCATTGCCCATATCTTAAATATGAGGATCTCATTGCCCACTCCCGTGGGTATCTCATGCCAACATGCATGATTGATATAAAATGACATGGACAATCCACAATATGTTCTCACAAGAATTATCAATTATCGATCATCATATAAACAATGTGAAATAAAAACTTTCATCTTGCATAATCATATTAGGCACGCATCAAATCAATCATATTGCCCAACACACAATATCGTACTAAAATTGTACTTGCCTTTTTCCGCTACGGCGCGCGAAGAAGCAAAGATGATGCCTCTTCTCCGGGACTCCGCCTCCTACACAAGAATAGCGCTAACAATAAATACGCTAAAAAGAGAAATCTGTTTACACCCCTTAACCCAACTCCTCAAGATCTAGGGTTCGAATACAGGTTTTACTCCACCTTCCCGACAGTCTAGCAGAAAGGACTACGAGACAGCAGTGCTAAAAATAACATAACTTTTACTATGCAACTCTGAAAGGGGTAATATTAGTCTCTCTGGAATCATGACAAAACCAGATACAATAATATAGTTGGGCAAGTCCCCTGATTCAGCCTCCTACTAATTCTTATACTCAGGTGAAGTTTTCTGTCCCTTCAATCTGACAGTTAGGAAACAGCGGCGGTAAAAATTATATAACTTTTGATTGCCAACTCTAAAAATTGTGTTCTTTACCAACTTGGAAATCTTATGGACTTTCCCACAAGTTTCGTGTTGGGTGACCTAACTGATTCGGTCTCTAAATATTTCTTACTGTCCAGACAAACAAATTGCCAGATCTCATCAGCTCTCCTGGATAGTCGCACAAAAACTGCCATAAGTTCTAATCCGTAACTCCAAATCAGGTGATCTAGGTGCCAAAAGAAAGCTAAGACCAAGGGCTACGACTTTCTAAGAGATGGTCAGATCAGAAAACGTACGAAACTTACCCAAAACTGACGAGAAACAGTGCTAAACAAATCTAATCTGCTACCTCCACTTGGCCGACCCTCCAATTGTCGTCTGCTCGCCTTCCTTCCAATGGGAAGCAGCAAGGGGCTTCGCCGGGGAGGCTGGGGGCGCTGCTGGGGACGTGGTGGCATAGGGGAGGCGCGGGAGGAGGTGGGGGTGGCGGCACAAGAGCCAAGAGGGGCGGCTCCAAGGGGGAAAGGGGGAGAAAAGGGGTGGGATTAGGGTTTTGGGGGTGGGAACCCCCCCCTTTTGGCCGGCAGCTAGGTGGGCTTCCCCACTGGGCCGCGGCCCGCAGTCCAGGTTGTCGAATAAATGCGAATAACTCTTTTTTCAGAAATTTCTTCTTCTTTCATTGTTCTTTCTTTCCCCGACTGATTTCTTAATTACCCGATTCAATTCCAGGGTATTACAGAATGTGATCTGAATGTCTCCTAAAGATTTGTATGTAACATCGTTAGCTTTCCAAAGTGTTCTGTATCATGTCATTTGGAGATGTGTATCTCAAGCTATATATTTTACAACGTTGTTGTCCTGAGTTCTGTTGGGATTCTGACAGATTGTAGTAACTGGTTATTAGGAATTGGATAATAATATTTTTTTAGAGGATTGCACAAGCATGAAAGTTGTAGGTATTGTCATAAGCTTTCCAAAGAGCTAAATATCGTAGTTTTTGGATGGCCATATTGGAAGTTACGTAAGTTTTGTCTAACTATCTAGAACCTATGACGAGATTTAGTCGTTTGAGTAATTTGTTTAGTAGGGATAGAGGATGGCAGAATCTGGGAATATTGCCAACTAGTGTATTGTAGGAAATTTGTAAGCTTTCCAGGGGATCAAATATTACTAATTTTGGTTAAACCTACAAAAAGTTATGTTTTTGAGATGGGGATTGTCCCGTTCTGGGACAGACTGTTGTTTATGGGAGTTGGTGTTTTCGGTTGCGTTAGGGAGCGTTGCTTGTCTTATATTTGTTTCTAACAATGTCTTGTCCAGAAATGTTCTCTTATTAAGGTTGTTAAAAATGTTCAGGCGGTGGGTTGGTTCCGGGGGCAACGCCCTCTTCGCATCATCAATCTTCGCACAGTTAAGGCAAGTGCATTTAGTCTGTAGTAATATTGAAGTGGGTGCTTATGAATGCTTGCATTTAGTCACTACTGATTATTACATTCTTATGATGGATAATTGTATAGACTATATTGTTATCCTTGAGACTTGGCCATGTGGAGGCCAAGTATTGATTTTGAGGTCTTCGTCATGTTTAGACGAGTTTATGGTCCCTACACTCGTGGAGTGTAGGCTTATGGTCCCTATGCTAGAAGGCACAGACATGGGTATGCATCGACGGATGCATACTCCGCATTACCGGTAAATGCAAAGAGAAAATAAAAGGTACATCTGTTGGTAGTTGCATTGCATGCAGCATATGAGTTGTTCTTGATATGGATATTGTGATTGATTGACTATGACAAAGTTGTAAAATTGGTTTACTGATTTGTTTGCACTTGCTGAGTCATGGACTCACCCTTGCTGTTTGTTTGTATTTTAGGTATCTCTTACGCGGACGCCGTGCATGGGAAGGGCTAGTGTTATGATCTGTTGAACACTTCCACAAACTTTTCATGTGTGAATAATGTTTGGACTATGAATTAATAATTGAGCAAACTATTAAGACGTTTTTAGTGGTTATTCCTTCATACTGCTGTTATTTGGCAATGGAGTTGATTATGGTATCATGAATTCGTTTATGATTATGTTTTAAATTGGATGTTGAAATATTTGATTATGTTATTGAATTTTGTTAGAATCCCTTGTATGCCTAACCGTACAACGAGATCTTGTCGAAATCTAGTGGAAAGACTTAGAATTTAATTTGTTATCTTGTTATTTTAGTAGCATTCCAGACTCATGTTGGGCTGGGGTGTTATAGTCGGTATCAGAGCAGGTTTTAGGTCCGTAGTGAATAGGTTAGCAACTTAGGTAACTTAATTTGCTAAAATCTGTTAATGGTTAATTAACCTAAAACTTGACACACTAGTGCACAGTAGGATGGGATAGGTCAAGCAATGCATTTCTGTTTCCATTATGTTGCATTGTTAATCTATGATATAATCTTCTATACTTATGAATTTATACTATGATTGTTATGAGATGATCTGGTATACTCATAATTGATTATATTGGTTATGTGAGATGATGGTTAATGTTGAGAGGTTGAGGTCGTGGTTGTGGCCCCGGGCTTTACCAGGTTACACCATCGTTCATGGTATAGCAATAGAGAAGTAGTTACCTCGATTACCATAGTTATAGGGGTTGAGGGTGAGTTTCTTTAGAAAAGTTGTTTTCTCCCTTGAGCTTGAATTTTGGTCAATTCTGGTTATAGTTACAAATGATGAAATTTTCTTGAGTTAGTGCTTACATTCCAGTTGATGAGTTCTTTGGGAAGTTGTTGTCTTCCTTGAGTTTGTACTTGGTTTTCTGGTTATAGTTTCTTGCGGTTGATGAACTTTCCTTGAATTGTGGTTACAATACCGTTGACAGGTTTTAATTGGTCTCTATTTGTTCTTTGAAACAAATATTGTTCTTTCGACTATTGAGATACTTTTAGCTACTTGTGAACGTTGTTGATTTGCAAGGTTGGTCCCTTCATGGGAGGTTTGTCCTTTTGGTGTGAAGCATGACTCATTTATTCGCTTGGTATTTTGGATAATAGAAATCATATTTTACAAGTTCTTTATCATGTGGAGTTTTGGCCCCATGTACTTCTTTTAGGAATAAATGGAGTGATGGAGTTTTTTTGTTCAGGAAAGGAAGTGTTAAAACTCTTTTGTAACGTTTTGTTGTATTAAAGTGAGAAGTTGAAGCATGGAAGATAATTGATATGGTATGGGTACCAAGTTGGGTCAATGGCATGGTACATGATTAATCCTAACTAGTATTATTGGAAGTGAAATCGATTAAGTTGAGGTTGTCTTCTAATAGGTCTTGATGAACTATGATAACAGGTATGTTTATACCTACTAGGAATGCGAGATTTATTTAGAAGTGTGAGATATTGATGAATTTGTCTAATCATTAAGATTGTGGAATTTGGTAAATTTCTTAGATAATTTGGAGTAATGGATCTCAATGGATTAAGCTAACCGTTGGAGATGGTTATGTTAAGGATGTGGTTAAACATTGCCTTAGAGGATATTAATCCAGAAATTATCATAAAATTGGCTATTTGATTATCATATATGGTTGCTAGATTTACATATTTCTTAGTGTGATTAATTGTTGAAATGGTGTACAAAAGGTTGAAAGGATTGAATATCGGTGAATTAAGAGTTTATGGGAGGAGTTCTTGATAGATCGTCTAAATAGAATGATGCAATGAAATTGGTTGTAGTGTTGTTGAGACTTTTGATCGATGGATGATTTTGATTCTTGAAATTATGGAGTGATTTAGCCGAAATCTAAACATGAAGAGGAACCGTTGAATATGTGTTTGTAAATACTCATGTGGTTCGCAAAGGAAAGTTGATAGCAGCTAGACTTTATAATGAAGCCAGTCGATAACAAGGATGGTTGGGGTGCAATTGTTGTGTGTTAAGGTGTAGTGTTGAGCATCACTACGAGTTGAACTGACATGATTTAATAGGTGGCTTCTGCCTACATGATTGCGGAATAGTTGGATGATAGCATGTCCATGATGAAAGAGTTTTGGTATAACCTTTTAAATTATGTAATAGATTTCCTCTAAAATAAAGTGGATGTTGTAGTGACGTTGTAAGATTTTGGTCTACTCTTAATTTGAGGATGAGATGATACTAGTTGTGTGGAACTATTTGGTGAGCCCTTGGGGGCTTTATAATAAAAAGAGTTGACGATAAAGATTCCTGTTAAGAGTGTATTATTCATGATGTTAGTAAGGTGGTTTGCAAAGGATTGTGACTTGTGGGGGTGGTGATGATTCCTTCATAAAGAAATAATCTGACCGCCTCTCGTAATATTGGTTAAATGAAAAGTTTCGAGTTTTGCATTCGTGAACTTTTGGTAGTTCATGATTAATGTGATTAGTTTTAAAGTCACTTCTTCTTTCGGTTGGCAAGTACTGTTGTAATAAAAGAAAAAAAATTTCTTTGTTAAAGAAAAAAATGTAGTAGAAGTAATTGAGGTTGGGGTTAAGTTTTATAGCTTGCAACTTATTAAAGTGTGTTTAACAATTCAGTTGTTGCGCTTAAGAGTTTCTTGGGTTTCAAAGGCAATATTTTATTCTTATTCGTTGAGTTTAGAAATTTTTCTTTTTGTGGGACGTGTGCCCCCAACTATGGTCTCATCTTTTGTTTTTCCGAGATCACTGTTATTTGACTATTTCTTTTGGTTTTGTGTTTACTGCGAAAGGTAAACGATTTTTCTATGTGTTGAAAAAAATTGTTTTATTTGCTTGCGCTTTTGGATATATATATATATAATTTTGGAAAACTGCCACGCACTACAGACTGCCAAATATCAATCTATTACCGATATCGCCTAATCGTAAAACTACAAAGCTAATCAAACGGGATTGAGAGGGTTACCCTTGGAGAACCCGCTGAAGAACGCAAGAACCACCACGTGACCCCTCTCCCTCCCATTCTCCCTTCCCCCATTCTTCTCCTTGGCCGGCCAACACCCATGGAGATCTTCCCCCTTCTTCTTCTACTTGGCTGGCAGTAAGAGGGGATCTCTTAGCCAGCAGTAGGGGGTCACATCAAGGGAGGAGGTGCTTCCAAGAGGTGCTGGACTGGGAGGAGGAGGCGCAGGGAGGAGCGGAGGCGTCGACCAAAGGGGGAATGAGAGATGGTGGTGGCGGCCAAAAAGGGGGGAGGAGAAGCGCCCTAGGGTTTCCCCCTTATGGCTGGCCATCCCTCCCACCTGTGGGCCAAGATGCTGTGGGCCGGAAGCCCACAGTCCAGGTTGTCCAAATTCTATAAAAAAAATAAACCCTCTAAACTTCTCCTAATTCCATTTTCTAATTAATTCTTTTCCCCAAATTCTTTTCTTCTTGCTTGAATAAATTTCGGGTTATTACATTCTACCCCCCTTAAATGGAATTTGACCTCGAATTCTATTAACGCTTAAGGCCCAAGAACAATCACAGCAAAAATTACCAATCATTATCACGTACCTGCTGTGAATAACTCCAGATATTGCTCGCACATGCGAGACTCCAATTCCCAAGTGGCCACTTTCCCGGTCTGATGCGACCATAGCACCTTGACATACTTTCGCATTTTGTTCCTCAGAACTCGCTCTGATTCCTCCAGAATTTGCACTCGTCGGGATTTGAAAGGTTTTACACGATGGTCAACGGCTCCAACGAAACATCACACTCCAAATCTCTCAAGAATCCGCCAATACCCGGTCATACAAGACGTTGTGTACCCCGCACATGGACTCGAGACGGTTCTAGCGATACGCTTCCTTCCTAAATCCCCGCAACTTTCTGAAACAAACCAGTGTACCTTGGGTCAACCTTCTCTTTGGTACCACACCACACATACTGCACATAACACACGGAACTCTTGTTCCATTTCTCAATCAATCACTTCACCTATAAGGAGTATCTCCTTTAACAATGGTCACACAAACAACTCGCCTTAAACCAACCCTCTTACAAACAGAAACTAACTGACAAACGAAGGATTCCATCGCAACCACTCATTACCAACTCCCCTCCAAAAGTGTCAAATCTAAAATCAAAGACTCGACATGAAAAGTTTTCCATGTTTCAAGTAGGCAGTTTAGAAATAAATGCCACATAAGCCAAAAGAAAAATCACTCTAATAACCAAATTAACCATTTTCTTTCTTTTTCTTAACTGGAAAGAACATCACATACCAACAAGAACCAACTCAGTTTGTAATTGACATCCGTCATAAACAGATAGTTCGAATAAGAACTAATTGACATCCGTCATAAACACATAGTTCGAATAAGAACTAAGAGAATATCTCACTAAGAGAATATCTCACTACCCAAGATCGCACCCTTTTCCACAATCTTTGTTTCAAGAATTTAACTTTCTCTTAAACCATATGATCTCAAATCATTACCATCCACATGTAAAATTTTCTCGACTAAATTATCCTTTAGAAGAATTCTATCTCCCAGAAGGTTATTCACTAAGCTATGGCATACCTGCCAACATCTCAACACTTCCTACTATCCCATTAATTGATATTATGATTAGATTACTTCGCTAATCCTACTCTCATTAAATTTCACTGTCATACTTTGCCTACACAACCTAGCAAATTACCCAATCGCGGTACTCTGATAAATCGATCAAGATTCCCATACTTTCAATAATCTCAATATTCCGGCATGAACGAAGGTTCTTGGATTATAATTTGCTATGGGTTCCACTAGTTGTAACACTTCTCAGTTTTATTTCAACGACAATCATTCCATTTAAATCAATTTCTCTCCAAAAAATTCTATCACGAAATCAATTCATCCTCCAACGCTCCTCAAATAACTTTAGACGATGACAACATGGCATCACCGGTGGTGAGGGAATCGACGAAGAATAGCAGCGGCGGAGCTAGGGTTCAAGATTCGATTCTGGCGAAGTGACGGCGATCAAAGGCTCGGGACTTTGTGGAATTGGTGGCGGGGGCCGAGGCGATCATTTTGACACGAACACCAAGGGCTTTTATAGCCTGTAGCGGCGGGGCTACTGGAGAGTCCGAACGCGGCACGACGGCGGAGTCCAGTTCATGTCTGGGACGTAGACGATGAACAGGAATGGACACGAGCCCACGTATCTACGGCGAAGGTTAGGGTGAGTTGGTGTCGCACATGCCACGTGTGCGACTAACAGGTCGGGTTGGGTGCGGGAGAGTAGGAGAGAGAAGGAAATAGATTGGCACATGAAAATGGGTCGAAAGACAGGGAAAATGGGTCAGGGCGAGAGGAAATCAGCCCTGGAGGTTTTTGCTGATATTTAGACAGATTTTATATTTTAGAAATAACAGAAAATCTAAATGGCAAATTTAAAATAGCAAATGAACTCGAAAAAATTCCAGAAAAATCTAGAAAATATTTCCAAGCACAACAAACTCAAATAAAATAATTTTGGAATTAATTGATGTTTATATTAGTCACATTAAATTACTTTAACATTTGAAAGTCTCATTTAAGCTTTATTATATTCAAATAAAATTTGCTAAATTTTTCCAAAGGACTAAACTATTCAAAAATATTTTGAAACTCAAAACATTGGGATGTTACACCAAAGGTCGTGTGGGGTGGGGGCAGTGGTGGGAGTGGGTGGCGCTGCCAATGGGGTGGGGAGGTGAACTGTGTCACCGACATGGGTCAAGGCGGCGACGTGTGTGAGAGAGGACATCGGGGTGAGGGACCGCATTTAAGGAACAGGAGAAGAGCGAGCATGATTGAGAGGTTGTATTTTTTTCCTTTTCTATTACAAGTGGGTCCCATGTAGAGTATGAAATTGATTCTATACACTGAAGAAAAAATGATGTATTCCATGCAGGCATATATGGCATGTCTTTGAACCTGAACCGGTTCAACACATTAGAGATGGTCTAACGCCCTTTATACCGACAAAAAGTGAACATTGGAGATGCTCTTAGTAGTTTACTACCCAGCTATCGAAACAAAAACATGAATAATGTCTTTGGCAGACTCGAATTCATAAGCGGTATAATTAGATCGATTATCCAACGCTCAATGGGGATCCGACAGGGTCACGATTTGGTTCCTCGCATCCCTTTGCCCCTGACTGCACCGCACGAGTGAGCCTCCATGAGAAGACACTTGCCATGTCGATGCAAAATAAACTTGTTTCATTAGTTGTATCAGTTGATGCTATTTTAATCGTAAGCGTGTTTGGATGGTTTTGGTAGGCTGGACGGCAACAATGTAATGCAAGTTCATCAACACAGTGTTGATGCTGACTAAGAGCAATCAATTGTAACCACAAGCACACGAGTTAATTGTAGCTTTTCACCTAGAGTATCTCAAATTTATCGAATCCACTATCTAACTTAGGGTTTTCTAATAGCACATCTAATCATTCGTGAAATCATAGAATAGAACGACAATCCTATCCTAAACCATTGGGCAAAAAGTTGATGATAAATGTTTTAGGTCCACATGAAAGTTGTTCATCTACAAAGAAGCTAATTTAATCTATCTACTATTATTCTCTAGTCCCGGCGATAGATCTCTCACTGAGGACCGCAGTACCCTTCCCTGGCCATGCGCACCTTGATCAGAGGCCGCAACCAACTACATGGTACATCATCGCACCCGTCATCCCTATCTTACCACATATACAAGCTATGAGAGAGACACCAAACATAAGTTAGCCACTAGCGATACGCCGTCTCTATGCCCTAGTGTTGTCACCACTATGCTCGGCTCCAACCCCCGACTTTACGGATCTTTCTAACTTATGTGCTAACTACAAACAAGTTTGTAAACTAATATGCAAGGATCCACTAGACTGATCTAATCACAACGATTATAACGAATAGCTAAAAATATATATTGACCAAAATAAACTAGAAGTAAAATATTGCATAAACAGACAACCATAAAATAAAAGCAATAGAAGCAACTAAGATAGACTGAAACAACTAGAACAGGAAAGATTATAACAACTACTTGAGATTACATCGTTACCTCTTACAGAAGTTGAAGCAGAGCTCTGGAACCTGCAGCAGGGCTTTGCCGCTAAAGAACTATTATAATCTAGCCAATCAACTAAAAGAATGGATTTTGAGGGTCAAAATCCGCCAAAATTGTGTTGGGGCATCGAAAGAAGGATGCCAAAAATCGAAGGAGGGGTCCCCTTTTATAGGCGAACGAGGACCCCTATGCGCCACACGGCTCAAGGGTTGAGCTGGCCAGCGCATGGACTCAAACACCTGAGTCCATGTCTAGTTAGCTCCCCGGAAGTTTCTATGTGCCTATGACATGCAGATCTTGTTTGAATCCTTCTGTTTTCCATCTCAGAGTCCATGTTGATTTCCAAAAATTAGAGAGTTCGGTGTCTTGGTGCCCAAGTTGGCAATCTTTTGCGCAAAACTAGACAAGAGGCTTGTAGAGATTTCTTCGGAGGGAGGGAGATGCCCTAGTAGGCCCATGCGCCGGCCGTCTCAAAACTGCCCATAGCCCGGTGGCTCCGGTGCATGGCCCATTTATATCATTTGCGTATTTTTCACTGATTTTCGATGATTTCTTCAAAGAACATTCCAAAAATACAATCCTTGATTCCGGGTTAGGGCCAATGATAATAATACATAATTCAGTAATTTCTTACCAATTTAACAGGAATTTAGGATATAAAAGAACACATAAAATAAGTACCAACAACTCCCCCATGCTCAGACCTTTGCTCGTCCTCGAGCGAATATCTGAATATAGACATTCTTGATGAGATCAGAGTTGCAATCATGAGTTGTACCTGCAAGCATTAGCAACACCAATTTCCATGGGTATGTTCCTTATCAACTTGGCCCTTGCAATGGTTTTATTTAATTTCGGAGCATCTCATTTCTTCATATCCAAAAATTTTGATGCACAACAACATCTAGAAATGAGTTTGCCAGATAGTCCTATGCTAGCAAATTTTTAGGATAACTTTTGAACAGTAACAAATATTCAAAAAAATACACTAGGACCTGTACATTGGAATGTGAAAGAGTGCCAAATATTTTTAAAAGAAACCCACGCCAAACAAACTGTACGGACCAGAACATTGTTCGCAACCGTCTTTCTTACTCAGATTTTGGAATTATTAATTATTATTAATAAAAAAATGAAGAACCCAGACCATTAAACGCTCGATTTGATAGAAAAGAAAAAAAAACATATAGGAGTTCCAATGAATTTATATTGTTTTCTAAAAAAATGTATATTGCAAAATATACATAAAAAAAGTACAGGCAGATATTTCTCCATGCGGATCCACGTAAAGTCAGGTTGCATTTGTACAAGTAGCACGTGCATTTCCAAAGACACATTTGTGCCAATACATTTCACAAAACCAACCAGGATGGACATAAACAAAGCTTATTCGCTGTGGCACATGACCCACTAACTACGGACAAAAGCAAAGACACACCGCACCGCTGGAGAGAGAGAGGGAGAGAGAGGGAATCATGTCACGTTCTTTGACCGTTCCAGTAATCAACAGTGGCTCATCTTCTTTTGAGGCAAGCAAAAAGGTGCATGCAGCTCACTGTATGACAACAGATGCGAGATGGCCATGGAACCTTTTTTGGACACTTTTACATTACTAAATTCTCCTCTACTTGGCTAATCCTTAGCTATAGTACTTAGGCACAAGCTTGTAGCTGTATTGCTCGTCGCTCATCTCAAATGATTAGTTGTCCTATGTAACCTCGTCTCAAATAAATATATTTATTTGGTGAGAAAATTGTAGCTAAAGTTGTTTGTAGCATGACCATCTTCGTATTATTTTTAGCAAACCCTTTAATTTATTTGGTGAGAAAATTGTGCAATAACAACTTTATACTTTTCATAAATTGCATATTTCTCTATATGATTTAATTTGTTGATATATCCTTCCTTAGGCACATACTCCCTGTATAGAAGAACGACGAGCGGTCAAACTTGCTAAACTTTGACATTGTTATCTTTGTAAGTATTTAGATTTAACAAATGAAAATGATATGTGTATATTTACATTGAAAAATACTTTTATAATATTATTAGCTTTTATAAATATATTACCACCAGAATTAGCGATCGAATTTGTATTTTGGAATCCGCATCAATATAAAAAAAAAAATCACTCTTTTATGGTTGAAGGGGTATCAAACTAACCAGGCCCCCCTATCTCTCTCTCTCTGCTACCCCGTTAGTTAAATATTGGAGGATACAAATTTTCGGTATTTTGTTGACAATCAACTCCTCTTTGAAATGGACCATGGTCTTTCCTGGAGATAATGAGCCAACCGTGGTATAGTAAGCAGCTTCTTTGTGTAGGCATGGTCTTATTGTTGACAGTTTGGAAGGGTTCTTTTCAAATATTAATGTTCAATAAGAGTTGGTCAAACTGCCCAAGCATATGCCTAAATCACGTACCACCGACAGGTCACGTGATCAAATCTAAAAAAAGTTTAAATAAGCTATAACAACTCTAGAAATTACAGCGGTGAAACTCAATCTTTGATCACGGCTAAAACCAGATGTGGGCATTGGGCCGAACCGGCAACAACTCTAGAAATTACAATGGTGAAACTCAATCTTTGATCATGGCTAAAACCAGGTGTGGGCATTGGGCCGGCCGGCGGGCCCACCGTGCTTCGGTCGTGTCGTGTCGTGCTGCCGGCCGGTCACCCGCGTGCGCGTCGTCGCCCACCTCGCCTCCGGCCAGGCTCAGGCACGGCCCAAAGTCCGTCGTGTTGGGGTCGTGTCGTACCAGCCCAAACCCAACCCTAAATAACTATAGACGGCGGAGGCGCCGATGGCGGTGGTGACCGCCATCTTCATTCATCTCGTACCCGTCTCATTAAAAACCTAGTTAAAATTGAATTAATTGGTAAAAGCATGGACACGTAAACATTTCAGAGAAAAATTCATTTTTTCTTGATATTTTACAGATACAATGTTACTGGCTCGTTAAAAACCTTACGCCCCAGAGTGGGGTTCACCGAGTAAGGAAAAGAGTACAGTAACAACATGTGTACATACTAACTACTCATCAATGTCAAGATCGTTCATGCGTTCGAGGTCAGCGTACGCCTACACAATCTCAAGATCATCTCGTTGATGTTGTTGCCGCTCTTTAGCCAATTCCTAGTCCTTGGCGCATGTGATTGCGTCCACCATCCTAGGCGTGAGTGATGATCTTCTTTCTTCAATTATTCTCCCTGCCACGCTGAACGTTGCTTCTGAAGAGACAGTGGACACCGGCACCAACAGAACATCCCATGGGAAAATGTGACAACACATGAAATATCCGCTTGTTATTCTTCCACCACTCGAGCAAGTTTATCTTTCCACCGGAAAGATCAGGATCGATGTTTGCAAAATCATACTCCAGGTAGTGGTTTAACTCTGAGACAGAATTCCGCAAGGGGTTGCTTGAGACTGAGAGGACGAAGAACTGGACTTGCCCTTTAGTTTCTTCCATAAGTGGGATATCAAACTTTTCTTTCCTTGTTACGTCTGCTGTGTGGCCTCCGATCTCACGCTGCTGCCGAATTTTTCATGATACATGCGGAAAACACGAAAAAGCTCCTCTTTGACATGTACAAAAGCTTTCGAGTAATCAAGACCGAGGCGTTCACTATTCCCTCCATACCGATATGCAAACCTGGTAACTTTTTCGTAGTATCGAAAATGATAGCAAAGCAATACATGTGTGAAATAGAACCAAAATATTTAATAATTTTTTCCTCCATTAGTGCGACAGCATGACCTAAAAGGGGATCCTTCCTAGATTTGGCAATCTTATCTGCAATTAACCAAATAAATTATATAACTAAGGGAGAGGTAGGGTAATAAACACCAGATAACATCTTTGTTGCTTTATAAAAAGGTTTTAAAAACTCTCGAAAATGATCAGCAATCTGTCAATCTGAATTAATAACTACCAATTCATATCTTGAGAGTTAGCATTGACAAAAACGGATATAACATGTTCATACCCTTGTAACTTCTTTAACATGATATAGGTCGAGTTCCACCTCACCTTCATGTTAAGACCGAATTTTCTTGGCTCCTTCCCATTGGTCGCGCAGTACTCCGCGAACCTAGCTGCCACTTGTGGGGAATTTGTGAGGTAGCGAACGGTGTCGCGGACACTGTTTAAAAATCCGTCAATCGCTTGCATACCATCTTGAATAACAAGGTTCAAGATATGGCATACACATCTCTGGTAGAGAACATAACCACCAATATACGGCTACAATCTTAGGGTGAGGATTTGCATAGCAATCGTGTTCGCTGATGTGTTATCAAGAGTTATGGAAGCAATCTTATTATCTATCTTAAAATCATCAAGTACGTGTAGTATACGCTCAGCAATGGTCTCTCCCGTGTGTAATTCGTTAATTACCTTAAACCCTATGACTCTCTTGTTTAGCTTGTAATTGTCGTCTAAATAATGGGCTACAACATTAAGGTAGGCACTTCTCTGGTATGATGATGTCCAAATGTCTGAAGTTATAGCAAAAGAGAACTGAACTTGTAGGAATAGTTCTTTTAGCTCCCCTAGTTCCTTATGATACATCTGTAAAATATCAGATGTAGTGGTTCTCCTACTAACGTGTTGGTACTGTGGGCAAAAGCCGCGTTGGATCATTCTTTCGAACGCGCGACTTTCACCCATCCTAATCGGTTGATCTTCCGCAACAATATATCTAGTAATTTCCTCACGAGTAGAAGGCGGGTTGTATACCCAAGTACTTACAGAGCTTTCGGTCTCGAAGTTTAGCTACGTTTGTACTCCTCCCCCTCGGCTCTGCGCCCCGATTTTACGCAAGCATGCTTTGTAGTGCAGATTTAAGCGCCATGTCCCTGCAGCTGCACGAGTAGATAATTTAGCTTGGCAATAATTACAGGTTGCGATATCTACCGTTTGGTTGTTTTTGATTTCCTAGCTCCAGGTCATGTGCTTCCAGCAATTCGCCCTTCGTCCAGACCCGCCAATGTTGCCGTCCGTGGACGTGGGAGAGAACTCTGAAGCCCTCATTGGCTCCGGACCGCCCTGGTACTCCTCGTAGCCCTCCGTACCTCCATATGACGGTCATCCATGCCGTAGTAAGAGCTTACACTAAGTCGCCTTACTGTCCTTTTTGTGCTCTGACTCCTCGGTAGCATACTGCTCGGGAGCTCCTTGGTGCTCCGACTCCTTGGTAGCATAATGGATGGATCGATGGTGAATAAATGGGGGGGGGGAGCAGATGGATGTTGAAGACATGAGGAGAGTAGATGGATGATGAATAAATAAAAGTTAATTTTTGTATGGTGAAGAAATGAGATCACTGAGTTGATTTTTGTATCCACGGTGAGCACGGCGAATGCTTGGTGATTTTATAGGAACGGTGAGTTGCCGAACATTGCCTCTCCCTCTATCTTTTCCCCCTGATTCCCTCTCCCTGTCTCTCTCGATCTGAATGAAAGCAAAACAA